>WAAF01004995.1:418556-464937 GCA_013400475.1 Tricholaema leucomelas | reverse complement strand
GGTGCGGGGAAGAGGAGCGCTGGGGGTGGGGAGAGGCCTCATTAATTTTTCGCCATTTGCATCCCCGCTGTTAAATAATGGATCGATTGCTCCCCCGCTCTGATCCGCTCTCCTCTGCGGCGGCTCGCAGCCGCTGGCCCTCACCCCGTGACAGATGAGCCTGGCAGAGGCTGCGGGCAGCTCCTGCGCCCCGGGCTGGGCTGGGACACCGCCACGGCTCTGGTGGCACCAGACAGCTCCTGCGCCCCGGGCTGGGCTGGGACACCGCCACGGCTCTGGTGGCACCAGACAGCTCCTGCGCCCCGGGCTGGGCTGGGACACCGCCACGGCTCTGGTGGCACCGGCTCCTCGTGGAGGGCGGACAGAGGCGTCCCACAAACCAGGTGCCAAGACGTCCCAGCCCACGAGCGTTAGGGTGGGAAAAGCCCTCTGAGATCACCCGGTCCAACCTTCCACCCAGCACCCCCACGGCCACCAAACCATGGCCCCAGCTGCCATGGCCACCCGGGGCTTGAACACCCCCGGGGTGGGCACTCCACCACCTCCCCGGGCAGCCTCCGCCAGTCCCTGACCACTCCTGCAGCAAAGAAATTCTTTCATCATCTCCAACCCAAACCTCTCCTGGCACAACTTCAGGCCACTTCCCCTCCTTCCATCACCTGAGACCAGGGAGAAGAGAGCAACCCCCACCTGGCTCCGACCTCCTTGCAGGGGGCTGGAGAGAGCAGCGAGGTCTGCTCTCAGCCTCCCTGTCTGCAGACTAAGCACCCCCAGCAGCACTGCTCTGCAGCAGGAGCGATGCAGTGATCCAGCTCCATTCCCAGCTCCTCTGGCTCAGGAGGTCAAGGACAACAGCCCCACGGGTGCTGGCACGCTTGGGTGCCATTGGAGGAGGACCTGCCAGATAGCTGGAGGAGTGGGAATGCTGCACAGCTGGGACGGCATCATCCCTGCCCTCCCCTGCTGCCCCACTGCCAGCCCAGCTCCTCGGGCAGCTGCTGGGCTCCGCCAGGAGGAGCTGCTGCAGACGAGCACACCAAGAGGATCTTCCTCCTTCTGCCTCCAGCAGGAATCTGCTTCCCTGAGCCTTCAGCAGACCCGAGCCCAGGGCCCTGGGACGCCAGAGCCCAGGTCCTTGGAGGTGGCAGCTGAGCTCAAGCAGCCTTAGCACCATCAGGGCTCTGCTCGGCGTAATGTGCCTTGGCTTCCTCTTTAATTAATAAATACTTAATTGCATAGTTAATATTTTACTGTTTCCTTTTAAAAGCCTCCCATTCCGTGGCATTACTGCCAGCTATTTGTTTTGTCTGACTTTTATGTTTATCTTCCTCTCTCCTTTCCCATTTCCCCCTCCACCCACTGCTCCAATCCCCCAGGCTCCCATTTGAGCTTGGCTACTGGAAATGAGCCTCCAGCTGGAGCAGAGTCAGGGCCTGGCTGCTGGCACCCCTCAGCCAAAGGTGAGCTCTTAGCTCTTGAGTGCTCCAATATTCCAGACCCTGGAGAGGAGAGGGGAGGTGGGACTGTGCTGGAGTCACTCAGGGAGGAGAGGGGAGAGAGCAGCCAAAGTGGTGAGCAGGGTTGGGGCTACCCCTGAGGTCCCCACCAAAGCTGGGCAGAGCCCTGAGCCTGTGTTTGCCCCCAGCCAAACTCTACCTGCCTGCAGGGTTGGTCTCAGGAGCTGCACCCAGCTGAGGGTGGAGAAAGGTCCCAGCAGTGAGGATGGGGATGGATGTGAGCTCCTGCAGCAGCGATGGTTCCACACCTCCTTTCCCAAGCCCCTGGCTCCTCATTCCAAGGTGGTGCCTATAAAATGGTTTGGTGGGAAAGGACCTTTGAAGCTCCTCTGATCCAACATCTGCAACTAGAGCAGGCTGCTTAGAGCCCCAAACAACCTGACCTGGGATGCTTCCAGGGATGGGGCAGTCTAAACCTCCTCTCTTCCACCTCAAAGCCACCACCCCTCATCCCAGCAGTGCCATCACAGGGTCGGGGCTGGCAAAGCCCTTTAAGCTCCTCCAGTCCAACCAGCCTCTAACTCTGCCATGGCTGCTGCCAAGCCATGGCCCTCAGCACCACAGCTCTGCCTCTTCAAACCCCTCCAGGGATGGGGATTCAGCCACCTCCCCGGGCAGGCTGCTGCAGTGTTTGTGTCGACCCAGACCCCCCCTGCCCCCCAGCCACATTAATGTATTAGTTTGTTTACATTTAACATACTCATATATTAATGACAGCCCTCAATAATTCACACAGAGCTATAAATACCTCCTAAGCAAACCCAGGGCCTCAGGCTGGCACCACCAGCAGTGACTTTGGCACAGACTATTCTTGGAAGCCTCACAAATGCCCACTTGACCATTCCCCCCCCCCTCAGACCCCCCCTTCATTTCTCCACGCAGCCTCTTTCACTTGAGCAGAGACATTAAGGAGGAGCTGCTTCACCCTCTGGGATCTGCTGGTGCCAGGCTGTCCTCACTGCCACCTCAGTGGGCAGGGACGAGCAGACAGATGCTCCTTGGGGCCCTTTGGTGCCTTCTCTTCATTAGAAGCCTGATCTCCAAGCCCTCCCCTGTGCCCTTCCAAGGGGTGAGCTGCTCTCACCTGCTTAATCCTGCAAGATTATTTTCTGGGCTCTTCTAAAAACTAACCCAAGCACCCCAAACCCTTCAGCCTCCTTCCAGCTCTTTTAATTTCACCTCGTTTAATTCCTCAGCAGCTTTAATGACTCAGTGGTAATGAATCAGATGGAAATGAGGGCTTAATAAGTGTTAAGAAAAGCCAGGGCTCCTTGCTGATGAAGGGAACAGGCTGGTGGGAAAGTGGAGCCCCAGGAGAACACAGGGATAACCCCAAAGCTCCTCCTGACCTTGAGACAGGTGATGCCAACTCCAGCCTGTAGCTGGTGACAGTGATAGGATGCAGCTGGCATCAGGAACAGGTCAGTCCCAGGAGGATGGACATGAGAAGGGGATGGCACAGGAGGCTGCTGGAGGGAGGTGACCTCCACACATGAGAATCATCCAGGCTGGAAATGACCTCCAAAGGTTACTGTCCAACCCCTCCCTGCAGTCAGCAGGGACAGCCTCAACCAGCCCAGATCACCATCAGCAGAGAGCCCCCCAGAGACCTCTTACCTTTTGAGTGCCCCTTAGTAGAGAGCTCTGCTTGGGCAGTGCTGGAGTTGCTATCCCAACGTCCTGAGGGGTGGTGTGGCCATGGAGGAGAAAGGGACCTGTGCCAGGGGCGTCTGTAAGGAAGGTGCTGAGGGAGGTGGGAGTGACTGGGGTAGGCACGAAGGCAGGCACAAAATTCAGGCTCTGAGGGACATCCTTGGTGGCACAAAGCTGAGCAAGAAGGAGCCTTCCCCCTCCCCTGGGGTCTGGCTGCTGCAGCATTCCCATCCTCAGCCCCTCCAGCTGGACCAGAGCCTGTGTGCCCCCAGCCATTGCTGCCAACAGGCTCTCACTCATCACTAGACCTGAGAGCAGCTTCCCAAGGGTGCTCCAAGCCCCAAACCTGCTTTTAGCTCTTTTGCAATTAGTTTTTTTTCATGAGAAGTCTCCTCCAAGCCTGGCCCCACCGTGACAGGCAGCTCCATAGAGACCCTCCCCACTAAAATGAGAAGCAGCTCCCACCCAGCCCCAGATCAGAAACACCTGCAGTGGGGATCGATGGCCTGGTGAAGGGGAATTGATTGCCCCAGCCTCATTAGCATATCATTAGCGCTGGCCCCATGGCTGGCCCCACTCCAGGGGACCATGACCTGGATGGATTGAAAGGCTTCATGTGCCGGCAGGGATGGGGAATCGGTAAAGAGGAGAGGGGGAGGCACAGAGCCTGGTCGCTGGTACCCACCTCAGCACCCGGGCAGGCAGGGGAGCGCTGCTGGGGGCTGCAGCTCCTGGGACATGGAGCTCCCTGCAGGGAGCAGCCCCCACGGGCACCAGGCAGGGGCTCAGCCCTGCTGAATGCTGACTAACAAGGGTTTTTTTGGTGCCATGACTCAGTAGCCCCAGATAAAGTTCCCATCTGTGCTGTCTGAAGCCTCACCAGACTGCTGCAGGCCTCCATCCAAACCAAGCTGAAGAGCTCCATGGGTTTGGGTTGTTGCTGATTTCTCCCCCCCCCTTTTTTTTTCTCCTTGAGTTTTGCACACAAAGAAGGGAGGAGCAGCCTGGGCTGTTGCCAAGGATCCCTCCAGCCTGAACCTCCCCAGGAGCCACTTTGCAAATGACTTAACCCAGGTCAGGAGACAACCTGCACAGTGAGCCTGGTCCAGCTTGGTCCCCACTGGGTCACAGTAAGGGGATGGAGACCCCCCCCCAGTCCCTGGGTTTGCAGGAAAATGTGGGTTTGCCCTGGAGACCTGGGCTGTGGCACATCACAGCTCTGCTTCTGGCACCTGAGGCAATGTGGAAAGTCTTTTGCTTTGATCCAAGGACCAAGGATGAGCCTCTGGGAGTGGCAGAAGTGGCAGCTTCATCCAGAGACCTGGGACATGCCCAAGTGCCTTGGGGTGGCATTCAGCTGAGCTCCAGCCTCAACTCTAGAGCCACCTTGGTCTCCCTTCTGGGTCTTTCAGGCTCTTCTCTGGACCAACTTGCACAGATGTCCCTGAACATCCTCTGCTTCCAGGTGAAGGGAGAGAAGAATCTCAGAAGCACAGAATGCCAGGGGCTGGAAGGGACCTCCAAAGCTCACCCAGTCCAACCCCTGCCAGAGCAGCATCTCCTATACCAGATCACACAGGAACACATCCAGGTGGGGTTTGAATATCTCCAGAGAGGGAGACTCCACAGCCCCCCTGAGCAGCCTGTGCCAGGGCTCTGCCACTCTCACAGGGAGAAAAATTCCTCCTCATGTCTAAATGAAACTTCCTCTGCCTCAGCTTCCCCCAGTGCCCCTTGGCCTGGCACTGGGCATCACCCAGCAGAGCCTGGCTCCAGCCTCTGGCACTCACCTGCACACATTGATAACCACTGCTGAGGTCACCTCTCAGTCTCCTCTCTCCCAGCAGCACAGCTCCAGCTCCCTCAGGCTCTCCTCCTAACAGAGCTGTTCCATTCCCTTCAGCATCTTTGTGGCTCTGTGCTGGACTCTCTCCAGCAGTTCTATGTCCTTCTTGAACTGGGGAGCCCAGAACTGGACACAGTGCTCCAGATGTGGCCTCAGCAGGGCAGAGCAGAGGGGCAGGAGAACCTCTCTCGACCTACTCACCACAGCCCTTCTAATCCACCCCAGAATGGCATTGCTCATCCTGGCCCCCAGAGCACACAGAATCATAGAATGAAGCAGGTTGGAAGAGCTCCAAGCTCCTCCAGCCCAACCTAGCACCCAGCCCTGCCCAACCAACCAGACCATGGCACTAAGTGCCCCAGCCAGGCTTGGCTTCAACACCTCCAGCCACGGCCACTCCACCACCTCCCTGGGCAGCCCATTCCAATGCCAATCACTCTCTCTGCCAACAACTTCCTCCTAACATCCAGCCTGAACCTGCCCTGGCACAGCTTGAGGCTGTGTCCCCTTGTTCTGGCTACAGCCTCCCTGCAGGCAGCTGCAGGCAGCAATGAGCTCTGCCCTGAGCCTCCTCTTCTGCAGGCTGCACACCCCCAGCTCCCTCAGCCTCTCCTCACAGGGCTGTGCTCCAGGCCCCTCCCCAGCCTTGCTGCCCTTCTCTGGACACGTCCCAGTGAAGCCTCCTTGTCCTGTCACTGGGCACCACTGAAAAAGAGCCCAGCCCCATCCTCTTACCCCTCAGCCTTTATGTCTTGCTGAGCACTGAGAAAATGCCCTTCCAGGCTGCCCTTCTCCAGGCTAAGCAGCCCGGGGGCCCTCAGCCATGGGTGGTGCTCAGATTTATGATGCACAAAAGGTGCTGGCAGCAAATAAATTCTGGTTTCCCAAACAGTCAGCACGGATTTGGCAAAGGAAAGAATAAAGAGGAGGGGGGGAGAGAGAGGGCAAAGGCTTCCTTGCTGCTGTCTGGGACGTTGCAGCCAGCTGCAGCCTGGGATGCTGCGCTGGTCCCACCGGGACGGAGCTCTGCAGCCGCTGCTGTCCATCAGCTCTCGTTAGGGCTCATTTTCCTGGCTGGGTGAGTTACAGCAGGATGCTCCTTGCCGGCAGCCTGAGCTCAGCCCTTTGCCCGCTGCTCTAACACAGCAAATTAATTAGCAGCGATGTGCTAACGACCCGCGAATCTCGTCGCTGTAATTGCACCGCAGTGCCCCGGCGAGGAGCATTTGATCTCCTATCGATTAACGAAGCAGGCTCCCCCCCCTCCCCTTTCACAAGCTGTCTCGTTTCCCACTGCCCTTCCTCCCCTCGCTGCTGAAGAGGAGCAGCTTGGCCGGGGAGCAGCCGGAGCGCAGGAGCCGCAGCCGCCCGCGGGCTGGACGCAGCGGCAGCAGCCGCTGGTGGTCACCCCAAGGCTGGCAGCAGTAGCAGGGGGAGAGGAGAGCACTCGGGGACCACAGGCAGCCCAAAGCATCTCTCAGCTGCCGCAGGTACCCCAGGAAATGTGGTACCTGCTGCTTTTTTGGTTGCCCGGAGGAGGCTCTCCGAGGCATCCTGCTCACAGAGCTGACTGGGTTGGACTTGATGATCTCCAGATGTCCCTTCCAGCCACCACCATTCCGTGTCTCTGTGCCTCTGCTCTATGTAGCAGGCCAAGAATTAAACAGCAACTGCTGCTTTGCTGTCCCCTACCACCTCCACCCTGCTGGCAAAGGGCAGGTTCTGAGAACTGCTGTGGCCTTCAGGAAAAATAAGGAACCCTCTCCCCCCAGGCCCCCTCCAGGCTTCTTCCTTCCCCCTGTCAAAACAGGCAAATGAGGAGAAGCTGTTGGCAATGTTTCTCCCCCACCCCCTAACATCTCTTGCAGGTTTGGTGTTCCCCCTCTTTAGGAAATCACTCTTGGCCAAATGGAGTTCTTTTAGCACTGCTTCAAGGCAAAGCACAGAGATGCTCCAGCTTTAAAGCATCATCAGGCAAGGTTCTGACACTGAGGCCAAGCTCCCATTCATCAGCTTCCCCACCCAGCCCAGCACAAGCTCAGGAGTTATTCCATCAGCCTAAATCTGCTTCTCACTGATGAGACTCAGCCCCAGGTGCCTGTATCAAAGTGCACATCCTCAGCCCTCTGGGCAGATCCAGCAGGGAGATGCCCACCAGATCCTGGGAGCTGAGGACCTGCAGGACTTGCAGGCAAAGGGGACCCCAAGGTCCTTGTGAAGCTTCTCCTGGCTCCGAGGTGGAGCAGACATGGAGCAGACTTATTCCACCTTCTTGCTCTACAGAGAATGAATGAAAACCTGGATGAGTTGGGTGCCCACAGCCCCAAGCATCTCCTCTCCCAGCCCAGCTTCTCCAGCCCTTCTTTCCAAGAGAAGTCCCCTTCGGGAGCCAACACCAGCAGAGGGGCTCAGCTCCTGGGAAGGGGAGGCAGAAACCAAAGTGTTATCCAAACCCCCTGAACTTCAGGGCTCGGAGCAACACAAGTGGTCAGAGGTGGGCCCAAAGTGCTCCATGGGCATACCTGAGCTGGGGATGCCCTTGAGAAGCATCTCCCACCAGGCAGAAGTTAGAGTTTCACTCAGAGCCATCCACTCCCGTGGGACTCTGCCTCTGTCCCGGCCACCTGCCAAGAGCCTGAGAAGGAAAACAGGCCTGGGGTGGGGGGGAAAGAAAAATGCAACCCAAAATAAAGCAGCAAAAGCAAAAGGAGATTAGAAATGGTAACAGGCAGCAGACAACAACAACAATCTGCAGCCTTCTCCTCAAACTGTTCTTTAAGTCCCAACAGCGTCTGCTGTGCAGAGCTCGCGCCTCAAGATTCACAGCTGCTCAGAAAGCCCCCAAAAGCTCATGAATTATTTATCCCTGCTCAGATCAATCCTTCAGCACTCTGTCAGCCAGGAATCAAAGCCCCAACGAGGCAGGCAGGGGAGGAAGCAGCTTCCAAACCTCCCCCCACCCCAGGCGGCCAGCAGGGCCAGCAGCTCGCGTGCTGCACCTCGCCTGCTTCCATCCCCATCCCCATTTGTGGCCTCATTCTCATCATCTCCTCATCCTCATCCTCGTTCTCATCCTCATCCCCATTCCTGTTCTCATTCTCATCTTCACCCTCATTCTCATCCCCATCCCCATGTCCATTCCCAACTCCATCCTCATCCTCACTCTCATCCCCATCTCCATCCCTGTTTCCACTCCCAACCCCATCCTCATCCCCACTCTCATCCCCATCCTCGTCCCCATTCCTGTCCCCAGCCACAGTTCCCCTGCCAAGCTGGCTCCATGTTCAACCAGCCCCTGCCAAGCTGGCTCCATGCCCGCAGCCTGGGGGTGCTCTGTGCTGCTGTGCACACCCAGCCCCGCCTGGGCAGTGGGACCAGGATGAGTGCTGGGGCTGCACCCACAGCCCCTCCCTCACCAAGGCTGAGGTCCTGCAGCAGTTTGTCCTGGCACACTCCACTGGCAGCCAACTCACTGCCCACACCCAGACCAGCTGGGAGGTCTGGAGGAAGCTCTGCACAGCGAGGGTGGTGAAACACTGGAACAGGCTGCTCAGGGAGGTGGCTGAGGCCCTGTCCCTGGAGACATTCAGGACCAGACTGGATGTGGCCCAGTGCAGCCTGCTCTGGTTGGAGGTGTCCCAGCTGCCTGCAGGGGGTTGCACAAGAAGCCCTTTGAGGGTCCCTTCCAACCCAGTGCCATCTGTGAATCTGTGCCACTGCATCTCCTGCTGCCTCATCCTGCCTGCACCCTGCTGAGCAAGGGGTGCTGGGCACAGGGGGCTCAGCTGCTCCCCCAGACGCTTCCTGGCTCCACTCTGTCCCCAGCCAACAGCCCAAGGGGAGCATCCAGAGCAGCCCTGAGTGGCTGCAGCACCATCCCTGGTGCAAAGCCATTCATCACCACACCCCCCCTCGGCAGCTCCCTGCTAAAGGCCAGGCGGTGACAAGACGCCAATAGCTGCATTTACATTCAAGATGTCCCTGCAGAAGGCGTCTGCTGAATCCATCCCTGGCTTCCTGGGCATCACCTCTTTAATCAGCCTCTCCTTACTGCCCACAGATTGATTTCAGTTCCAGTAGCCAATAGTTTGCCTTTTAATTTCCAGCATCACGTTTAATTAAGGCAAGGTGGGTCTGACCCCATCAAACCATATCAAAGTCTGCCCAGGCCCCAAGTGAGTGAAAGCAGAGGCATAAATTATTGATCAATCCTTGTTCAGATTAATCTGTCACTGCCCTTCCCCAGGCAGTGTGAGGATGGAGCTCCTGAGAGGTTTGTCTCCTGCTGCCTGGCACCGAGGGGTCTCCAGCCAGGGGGGATGGTAGCAGCCTCCTTCCTGAGAGCATCACACAATGGGCAGGGTTGGAAGGGACCTCCAAAGCTCACCCAGTCCAAGTCCCTTTGTGCTCAGCAGGGACATGCTCCACTAGGGCAGGTTGCTCAGAGCCTTAACCTTGAATATCTCCAGGGATGGGCCCTCAACTACCTCCTTGGGCAACCTCTTCCACTGTTCCAGCACCCTCGCGCTGCAGAACTTGTTCCCTCACCTCCTTCTCCCAACATATCCCAGCCCAGGCACACAGAAGGTGCAGGCTTCACCCTGGGAGATGCTGCCAAACATCCAGAGCTGGGAGAAGGATGAGTCAAGGAATCATCAAGGCTGGAAAAGGCCTCTCAGGTCATCAAGTCCAACCTACCCAACACCTCCATGACTACTGGACCATGTCCCGAAGTGCCACATCTGCTCATTTCTTGAACACCTCCAGGGATGGGGACTCCACCACCTCCCTGGGCAGCCTGTTCTGACACCTGACCACTCCTCCAGTAAAGAAATTCTTCCTCATATCCAAAAACTCTTCCTAGTGTCCAGTAAGGACAAAACAATCCCAGGGAAGAGCAGGGTTTAAGAGATCATCTCTGATCCTGCACACAGGCCACAGGCTGGCAGGACAGGAGCTTTTCCCTGCCCCCCCGGGGCCTGGAGCTGAAGGGGCTGCAGGGAAATCCTTCTGCCTTGCATGGCTGTTGTGGCTCAGCAGATCCCCAAGTGAGCAGTGGAAACCACCAGAAACCTCCTGCCTGGAGGTTTTAGGTCAGCATGCCCAGGAGGTGAGGACCAAGAGGTGGCTGTGATGGGGAAGGCAGAAGTGAGCAGGAGAACACGGAAGGAGCTGCCTGCAGCTGCTTTGCTGGTGAGATGTGCCCCAGGGGAGCACCCAAGCACCAGCCCCAGGGGGGCTGCTGCCCCTCCTGAGCTGGGCAAGGACCTGGGCTCAGAAGTGGTCCCCAAGGCCAGCAGAGCTGTGGTGCCCCTGAGCTGTTTGGAGCTGGCTCCTCCAGCACTGCCGCAGCCCCGAGAGGAGCAGAGAGGGGTTCGGGTGATGCACAGAGACCGAGGAGCTCCTGCTGGAACACTGAGGGCTGAGCTGGGAGCACTCAGATGCAGCTTTGGGGCCGGGGGCTGGGGGAGGCAGCAGAGTACCTGCATGGCTCAGGGACCAAACAGGTGGCTCTGCTGGATCCCGAAAACTTCTGCTCTTGGAATAAACTTCGGAGGCTGCCAAGAGGCTGAGAGGGGTGAAGGGCTGGATGGAAATAGCTGGAGGGCGGGGAGGGAGTGCCAAGAGCAGCAGCTCAGCTGTGAGTCAGCAGCATTAGCTCGCAGCTCACCAAGCAATCTGCAAATTGTGCAGATCTGCTTTTCACAGCTCACCTCACCTGCTAAATGGCCTCGGATTTACAGCCCGGGCTCCGAAACGAGTTAATGAAGGAGCAGAAGGGAGGGGAGGGGAGACGAGGGGGGGATTGAAACAAACACACCCAGAGTCTGGGCTTCATCTGCCTCTGTCCCACACCAGGCTTTACACCACACGACACTCACTTTGCCTTTACACCTCCAGAACCCCCTCGGACCAGCTCCCAAACTGAGCATCCCTTTTGCTTCTCTATTTTCCCAGCTGCTTGCTGCAGCCCCTGGGCAGGGTCAGCTAAAATTCGCAGTCCCTCTGGGTGAAACCCATCCCATCATCACACACCAGGCAAGGGGACCAGGCTGTGCAAGCAGCAGATGAAAGGGGCTGAGCTTCCCCCACCTTTGTGAAGTGATGAGATCAAGACCACGATTCCACGGGGATGAAAGAGCCAAAAGAGCCAACTCGGCTGCAGGGAGCCGCCTGGGAAGGAGGAGGCAGGAGGAGAAGGAAAGGATGGGAAGAGCCACCCCAGGGGCTACCTTTAAAGTATTTTTAGCCCCTGCAAGTGACTAAATCAGAGCAGGACAAGTGGAGGACACCTGCGTGTCGTGGAGGTCCCTTTGTGCAGAGGTGCCCGGAGCAGAGCTGGGGGAGGAGGAGGGGGATGAAGAGCAGCGAAGGTCGCGGAGGGTTTGGCTGCTTCTTGTGCTGAGCTCCTTGGAAGTGTGCGAGAGGAGCACGGTGGCTTCAAAGTGTCCCCTGGGGTCTCTCCCCTTGGCTTTTAGAGCTTCAGAAGGAACTCCAAAGGCTGCTGGCACAGAGCTGTGCGTGGGAAGGTTCCTGCCAGCCCCACGTGTCCGTGGCCTCTGCTCACAGCCCCGGGGCAGTTGCAGCAGCTGGTGGAGCTCTGCCACCACTTGGTCCTTCTGGCACTGTCCTGGCCCTGAGGTTCAGCCACCACAGCAGTGCCCACGCTCTGCTGGGGCCCAGGGTTAGTGCCAGGCTGTGCTCCAGGGGCTCTTCCACAGGCACAGGCCACCGTGGGGAGACTGGGAACGTCGATCCCACTCCAGCCCTTAACTCACAGGGTGCCTGCTCTCCTTCCTCAGTGTCCTCCAGCTGGCCACTACTCACCTCACACAGCAAGGGATGGGTCACTATGGGCTGGCAGGGCTCTGTGCCACAGAATGGCTTCACAAGGCAGTGCTGTGCTGTGTGTCTGACACAAGTCCATGTCCCACACAACAGCATCACCTCCTTCACCAGCTCTGGAACACGACAGGGAGACACTGGGTGGGAATCCTGGTGGGAGAAAGAGCTTCCTGCATCAGTGGCTGGGAGAGGATGGCCCAGGGCACCTCCAGGCTGCACTTGGAATGAGCCAATATGGGACAACATGAGGGTCGTTGGGGGCTCCCTGCAGAGTGACTGCCCCCAGCCCTCTTCTTGAGGTCTGGACTCCTGCTCTCTTCCTCCCCCAGCAGCAGCAGGCAGCAGGCAGCAGGCAGCATTCCCTCCTCCCACACAGCACAGCTGTGAGATGAGCATCAAAGTGTTTGTCCCTCTCATCCAGCAGCCCAACACCCACACCCCACAGACCCCCCTCAGAGCACACCACCCTCAGTGTCCCTGTGCTCTGTGACATGCCAGAGGCCCCAGCAGCCCCCTCCTGTCCTCCAGCGTGCCACAGGATCGTGTTTTGGTTGGAAAAGCCCCCTGAGATCACCGAGTCCAACCCAGCACCACTATGGCCACTAAACCCTGTCCCCAGGTGCCATGTCCACAGGCTTCTTGAACACCTCCAGGGATGAGGACTCCACCACCTCCCTGGGCAGCCTCTGCCAATCCCTGAGCACTGCCCCACGCCCAGGGACCACATCTGACACCCTTGGAGGTGTCACTGAACCAGCAGCAGGATGCAGGCTCTTCACCCAGACCCATCTCTGACCTCTCACAGCTGCCTGCCCACGAGGCACTTCTATTTCAGGCAGCCTGACAAAGCATCTCCCCCTGCCCTAGAGCATCACCTCGGGAGGCTGGAAGCAGCTGCTGCATTCCCTCCCTGAGATGGTTGCACTGCTGCACCCTGGGACCAGTCCAAGATCTATGGAAGCCAGTGGAGAGCTCCCATGGACATCAATCAATTCCAGCTTAAAAAGTGTTTGTGAAGGCTGTGATACCTCAGGGGTGAAAGATAAAAATGGAACTAGATTCACAATTTCCATTTTAAACAAATCTGACTCCCTCCAGCCAGTGGAAAGGCAGCAGCAGGAATCACTCTGGGCCTGCAGACACTGGGCACAGCTGCTGAAACCTGAGCAGAGACTTGGAGGACAGAGTGGAGCTCTGCTACCAAACCTGCTCCTGGAGCTCTGCTGCCAAACCTGCTCCTGGACTCACACTGAGGAATGCTGCAGGCCAGGAGGCTCCAGCACTGATGGCCTTGGGCATGGTGAGACAGAGAAGCAAACCAGGCCTGGGCTCTGCAGCTTCCTGCTAACAACGGAGGAGGAAAGAGCAGGGATGCAGAGGTGAGAGTGGCTGCCTTGGAGCAGCACCCCGGGGAGCAGCAGCAGTGCAGCAGCACTAATGCAGAGCCAGAGGAGGTTCCTGTGTGGGCAGGGACTGTGCCCAAGGGCACGGAGCAGCAGCACAGGGGGCACTGCTCTCAAACTGGGGAAGGGCAGATTTAGGTAGGACATTAGGAGCTGTGGCTGCTCCCTCCCTGGAGGTCTTCAAGGCCAGGCTGGATGAGGCCCTGAGCGACCTGTTCCAGTGGGAGGTGTCCCTGCCTGTGTGTGGGGGTGGAACTGGCTGAGCTTTGAGGTCCCTTCCAACCTAAACCATTCTGACTCATTCTGTGATTCTCAGCTCTTTACTGCAGGTGGTGAGGCACTGGAATGGGCTGCCCAGAGAAGCTGGGGATGCCTCATCTCTGGGAGTGTTCAAGCCCAGGCTGGATGAGACTCTGAGCGACCTGCAGGTGCCCCTGCTGGCTGTGGGGGCTGGGACCGGGTGGCCTTTCAAGGTCCCTTCCAACCCAGTGCCTTCTGTGAGGAGGTTTTGGGTGGCAGCACCAACTCAAACTGCAAGTTACAACTCAGTGACTCAGAGGTGGACTTCCAGGGGCTGCTTCTTCACCAGGAGGGTGCTGAGACACTGGCACAGGCTGCTCAGGGAGGTGGTGGAGGTGTTCAAGCAAAGCTCGGATGAGGCCAGGCTGAATGTGGCTCTGAGCAACCTGATCTAGTGTCAGGTGTCCCTGCTCGTGGCAGGAGGGGTTGGAACTGGCTGAGCTTTGAGGTCCCTTCCAGCCCTGACGATGCTGTGATTCTTTTGGGTGTTTGTTTCAGTCACTACCTCCTGAGCACCCTCCACAAGCAGCTTTGCTTTGCCTGTGCTGCCTCTCTGCCACACAGTTCCCACCTGCTGCTTCTGCAGAGCTCCAAGGGTGCTTGAGGGAGAAAGAAAGAAAGGAAGAGGATCCACTTCCAGTCTGCAGGGCTGGAGGAGGAACTTTGTATTTGGATCACCACTGCTTAATGATGAATATTTTCAGCGCTCCTGATAAGCTGGGGGAGGGCAAATCAATTTCTCCACCCTGGGCTCTAAGGGTGCTTGTATTAGAAAAGAGGTAACTCAGCTCCTTCCCAGCCTGCTAGGAGAGGGCTCATGCTGGGCTGACTTCTAAGCAGTGGTGACCCTTCCCTCCCCCCACCCTCAAGAAAACCCTTTTGAGAAGCTTCTCAGATGAAAATTAAGCACAAAGCTTTCTGCTGGGTTTAGGGACATCCCCAAACCCACCCAGCAGCAAACAAATTGGTTTGGAAACAGCTGTGCAAAGTGGGGTTAGGATCAGAAGTAAGTTTGGGAAGCAAAAGGAAGTTTCAGAGTCCCCTGGAGCAAGTTTGGGAGTTTCCTTCTGGCAGAGGGCAGCATCCCCTGCACAGCTCAGGGACCAACTTTACCTCCTCCAGCAGGACACAGAGCTGGGCCAGCTCCCAGCCCCCGTTCTCAGCTGACATTCTGCTCTCCTTCAGCTTCCCTGGCAGGCTCCAAGCTCTTCAGCTGCAGGAACCAACAACCAACAGACCTCCTCACCCGGCAGAAAAAGAGCAGTGCCCACAGCTCACCTCTCCCTGCAGCTGCTCCCTGAAGCAGAGGGAAGCCACAGCCAGCCCCGGGCACTGGCTGGTGGCACCTCAGTGTCTCCCAAAGAAGGCTCCTGCTTTCTTTGCAGCATCTTAAACAGCATCAACAGCAGTGAGGCTGCAAGGGAAGGGAAAAGGGCTAAAAATACCTGACTAAAACCCAGAGGCATGCAGGAGGTGCAGATGGTGAGAGCCAAGGGCAGGGCAGTGCTGCACAGGCTCAGGCTGCTTCTCCCTGCCAGCAATTTTATTCCTACACCAAGGCTACAGTGGAATTTCCTCTGAACAATTCTGCAGCTGCAGAGGGAGCAGCTCAGGGTGGGAACCCAGCAGCTGAGACCTGCCTGCTGCTGGGGGTTAATTGCAACTGGGGACATCCATCCCAGCCTGTGCTACTCTTTCCCGACTGCAACTCTGCTCCTCACATTCTGGCTGCAAATATTTGTCCTCATGAATTCCAAATGATCTTCCCATTAATATCTGCTGCATCCTCCCTCTTTTTCTGGAGCTGATGGGAGGAACCTGCTGGGGATGGTGAATGAGGACATACCCAAGCACGGGCACGTTGGAGCCTTCCAGCTCCAGCTCAGCACCTGAGCGACAAAACATCTCCATCCTTGGGCCCAGCCCTCTGGTTTGCAGAGCTCCCTTCTGACCACAGGTTCACAGCTGCTGTCCTCCCCAAACACTGCTTCTGCCATCTGCACCCCTGCCCATGTGCCCCCAGCACAGCCCCAGGGGAACACAAAGGGAGCAGAGATCAGCCTCACAGGTGCCTCACTGCAGGTTCCACCAGGGAGCTCAGCACCTCAAACCACCTCCTCCCCTGGGGCAACTGCTTCTGTTGGGGCTGAACCTCAGCCCACACCAAAGCCTCCCACCAGCTGTGTGAGCCCTGATGGGCACAGCCCAAGCACTCCAGGTAGGGCCAGATACAGGAAGCCAGAGAGGACTTCCTCTCTCCTCAGTAAAATGCAGGCTATTGGTAGAGCCCAAAGAGCAAAGCCAAGCACCTAAAGCCTGCTCACAGGCTCACAGGACATCAGAGGCTGGAAGGGACCCATGGAGATCACTGAGTCCAACCCCCCTGCCAGAGCAGGACCACACAATCCAGCTCAGGGCACACAGGAACACATCCAGACAGGCCTGCAAAGGCTCCAGAGAAGGAGACTCCACAACCTCTCTGGGCAGCCTGTGCCAGTGCTCTGGGACCCTTCCAGGCAAGAAGTTGCCCCTTGTGCTGAGCTGGAACCTCCTGTACTGCAGCTTCCATCCATTGCTGCTTGTCCTATCCCGGGGAGCAGTGAGCAGAGCCTGTCCCCCCCTCCTGACCCCCAGCCCTCAGTTATAAACACTTATTAGATCCCCTCTCAGTCTTCTCCAGACTGAGCAGCCCCAGGTCCCTCAGCCTCTCCTCACCAGGCAGTGCTCCAGTCCCCTCATCATCCTCACAGCCTTCCCTTGGACCCTCTCCAGCAGATCCCTGTCCCTCTGCAACTGGGGAGCCCAAACCTGAAGGCAGCACTCAAGATGAGGTCTCAGCAGGGCAGAGCAGAGGGAAAGAAGAACCTCCCTGGATCTGCTGGACACACTCTGCTTAATGCTCCCCAGGATCCCATTGGCCCTCTTGGCCCCCAGGGCACATTGATGCCCCATGGATGTTCTCCCCCAGCACTCCCAGGTCCCTCTCCACAGGGCTGCCTCCAGCAGTCACCTCCCAGCCTGTCCTGCTGCAGTTTACTCTTCCTCCCCAGGTGCAGGACTCTGCACTTGTCCTTGTTGAACCTCATCTGGTTGCTCTGTGCCCAGCTCTGTCTGCCCAGGGCTCTGTGCCCAGCTCTGTCTGCTCAGAGCTCTCTGGATGGCAGCACAGCCTGCAGCTGTCTCAGCCAAGCCTCCCAGGTTGGTGTCAGCAGCAAACCTGCTGAGCAGACTCTGTCCCCTCTCCAAAAGCTTGGGCAGGGATGATTCTGGCTTCAACTCCCAGCAGCAGCCCCAGCCCTGCCCACTCTCTCTTTCCCCCCGGGCGTGGGTTAGTGCCTGGCTGGGATTGCTCTGTGCTGTGCAGCTCCCAATTAACCCGGGGGGACTAATTCACAGAATGCTTTTGTTTCTCAGCAGCCATTCAACACTTCCTCTAAGAAGGTAACAAATACACAAGGAAGGGAAAGGGAACTAAAAGGCTTTGGTTAGAAAATTAAAGCTGTTTGCCATGGCTTGATGGCTTAATCAGTCGATCAATATTGCTCACAGGGCAGGAGCCAGGAGCTCTGATGAAAAATGCATGAGGGGACAAGGGAGGCCTGGGAGCAGAAAATTAAAAAGTTCAGCCTGTTACATCTGTCCTGAACTGGCAGAGAAATTGAAGTGGTTTGGGGAGGGGGTGCTGGGGGGCAGCAGGCTGCGGCGTGTGCTGCGCCTCCGCCCGGGGTCCCCTCCCGGAGGGAAGCTTCCACGCTCAGGGATTTGCTTTGCTTGGCTCCAAAGATGCCCTCTGGAAGCTTTGGCACCTGCCAGCACCCCCAGCACAGCTGCTGGGCTTTGCCCCCGGGACCCTCACCCAGGAGCATCTCCCATAGGGGTGCACAACTCCAGGCTGGCTGCTCTGAGCAGGGCAGTGCCTGGGGAGCTGCCCCAGGGCGAGATGCTGAGCGGGCCTGGGCTGTGAGGGGCACTGGGGAGGTGTGAGGGGGCACTGGGGTGGTGTGAGGTGGAACTGGGGTGGTGTGAGGTGGAACTGGGGTGGTGTGAGGTGGAACTGGGGTGTCACTGAGCTACAACTACCTACCCTGGAGTGATGCAGCTCTGCCACACACACGGCCCCAGGCTCTGCTCCTTCTGCATGCAGATGAGCTTCCTGTTCTCTGTTAAATTTGGCTGCTCCCAATTCCAGAGCGGCTTTTGCCTTGCAGAAATAACCACCAGGGGAAGAGCAGCTCTAGAGGATGCCCTGGAAGAGAGAGACTCAACCACAGCTTGGTCATAGACGCATGGAATTGGTTGGAAAAGGCCTCTAAGATCACTGAGTCCTTGCTGCTTGTCTTAAAGGTCTGCTGGGAAAGCTGCAGCAGACTCCACTGCTACCAGAGAGCAAAGGCTGCTCCTGAGGCCAACCTCCTTTCTGTCCCCTTCCCTTCTGAGGCTGGAAACAGCAACAGCCCAGCCCAGCCCAGCAGCCAAGCTGCAGAGCAGAGGAAGAACATCCAAATACTGCACTGTGGCAACAGCTTTTGAGTGCAACTCTCTGTTTCTGCCCCTCACACCCAGAACTCACAGCAAGCTCACACTTAAGCCCCACTCAGTGCCCACCAGGCCCTGGGCAGTCAGCATTCCAGCCTGCAGGAAGGAGAGCAGGCAGGGACAAGCACAGGCTGCACACAACCTGCTGCAACTCCTCACCTTCAGGAGAATCCAGCCAGTTCCACTGCCCAAGAGGGGAACATCCCTGGGGTGCTGAAGCCAAGCCTGGCTGGGGCACTTAGTGCCACGCTCTGGTGGGTTGGACAGGGCTGGGGGATAGGTTGGGCTGGCTGAGCTTGGAGCTCTCTTCCAGCCTGGCTGATTCTCTGATTCTGTGACTCCAGCCTTTGGCAGGCCTGCAGGGCTGGGGATCAGTTCCTCCCCACCAGAGGAGAAGGTTCCCCACCTAGAGCAGGCCCCCGGGGGCAGGAAGGTGCCCAACACCTTTGCTCTGCACTTCTGTCAGACAATTATTTTTGGCACAGAGGTACCCAGAGTGCATTTTATGAGTCCCCTCCAGGCTCACCAATTACAGGCTTGAAATTCCAGGCTCAATTAACACAAAGAGCAGCTGAAGCTGTTTGCTGCAACTAATTACCTCCAAGTGCCAAGGCACTGATTCCACATTTCATACTTCTGCAAACTTCAGAGTTTGCTTCCCTGCACCATGATTTAAGGACAAACAGCACACAGCAGGCAGGCAGCAGCACCTAAAGCAGCTTGGAGACCACACTGTGACCTTTCCAAGGAACAACAGGAAAAGTGCTGAGCCCAACAGAAAGCCAAAGACTCCTAATTAGCACAGCAAGGGGGTGGAGAGCAGGGCTGCTGATTTCCAAGGCTCCCTCTCATCTGAGATGCAGACCTTGTCCTGTCTTGGGTGATCTTTGTGCTCAGAAGGCAACTTGGGTCAAGGAATAGCAGAGAAAGTTATCATGAGGGAATTCAGCTGTGGTTGGGTTCAGCAGGGCCCTTCCCCCTCTGCTCTGGAATGTTTCTGTCTGGGGATTGCTCAGGCCTCACCCTGAGTGCTGTGTCCAGTTCTGGGCTCTTCAGTTCAAGAGAGATGCTGAGGTGCTGGAAGGTGTCCAGAGAAGGGCAGCAAGGCTGGGGAGGGGCCTGGAGCACAGCCCTGTGAGGAGAGGCTGAGGGAGCTGGGGGTGTGCAGCCTGCAGCAGAGGAGGCTCAGGGCAGAGCTCATTGCTGTCTGCAGCTCCCTGCAGGGAGGCTGTAGCCAGCTGGGGTTGGGCTCTGCTGCCAGGCAGCCAGCAACAGAAGAAGGGGACACAGCCTCAAGCTGTGCCAGGGCAGGTCTAGGCTGGATGTTAGGAGGAAGTTGTTGGCAGAGAGAGTGATTGGCATTGGAATGGGCTGCCCAGGGAGGTGGTGGAGTGGCCGTGGCTGGAGGTGTTGAAGCCAAGCCTGGCTGGGGCACTTAGTGCCATGGTCTGGTTGGTTGGGCAGGGCTGGGTGCTAGGTTGGGCTGGAGGAGCTTGGAGCTCTCTTCCCACCTGCTTCATTCTATGGTTCTATGGATCTTTGATCCCATTCTGTGCTTCTGTGCTCTACAGCCTCCCTGGGCAACCTGTGCCAGTGTCTCACCACCTTCACTCTCAATCACTTCTTCACCTCCAGCCTCAACCTCCCCTCCTCAAGCTTCAAGAAGACACCAGAGAAGACACTGAACCCCCTTCAGCAAACATTCATCTGCAACAGGACCTTCCTCATCTTTGGCTGCAGGAAAAACAGCTGAGGCTGGCAGGAGTTGAACATTCCCAACCACTCCAAGTGCAGTGACTCCTGGGAGGGCTCTGCCCCTTTGCTGATGTGTTGCATGGGCAATTAAATCCTGGAGGAAACACACAGTGTGCAACGAGCAGCTTGGCACCAGCAGAGGTGTCTGAGTGGTTCCAGTTTTCCAAGGAGAGGAGCAGTGCTGGAAAATCCAACAGCTCCCTGCCATGGCTCTGGTGTGGCCAACCAACAGCACAAGTTCAGGAGTAGAAAAGGTTTACTTCAGGCTTACAAAAGTCATCAGCATTGCAAATTCTGCCACAGAAGACAAACTGCACACAGGTATTTTGGTTCAGAAGAAAGCTTGCTCCTGTCAGAGCTGCCCAGGCTGGGTCCCTGCAGCCCAGAAGCACGAAGCCATCACAGGCAGCCTCTGCAGCTCACCTGTGCCTTGCAGATCTGCTGGCAAAGAGTCAACTGAATCGCTGCAGCCTCAGCACTTAGCAAAGGTTCAGGAACGAGGCCATCCCTGAAGCCAGCAGCTCTCTTCCCAGCCCACCAGAGTGTCCACTCCTCCTCTGGCCAGCTGGGCTGCTACTGCCTGCAAGTGTCGTGGAAGGCTTCGAGCGTGCGGAAGTCCCTCCAGGTGGGGGGGAGCCCTTCCTGCAGGAACTTGCCACAGCGCTGGCAGGGTGCCTGGAACAGTTTGATGTAGCTCCTCAGCCAGGTCTGAAAGGGAAAGGGGAGAGGAATGAAGAGGCCTGCCTGTGGCTGTGCCCCCTTCTCATCACCCCTGTCAGACAGCCACAGCAAGGACGGAGGATGCGCTCCAGAGGCCCCGCGGAGGTGTCTGGGGATGGAGCTGACAAGGTCAGTGTGGAGCTGAATTCCCCCTGCAGTCATCAGCTCTGCCTTCTTTAGCCACTCAAGCACATTTGTCAGCAGGCATTCACACACCCTGAGCAGGAGCAATCTGCAGCTACAGAACCACAGTGCCAGGCAGATGTCCTAAGGAGACCTCCAGGAAGGCTGCTGGGGAGGGGCTGTGGTGGCAGGAGGAGGGCAATGGTTTGGAACTGGAGCAGGGCAGAGTTAGGTTGGACATCAGGAGGAAGTTCTGCAGAATGAGGGTGGGGAGAGACTGGCACAGTTTGCCCAGGGATGGGGTTGAGGCCCTGTCCCTAGAATTCAAGACCAGCCTTGCTGTGTCCCTGGGCAGCCTGCTCTGGCTGGAGGTGTCCCTGCTGCCTGCAGGGGGGTTGCACAAGATGACCTTTGAGGGTCCCTTCTAGCCTCAAGCAATCTGATTGTGATGCTCTTCATCTTTTTCCTGGACTCTGATTGCTCTTGATGGGTTCTTTCTTCAACCAAATGCTGGTTTGCCTCTCCCCATGGCCATCCATCACCCCCCTGCTGCAACCCCCCTGCAATGGGCTGAACTCTCCAGGGCTGAAGACAAAAAAGGGCTTCCACAGCAAGCTAATGAACTTCCTCTCTAATGTGATTTTGGGATCAATACTCATTGGTCAAGAAAGTTCTGTACCATTTGAAATCTGATTAGAGCAATAATCAGATACCTACAGGGCTGGTGCTGACCCTCCAGGTGTCAGTTCAGGTGTTCCCAGGCAAAGCTCCTGCCCCTGAAGTGGCTCATCCCCATGGCCACGCACAGCAAGGAGCATTTACATAACTCAGACCTCAGCCTGAGGAGGCAGNACCCTCACTGCAAACAACTTGTTCCTAACAGCCAGTTCCAATCTCCCCTCTGCCACTTCAAACCCATTCCTCCTCCTCCTCTCATTCCCAGACCTTCTCAATAGTCCCTCCCCAGCCCTCTTGGAGCCCCCTTCAGATCCTGGAAGGCCACTCCAAGGTCTCCTGGAAGCTTTCTCTTCTCCAGGCTGCACAGCCCCAACTCTCTCAGCCTGTCCTCACAGCAGAGCTGCTGCAGCCCTCTCAGCATCTTGGTGGTCTCCACTAGGCTGGCTCCAACAGTTTCATGTCCTGCTTGTGCTGGGGGCTGCAGAACTGCACCCAGGACTCCAGGTGGGGTCTGAGGAGAGCAGAGCCAAGGGGCAGAATCCCCTTCCCTGCCCTGCTGCCCACACTGCTCTTGCTGCAGCCCAGCACAGGGTTGCTGTCTGGGCTGCACTCACACTGCAGGCTCATGTTGAGCTTTTCCTCTGCCCAGACCCTCAGGTCCTGTTCCTCCAGGAGGCTAAAAGCCTCCTGGGGCAGCAGAGTTCTGCTCTGAGGGGTGCACATGAATCTTGTCACTTAAAACCCTATCCAATCGCATCGATGAGAGAAAATTGTTCTCTGAAGAAGAGGTTAGATGAGTTTACTGAAACAAATCCTTCCATCTTCATCAGAGCCTTTGCTATAGCAACCCAACCCCTCCCTGCCTGTCAATAACTCTCCTTCAGGAGAACTGCATCTTCCCTGGGCTCAGCAGGGAGTGCTGGGGACAAGGGCGACAGAACAGGACAAGCAAAGTGCTGTTGGTTGCTTCAGCTTGGGTGGGCTCTGCCTGCACTACAGAGAAACCAAATCTCCTCAACCAGGGCACAGCAAAATAGGTAAATGAAGTTCCAAGGTGCACTTGAGACAGCTGCTGAAAGGAAAAGCCCAAAGTGTTCACAGAATGGCTCAGGTTGGAAGGGACCTCAGAGCTCAGCTGCTCCAACCTCCCCACCATGCCCAGGGACACCTCTCAACCAGACTCAGCTGCTCAAGGCCTCATCCAGCCTGGCCTAGAACACTCCAGGGACAAGGCACCCACAAGCACATTCCATCCACAGCCCATTCCATGTAGAGCTCAGTCTGCCCACACCAATGATCCCAAGGTGGTGAGAATGAGCTCTCCATCCTTGGCCAGGGATGAGATGCAGAGAGCTAGAGGCACTCCCTGCTGGCCAGCTTGGTGAGATGGGAGCAGTTCCAAGTGCATCACAACTGCCCAGTGGCAATCCTGGAATCATTTGGCCTGGAAAAGACCTTTAAGATGATCCAGTGTGACCCTCACAGCAGGCATGCTGCAGCCTCTGTGGAAAATTCCCTTCCCAGTGCACTTACCATGAAGGACCTGACCACCACATCTGGCATCTGGGGCAGCTGGTAGTGCAGGAGGGCAGTGGTGGCATGGTCTGTCACCTGGGGAGACAGAGGGACAACAGTCACTGACTCCTGCAGCTCAGCCCAAGCAGTGTGACACCTCCAGGAAAAGAGCACAAGCTCCACAGAGAAGCAGCAAGGGAAGGATTCTGTGACTGGGGACACACTCAGAGCCCTTCTGGCTGCGTTTTGACAGCTTCCACTCCCTCTGCCAACCTCAGACAAGGATCAGTGGAAGCAATCACACAGCTTCAAGCACAGACAGGAGAACCAAACACAGCAGCTCAGAGACATGATAAAAGCTGAGAGTGCTGGGGAAAGGACCAAGACCAGCAGCTGATGTCAGCTTGCTGGGGACAGTGCCCAGCTGGATGGAACAACACTGAACTAAGAGGCTTTGCCTCCCACTCTGGGTATCAACCCAGCTGTAAAAAGGAAACACAGATTCCAGTGTCACAGAAAGAAGAACCTCCCTGGCAAAGCAGCTGCCCTGCAGCCTAAGGGCAGAGTCTCTGCTCCTGGCATTCAAATCTCATCCAGTCTGTGGCATTAGGGCAGATTTAGACTGGAGACTGGGAAGAAATTCTTTGCAGGGAGGGTGGGAGACACCTTCCAACCCAAAGCTGGCTCTGGGCAGCCTGCTCTAGGGTAGGGTGTCCCTGCCCATGGCAGGGGGGTTGGAACTGGATGATCCTTGTGGTCCCTTCCAACCCTGACTGATTCTATGATTCTAAGCATTCTGAAAGTTACTCCAGGGACACCTTGGAGCAGCTTTCCAGTACCTGAAGGGACTCCAAGAAAGCTGGAGAGGGATTTCTGACAAGGGGTTGGGGTGACAGGATGAGAGGCAATGGCTTTGAGCTGGGAGAGGGGAGACAGAGTCTGGAGGTGAGGAAAGCATTCTTTGCAGTGAGGGTGGGGAGACCCTGGCACAGGTTGCCCAGGCAGAATTCCAGGGCGAATGCTGGAATTCCAGATTTAATGCTGAAACTCCAAGCTGAGTGCTGGAATTCCAAGTTTAATGCTGAGACCTCCAGGCTGACTGCTGGAATTCCAAGCTGAATGCTGAAACTCTTGGCACAGTCCTTCAAGCTGTGCTCCTGAAGGATCAGGACAACACAAACACTGCAGCTCCTTCCCATCTCTACCTTGTACATCTATTAATGGCCCTCATTAGCAACTTGTAAATCCATTAATGGCTCTCATTAGCAACTTGTAAATCTATTAATGGTCCACATCAGTACTATCAAAGCACGCAGAGGAGGTGGTTGCCTGCTTAGTGATTTCATTGTGTTCTGCAGCTGCAGGAGGCAGAAGAAGAAGTGCTCTGCTCGGGGCTTGCCTCCACACCACAGCAAGCTGTGAGTAAGATGAAGAGTGAACTGCAGCCACAATTGCTACTCCCAGCTCCCTGTGCCTGTTCCTAATTGGGATTTAGGCTAATTCAGCACTGGGAGTTGTGCTGGAGCACTCCAAGGCTTCCACTGGAGACGGAAAGCGAGAGGAGGGAGGGAGGCTGCCAGAGCTGCTCCGGGAGGTGCCTGTTCCCCAGTCCCTGTCTGCAGAGCCAGGCTCTAACTCACACCACGCAGCCTTCCTCCCTGCACATCAGCCTGGCCCACACAGGATGCACTTCTGAGCTTCACTACAGCACTGGAGCACAACTAACTCCAGCTCCATTCAGTGCGACGCTGACATCGGAGAGGGACAACTTTGAGGACTCTGAGAGTGCTGTGAGCTTGGAAAATACTCCTAGAATGGGCTGGGTTGGAAGAGACCCCAAAGATCATCCAGTTCCATACCCTCTGCCACAGGCAGGGACACCTCCCACCAGCAAGGGCTGCTCAAGGCTCCACCTGGTCTTGAACACCTCCATGGAAGGGGCATCCCCAGTCTCCATGGGCAACCTGTGCCAGGGTCTCACCACTCTCACTCTCTTCTTCCTCATTTCCAGTCTCAACCTGCCCTCCTCAAGCTCCAATCCATTCCCTCTCATCCTGTCACTCCCAGCACTTGTTAGAAGTCCCTCCCAAGCTCTCCTGCAGCCCCTTTGGGTACTGGCAGGCTGCTCTAAGGTCTCCCTGAACCTTCTCTTCTCCAGGCTGAACACCCCCAACTCCTCAGCCTGTCCCCGGAGGAGAGGTTCTCCAGCCCTCTGCTCACCTCTGTGGCCTCCTCTGGATCACCTCCAATCACAGAATCCATTCATGCAATGAATTCATGCAATGGGCCTCAGCCTACTTAAGCCACGTACAGGATCCCAACATCCCTTTGGCCGGGAGAGACCTTTAAGTCCATCAAGTCCAACCAGCAACCCAACAACCCCCCCCCAGCAGGGCCACCAACCCCCTCCACGAGAGCAATCAGCGCTGCCCTGCCCGTCGGCACTGACAGCAGGGCTCGCAGGGCTCCCAGCGCTCACTGCCCCGCACACCTCTGCTGCGGCATGCAGAGCTGACTGCACTCCCAGCCCGAGCTGAGGCTTGGTTCTCTCCCCCTCCTCTCAAGATGCTCCTTCCTGGGCTAGCAGCAGAGATGTCACAGCACACAAGTTCTGAGGGTATTCATGAGCAGCAGCTCTCCTTCTGCTCTCTTTCTGCTTCTAACAAACTCCAGGTTTTTGGGGGGTTCTTTGCTTCTTGTTTTGTTTTGTTTTTCTCTCTCTCTTTTTGTTGTTTCTTTTTCCCTCTTCCGCCTGCACGACAAAGTTCTTTTCTCCTGGCGCTGAAGGGAGTTGCTTAACGAAGAGTAATAAGCCTGAGCGCTATTAAGGACTGGAGATGGGGAGGCCACTCGGGCGCTGCCGAGCAGATGCTGCTGCTATTGTCATGCAAAGCTAATGAGATTCCACCGGCAGATAAAAGCCAACCCAGCGCTGCCAGAACACCAACAATGGCTTTTTCCGAACGAAGCGGAGGTGATCCCTACCCTAAACAAGCGCTGAGAAACTGCTTCTACAAAAGATCAAAGCGGGTGACAAAGCCGAGGAAGAGGAGTAGGGGAAGGAACCTCCCAGCCCTGCGAAGAGCAAGGGGTGAGGATTCCAGAGGGGCTTAGGTTAGGGACCTCAGAGATCATCTCCTCCAACCTCCAACCCCCCTGCCCTGCCCAGCGACACCTCTCAGCTGGGCTCAGCTGCTCATGGCCTCATCCAGCCTGGCCCTCAACAGCCCCAGGCAGGAGGCAGCCACAGCCTCCCTGGGCAGCCTGTGCCAGGCTCTCAGCACCACTGAAGAACTCCTTCCTCAGCTCCATTCTAACCCTGCTCTGCCTCAGCTCCAAACCATTCCCCTTGGCCTGGCTCAGACTCACTCAGCAAAGTCTCTCTGCAGCCTTCCTGCAGGATCCCTTCAGGCACTGGCAGCAGCTCTCAGGTCCCTCTGGAGCCTTCTCCTCTGCAGGATGCACCCCCGCAGCTCCCTCAGCCTGTGCTCACAGCAGAGCTGCTCCAGCCCTTGGAGCATCTCTGTGGCCTGCTCTGGCCTCACCCCAGCACCTCTGTGGCCTCCTTGTGCTGGGGACAGCAGAACCGGAGGCAGGATCAGGAGTGAGGTCTCAGCAGAGCAGAGCAAAGGGGCAGAATCCCCTCCCTTGACCTCACAGGTTCACAGAATGGTTTGGGCAGGAAGGGACCTCCAAAGGTCACTCAGTCCAACCCCCCTGTGCTCAGCAGGGACATCCTCCACTGGATCAGGTTGCTCAAAGCCTTGTCAAGCCTCACCTTGAACATCTCCAGGGATGAAGCCTCAACTACATCCCTGTGCAAACGGTGGCAGTGTTCCAGGCCCCTTGCTCCTCACATCCCATCTCAATCTGCTCTGCTCCCCTTTCAAACCATTGCCCTCGTCCTGTCCCTGCAGGCCTTTGGGAAGAGAGAAGAGCTGGGTGGGAGCAGATGCTCTGTGAGACCCCTCCCAGCCCAAGCCCTTCTGGGATTTTACACCTGGCTACTTCCAAAGGAAAAGATAAATTCACAGTGCACAGGAGGCAAAGAAAAATCCAAGCCCTCCACCTTCCCAGATCACAGAGATGATGAGAGAAAGCACAAACTGGCCCCAAAATCTAAAAGGAATTGGGGGGGGGAGAAAATAATAATAATAAAGAAAAGATCAACAGAGAGCTTTAGCAACTGGCACCGAGGTCCCACCCCTAAGCAGAGCAGAACAAAGTGCAGCTGTGCCAGCTCACTTAAGGGACTCACTTTTTCTTCTCCTTCCAGCCAAGCTGGAATCACAAACTCATTTATTGTGGGTGTAGGATGAGGTTTTGTACATTGTGGGGGTCGATTTTATTAACTTCCCTTTTATTGCTCTGCCCTCCCTACTGCAATCCCTCCTATCGGTCCCCTCCTAATTCCTCCCGCTCTGCTGAGCTGGGGCACACTCAGAAGAGCACATTGATTGGGATGCTTCCTGCTCTGCACCTTCTAATAGATTTTTTTTCAAGAGATCTTGCAGGAGAGTTCAATATTTCACAATTCAGAGGTTGCAAAGCACTTGGGGCTTCTGTCTTTAAAAAGAAAACGCTAAGGCAATGTCCTGAAGCACAACTTTGCTCACCAACAGTGAGCACCTGCAGAGCAAAAGGGGCTGCAGGGGCAGGCAAAGAACAGATTCTGGCCAAGAAACTCAGATTCTGGCCAAGAAATTCTGACTCTGACCAAGAAACCCAGATTCTGGCCAAGAAATTCTGAAATTCTGATTCTGGCCAAGAAATTCTGATTCTGGCCAAGAAACTCAATCTGAATACAAAAACTTCACGTTAATGACATCACAGAATCCCAGGACTGTTTCAGTGGGAAAAGACCTTTAAGATTCACAGGATCACAGAATTGGTTGAGTTAGAAGAGACCTTAAAGATCATCCAGTTCCAACCAAGTTGGGGAGTCACTTGAACACCTCAACAGCTCTGCCCCCAGGGTCTGCACCTAAAACAAGGCTGCAATGAGGGCAGGCAGACCTGGAAGCACTCAGGAAACAAAAGGCTCTTGGATAACACTGCAGGGTATGGACTGGAAGAAATTCTTTGCAGAGAGTGGGGACACATTGGAACAGGCTGCACAGGGAAGCTGTGGCTGCCCTCTCCCTGGAGGTGTTCAAGGCCAGGCTGGATGAGACCTTGAGCAGCCTGGGCTGGTGGGAGGTGTCCCTGCCCATGGCAGGGGCTTGGAACTGGATGAGCTCTAAGGTCCCTTCCAACCCAAAGCACTCTATGAACACTTCCTCTACCTGCAAGCAGCAGCCCAAGAGCTAAGGTTTAGCTTTGCTCCACCAGACTGGGCACGTTCCACAGATGTATGAAGCTCCACCTGGCATCAAACCCCAACTCAAACACCCCAAGAGCAGCCAGCTGAACTCTGGCAGCTGTCTCTCTCCAGTGTTTTACCTCCCTGCCAGTCAATATGCTTTGCACAAGTAGGTGCTGAGCTTCCTTTAAGAGGCAGAACTTTCCTTGCCACTTACTTATTGGTTTATCCCCTCGAGCACAGCACTGACAACTCCATCTCATATGAAAGGATTCTCTAAATCCCCTGGAAGGGTTTTAATTTTTTTTTTAAACCCTGCTAAGTTCGTGGCCTTGGCAGAGAGGAGCCTGAAGCTCTGCAGCACGATCACAGCACTGCGAGACAGCAAAGGCACCTGGCAGTGCTTGGACCCTTCCTAGCCTGGGGAACTGCACCAGTGCATTGTTTACTCCCAAGGACTCCCATTCCTCGACCTGCTCTCCAGAACCACACCTGAGTTTCCCTGGGGGAAGCCTGGTGCCCAAGAGGCACAGTGGAGGCTGCCAGACGGTGCCCTCTGCCAACAGGCCCTGAGGCATGGATCCATCAGGCATCCTTCTCCACCCCCAGCTCAGTACAGCACTGCCACCCTTTCCGAGGCAGAGGATTTGACACTTCCTCTCAGAGCTCACAGAGTGCTGAAATGGATCTTTTGCTTGTTCTGCTTCTTTGGACCGAATCAAAGAGACTTTGTTTTGCCTTCTCTGCGCAGAGCCGAGCAGCGCTCACGCCACGGGAGCAAATCATGCAGGTGACCCTGGAGCAGTCCATCTCCTCTCCTTGAGCAGACATCATCAATAGCCCAGTGCTGGTCTCATGCATGCATTCATCCTGCATGTGATTGTGCTCTGAGATTATTGACAAGAATACATCTTCATACATTACAATAGTGATGTGCCCTTGTGGTGGGGAAAGCTCTGCTCCTGCGCTCCAGGGCTTTGGGACCCCAGAGCTTGCAGACAGATGGGGAGGCACAGAGCTGCCCACAGCTTTGGAAGAAGCATATTGAGTCAAAACCAACCCAGTCTGTGGCAGGCTCAACTGCCCAGACCACCTAGGTGGAAATAAGGAGGAGACTCTGTGGGCAGAATGAAGTATAAAGGTTTAAAGCCTATGCATGGGGCTTGAGCAGCCTACAAGAAAGCTGGGGAGGGACTTTTTGGGATGCCAGGGAGTGACAGGGCTGGGGGGGGAATGGAGCAAAGCTGGAAAGGGGTAGATTCAGCCTGGATGTTAGGAAGAGNTGGAGCACAGAAGCGCCGAACGTGATCAAAGATCACGTTCGGCGCTTCTGTGCTCCACAACCTCCCTGGAGGTGTTCAGGACCAGGCTGGATGAGTCCCTGAGCAACCTGTTCTAGAGGGAGGTGTCCCTGCTACCTGCAGGGAGGTGGCACAAGATGACCTTTGAGGGTCCCTTCCAACCCAGTGCTTTCCTATGATTCAAACCCAGCTGTGCTGCTTTTATGCTTGACACCATCTCCCGTTCGGATCCCCCCACAGCAGCTCTCCTGCTCCCCATTTTTACCTCTTTGCTGAATGCAAAGGTAGGAATTTTGCACCATCTTCTACAGGATTTATTATTTAAACCCTCCACATCAAGCCCTGGGATTTTGCAGCTCTCAGGAACATTCTCCCTACCAGGATTGAAGCCTCCAAATCATAGAATCATAGAATGGTTTAGGTTGGAAGGGACCTCAAGGATCATCCAGCTCCAACCCCCTGCCATAGGCAGGGACACCTCCCACTAGAGCAGGCTGCTCAAGGCCTCATCCAGCCTGGTCCTGAACACCTCATTTTTGAACTCATATTTGGATATTTCCCAGCGAGTTCCTCCTCTTGTTCTGGTGGATCCAGAGAAGCAAAGTGTTAAACTGAGGAGGTGTGAGATGAAAGCAGTGGCTGCTCCTGCGGAGTTTAAATGTCAGCCCAACCTGCAAGTCTGAAAAACCTTTTCTTTGCTCCTTGTTCTTTTGCCCTTTCAGCCTTCCCTCTCTCATTTCCCAGCTCCATTCTCTCAATCTAACCCTGCTGGCAGATTCAATGCCTGCAAAGCTTCTTCACCCCAGGACCAGATTCAAGGAGCCTCCAGGGAACTGAGGCAATGACCACACATTTGAACGGTAATGGCCCTCCTGGAGCCACCGCCCTGGGCTGCCAGGGACGCAGGTATGCTGCCTGCCCAGGAGGGAAGAGGCTTGCTGACACAGGCAGCCTTTGCAAACAAAGTCAGGGCAAATTTAGCTTCGGCTGACAGGGTTGGATTGAAGATCAGAGGTCTCTGGTCCTTAACCTAGAAAGTCATCCTGCAGCCCTGTACGAATTTGACAGGGCTGCAGCTACCCCTGGCAGGCACCTGGTGAGCTCCAGATGTTGTTCTGTCCTCACTGAAGAGAGCCTGGGGAACTGGGTCCAGCCTTTAAAGAGTAACAGCCCTGCCCTGAATCCAGAGGGGTGACTGCTTCTGGGGTGCCAAGGGTGGGGGAGCAGTTACTCATCTGGGTTTCTCCTCAGCACAGCACTTCCACATGGTGTTCCTGGTGACTGCCATCAGACACGCAGCTGAAGAACATTCAGATGTGCTCTGACACATTCACTGATGAGTTTTTAATGCCATGAAAACATTTGGGCTGAAGATGCTGCGGTACAGACCCCACATTAGGAACAGTCTCATCCTTTCTCTGACACTATTTAATCAGTTCCCTTCATCTGGCTGCTGCTGAATGAGTCCTGGGTGTCATCAGTGGGTGCAAGTGCAGCTTCAGAGGATCAAGAGGAAACCAAACCCAGCCCAGCAGCAGAGAACACTTAACTATGGTGAACCACAGCATTTGCTGTTATCTGTTTGAAAACCTGACTTGGGTCTCAGGCTCAGCTCCTCCAGCTCTCAGCTCAATAGTACAGGATCTATTGATTAGAGAGCAGCTTCACCTTGCATTTTGATCACATTTGTCATGCAACAGCCCGAGAGCATCGGGCAACCAACTCAGCAACAGCTCCTGTGAAGTCAGCAAGTACTGCCCCAGCCTAAGGGATGCAGAAAATGGATCCAAAGAGAGGTTAAATGGCCCAAGGTAAGGCAGTGACAGGGCTGGGAGCGGAATGCACACAGCTGCTGTAACAAAAGGCAGGCAGCAGCTCAGCTGGGCACAGAGAAGCCCTTCCCTGCTCGCCTTTCCTCCTGCTTTTGGAGCTGAACAGTCACACACTTGGCTGCTACTTTGTCAAGAGAGACCTGGACAAGAGGATCTTGATGTTCAGGCTGTATTTTAGAGGAGAGGCAGAGGAGGGGGAAAGGGAGGTCACAGAATGGCAGAACTGTTTGGGTTGGAAAAGACTTTTATAATCAAGTCCAGCCCTCGACCTAAGACCTCCATGGCCATTAAACCATGACCCAAGTGCCACAGCCACAGGCTTCTTGAACACCTCCAGGGCTGGGGACACCAGCACCTCCCTGGGCAGCCTGTGCCAATGCCTGACCTTGCTTGCAGGAAGGAAACAGTTCCCAATATCCAATCTAAAAGATGATTCTTTCCATTGGTCTAGCTCTGAAGAGTTAGACAGGAGTTGAACCTGATGATCTTCAAGATCTTTTCCAACCAGGACTCCACCACCCTAATTCCAGAAGCTCAGAAGTATTCCATTGCTAAAGTTACCTTTCTCACCCTAATAAAGAAGCAGGATTGATACTGCTCTGCTCCCTGCCCTCCTACTCCACTTGACACCAACTGCTTTTGAGGCATGAGAAAACCAGAAGGAATATTGAACCCACTGCACTCAGGGGGAAAAACCAACTGCAGCAAAATATCTCCTTTAATGCTTGACAGAGAGGGGGAGCAACCAACCTCCCCAGAGCTGTCCTTTGATCTCTGGCAGCTTAATATCACAGGTCGAGCATCTGCCTTTCTGCCTGCATCTGAAGTCTTAGGAGGAAGATGCACAAACAGCCAATATGCCACACTGCTGACCCCTGCTTTTATGCCCTTTTGAGTCCCTGACCCCTATTTGTTAGACAAACCAAAAGCAGATGAAAGGAAGCCTGGGCACTAGCTGGAGCCTCAAGCTCCTTGAACTGTGGCTGGAAGGTAAAGGAAACCAGAATTTAAAGCTGGATCAGTTGGGACTTAGAGCATTCTGAGAGAGGCCTTCAAAGAGAGATGTTCTCTTCCCTGCCTGGAAAACAGCAAAGCAGAGATCCTCCCCAAGCCCACACTTCTGTACTGACTGCTGCTATTCTCTGGCTGGGCCTTCCTTCCTTTCTGCAGGGCCATTTGTCTCAGTGAGTTACTTCTCCTGCTGGCACCAGCACGGGAAGAGGAGCAGGCACCACGGGATACATCTCCAACCCCTCTGGAACTGAGTCCTGCTGATTTACCAAACAATTCTTCAGGAGAGGCCAGGAACAAAGCAGGGAAACCAAGGGACAGATTCTGAATTCTTCTACATAAAAGCTCTGCACATCTCCTGCACTCCTCCTGCTCTGTATAGAGAGAGAAATGTGAGCCTTACCTTCTGAAACACTTGGTAGTTGGATTTGGACCAGATGTCGAGCTGCAAGAGGGAAAGAGTCAGACATTAGCACAGGTAAAGGAGCAGCTCTGCAGAACAAGGAGCAGACACAGAGTCACAGAGCAGAGGCCTCTGGAGATCAGGTCCAACCCTTCTGCCAAGGCAGGGGCACCTAGAGAAGCTCTCATGGGTTGAACTGAATCTGCTACTCAACCCATGACAAAAGGTCACTCAGGAACATGTCCAGGTAGGCTCTGAATCACTCCAGAGATGGAGACTCCATCACCTCTCTGGGCAGCTCAGCAGCTGTTCAGAGTGAAAGGGCAGCCAAGGAGATCTTGGGATCTGCCTGGGATAGGACAAGGAGCAGTGGATGGAAGCTGCAGCACAGGAGGTTCCGGCTCAACACAAGAGGGAACTTCTTTACTGGAAGGGTCCCAGAGCACTGGCACAGGCTGCCCAGAGAGGTTGTGGAGTCTCCTTCTCTGGAGCCTTTCCAGGCCTGTCTGGATGTGTTCCTGTGTGCCCTGAGCTACATTGGATGGTCCTGCTCTGGTTGGACTGGATGATCTCTTTGGGTCTCCCTTCCAACCCCTGACATCCTGTGAGCCTGTGATCTCTGGAGATGCAGTTCCAAGTTCACTGTCCTGCCCCACTGCCTTTACCTGCCCTAACCCAGGCAAGGGAGTGAATGCTGAGAGGTTTCCTTCGTGCCCTGTGAAGGAGCCCAGGCCATCAGCTGCGTTACCAAAGCGATGCTCACAAGACCTGTTGAATTAATGTGGTCTTTAGAAAGAGCAAAATCTTCATTTGTATGGGGTTGTGGCTGAGCTATGCAAATACTCCTCAGCTTGAGTCTGCTCTGTAAAATGAGGGCATTCTGCTGGAGCTGATGCTCGTGTCTGAATAAGCGATTCAGTGCCAAGCGACACAAAGAACGTTTAGCTGAATTAAGCCAAAGCATTGCTCTGATGGGGCCAAATAAAACATCCCTTAGGAAGCTGCATTTACATTTGCAGGCAAAAATCACACTACAGGAGATTTAAGGTTGTGGATAACTGCAGGCATCCACCACTTAGATGCTGTGGCTTGGATATATGCAAACTGAAGGAGCCAAACTGAATGAAGTTTTACTCGCCCTGGAAACCAGAAGGGGAGGCTGGGCCTGGTTCAGCACCCAAGTGGCTCAGGTGGAGAACAATTCTGCCTGACAGCTAATTAATGCTTTTAGCTCAGCCCTATGGAATGGGGAATTACAGAGCTGTTTGGGTTGGGAAAGCCCTCTAAGATCATCCAGTCCAACCATCAACCCAACCCCACCACAGCCACCAAACCCTGTCCCCAGGTGCCAAGGCCACAGGTTTCTTGCACACCTCCAGGGATGTGGACTCCAGCACCAACCTGGACAGCCTGTGCCAATCCTTGACCACTCCTGCAGAGAAGAAATTTTTCCTGATCTCCAACCTAAAGTTTCCCTGGCACAATTTCAGGCCACTTCCTCTTGTCCTGAGGTGTGAAATACAACAGAGGGGGGTGAAGGTGGAGAGGGGGAGGATGCTGAAGCCAAGTAATTGACTCACGTTGCTAAAACTGCTCAGAATGCTGGAAGGGCTCACTCTGCTCTGTGGCTCTCTTCTAAACAGTGGTGCAGAAGTGTCCCCTGAGTCCCCAGCCCTCACCTGGACAGGAGGCTCACCCTGCTCTGTGGCTCTCTTCTAAACAGTGGTGCAGAAGTGTCCCCTGAGTCCCCAGCCCTCACCTGGACAGGAGGCAATGCTAAATACTTTAAAACCCCCTCTAGGATAGATGTTTGATGGCTTCCTGCAGCTGACCCTGCTGAGACCAAAGGCAGCTGAAGTCCCAAGGCCTTTCCCAGGTTAGATGAAGACAGAAGTAGCCTCAGGCAGGCACCTACAAACCTTTTTACGTTTATTGGCTCTTGAGGTGGGGTCAAGAACCTGTGTCACTGCCATCAGCACTCAGATGCTGGAGTCCAGTCTGGCTGCCAGGAGGATGGAGACTCCCTTTTTACAAGCAGTCCCATGGAGCAGGCAAGGGGGGATGGGGACAAGTTGCTGCTGGGAAGATTCCCATTGGACTCCAGAAGAAAACTCTTTCCCATGAGAACAGATGGACATTGGAATCATCTCCCAAGGGAAGTGGTGGAGTTCCCTACACTGGTCAGTTTTGAGACTCAGCTTGCCAGGTGCTGGGGCAGATCATTTCACCTAGACTGTGACCTAGAAAGGTTGGAGCAGATGATCCTTGGGGTCCCTTCCAACCTGGCATCCTGGGATTCTGAGTGCTGGGCCTGAGCTTTATTTCCACTGTAACAGCAAACCTGTTGGGAAGGAAGCTTCTCATTCCCAGCTTAGAGAAGTCTACAGTAGAAAAGAAAAGCCTGAGTCCCTGTGTTTCAAAAGCTGTTTTCATGTCACTTAAAGCTTTCTCCCACCAGAGACAGAGCTGTATGTATGGTTTTGCTAATCTCTCCTGATCAAACCAAGGATGTGATCCTCTCTAGTTAGACTCAAGAGCTGGAAAAAGAAAAACACCCAACCAAAAAAAAAACCCCAAAGTCTACTTCAGATGCTGCATTTGAGATGAGCCCAACAGGTCCTGAATGTTCATTTAGTTGGCAGGAAGACTGAAAAGCCAAAAAAGCGACGAATGTCTGTCCTAGGGACGAGTTCAAAGGGAGAAGGAGGGAAAAAAAACCACAACAGCAAAACCCCACAAATCAAAAAAAAACAAAAACAAGGGAAAGAAAAAGCAAAAGAGAAAGAAAAAAGGCAAAGCTCCCCAAGCCCCCCGAGCACACATCCTGCCTGCCTGCCCAGCTCTCCCCTCTGACAGAGGGGGATTAAAGAATGCATCGTTAGGGCTCTATTACTCTTCAACTTTTCACTTTCAATCAAGGCTCACATCTGTAACTGAAACAAAACTGCTGAAAGCACAATTCCAGGGCATCCTCTGCATGTGAATTAAACTGAGGGGTTTTGGGGGGTTTGGGTTTTTATAGTCCCCTGTGTGGTTGTTGTTTCCCAGTGCCCCACTCCCCCCAGCCAGCCCCAGCGTAAGGAACAAGAGGCCATCTGCTGAAGGTCGTCTGAACGATTTCAAAGGCGCTAACAAATCAGAATGTTCCTGCATCTAATATCAAACAGGTCTGGTGCCAGCACTTATTAGAGGAATCTGATTCACACCCCCCCCCTTCACCCAAACACACACACACACAGAGCCAGCTTTGAAGTGGAAAGAATGCAGGGATCAGAAATTACCCCAGAGACAACTCTGCCTGGCTTTGAAGCTTTCCTTTGATACCACACCACTGCTTCTCCTCTCCTATGCTAGGAGGCTAAAAGCTGCCTTTTTGTTATTGATATGGGGTAATTAATGAAGCCACAGCATTAACACAACCCAAGCTCCTCACCACCAGGATGCAACTGAGGCACTTAGGTTGCTTTAGTTAAGGCTGAGGGATGCAAAGAGAAGAATCTGGCCAGGCAGTCATGTTGAGTATCCTCTCAAAGTGTGCCCGGTTGAGGTGGTCTTGGTGTCAGCAGCCAAAGGGAAGCATGGAAGTATTCACTCTAAATGTGCCATGCTGAGGTGCTTCTTGGTCTCTGCATCCAAAGGAAAGCATGGAAGTGCCCACTCCAAGTGCTCCCTGTCAAGGTGAAGGTTTGGGACAGACTTGGAACTCCTGGCTTTGGAGCCTGCGAGCACAGCTACAAGAGGAACCCAAACTTGCTGTGCCTGCAGCCAGCTGATCTGGTGAAAAGCTGGGGCTCCTTCAAACCTCTGCTGCAGAGGGCAGGAGGATGTGCAGAAAGCCTCTGAGAAGTCTATCCCTGCAGTTGCAAGAGCAGCTTCAAGCCATGCTCTTGGTATGCCAAACCAATCCCCCAGTGGGCTGATCTTTCTCAGCGGATTTGGGCTCCTGACGGCTCAGCTGACAATGAGGCTGCCCTGGAAGGGTGAGCTGCAGAGCTTCATTTCTTCAGGAATCAGGACAACAGGAGTAATTAATTACTACCCATGATTAAATTCCAGTGCACAATGAGTATGTCAGAGTCTGCAACTGAGGGTGGCACAGTGCCACCACTAAAACCATGAGGCTAATTAAGAAGCATCAGGATGTGGTGGGCACGATGGGTTAGTACCGCAAGCGAGGGAGACTGCAGAGCCAGCAGCAGCCAGAAGCCACTACAAGGCCAGAGGCTGCCAGATCTCACCTATTGTTTTTGCAAAGTGTCACCAGAAATGTCTAAGTTATGCAGCTGGCAGCCTGGCAGAGACACATTCTGCAGGGCTTGTGAATAATTCAGGAGGGAAGTACAGAAGCACTTCAGAAATGCAACTGTCTGTGTAAGCAAAGGCTGAAAATCAGCCCCCAGAACCTTCTGCCTTTACTCCCTGCAAGCTCCAGACTTGTTTTTTTCACCTTAATTCTGCAGGTACTGAAGCCTGTAAGCAGCAGAACCCATTTCAGCTGGGCCTCAGTGCAGCAGAACCATGTGAAGCTCCCAACCTGTCAACCTCCACAAGCAGGCAGCGAGCTGGAGCAACCCAGAAACTGCAGCCTCAGCTCTCCTGGGAGCAGAGCCACAGCCTGGACACACTCCCAGCTCTGGTTCTCTGCACTTGCCTGGCCAATGCACCAGAAGGTTACCACCACTTCTGCTGCTTGTCCTCATCTCTGCCCTTTGCTCCTTGTCCTGTCACCACCAAACAGAGCCTGGAACCTTCAGCCTGACACCCACCCCTCAGATATCTACAGACACTGATCAGATCCCACCTCAGCCTTCTCCTCTCCAGCCCAAACAGCTCCAGGGCTCTCAGCCTCTCCTCACAGCAGAGACGTTCCAGTGCCTTCATCACCCTGGTAGCCTCTGTTGGACTCTCTCCAGCAGGTCCCTGCCTCTCCTGAGCCCAAAACAGTATTCCAGGTGTGGTCTCACTAGAGCAGAGCAGAGTGGGAGGAGAACCTCCCTAGACCTGCTGGCCACACTTTGATGCCACGATGCCGCTGGCCCTCCTGGCCACAAGGGCACATTGCTGTCCCATGGAGAACTTACTGCCCACCAGAACTCCAAGGTCTCTTCTCCATGCAGCTGTTTTCCAGCAGGGCAACCTCCAGTCTGCACCAGTGCCTGGGGTTATTCCTGCCCAAATGCAGGACTCTACACTTGTCCTCACTGAACTGCATGAGGTCCTCATGAAGGAGGTTCTCCTTCACCCAGCCCTCCAGCCTGGCCAGGTCTGCCTGCATGGCCTCACAGCCACTCCATTTTCCCTCTCCTGGTCTAGAAACTGAGAAGCTAGAGCAGGGTGGTGAAACCTCACTGGAGTAGCTTCCCCACCAGCGTTTGCTGTGCCAGAGAAGGAGCTGAAATGGCCTGGCTGGAATTGCCTGTAATCACTCATTCCCAGCAGGCACAGTAAGTAATGTGAAGCACTGCAAGAGCACAATCTTATTCTTATTCTCTAATTAGCAGTGTAGTTAATTAGTGGAAAGAGAAGAGAGCTCAGTGTTTGTCAATATGTGCTCCAGTTGGCAAAACTGGGAAGCTACTCATTTATTTCCTCTTCCAAGCCAGACTCACTTCTGGTTTCAGTGGCTGCAATTCCAACCCTACTGAAGTCAACTGAAATGTTCCTATTTATACCTAAAGGGCTTCAGGTTTGTGCAAACCCTGGGCTGGCCCAGTGGAGCACAACCTGCCACCTAAAGGTCAAGGCTTCTGCAGCCCCAGGGGAGCAGCCCCACAGCCCAGCTGTGGACACAGAAAGCTTAAGTCAGCAGAAAAGAGACTGCCCTGCGGAGTGGCTCAGAGCAAGCAAACAAGCCAGGTGTCAGCAGGGATGCTCTGGAGAAGCTGAGCTGCTCCCCACTGACAGCAGGCAAAGGTTAGGGCCCCGTGCCCAAGGCTGGCCTTGCTGAGTCCCACTCTCCCCATGGCAGCCAAAGATGACAGAGAGACTGTGCAGGGCTCTCTGGAGGGTTCACCCTGAGCTGAACAGAAGCCCAGTGCCAGATGCTGAGTTTCTGTGACTTAGCTCTTCAGCATCTACAGCACTGCTACATTTGAAGGGAGCTGAGCTCATCACAGACAAGGAGCACCCCCAAAGGAAGTGTGACATGGGGATGCATCAGGCAATGCCAGGGCTCTTTAGGCAGGCTCTCATCTCACTCTGGAGCAGAACTTGGGGTGAAGAGGGGCTGGAGCTGTGAGGCTGTATTTGGATGCTAATACACAGGGAGGCTGCTGCAGCTGCTCCTGCAGCACAGCGGTATTTAAACCTGCCGATCTGAACAATGCAAATCAAACCCAGGCAAGTTCTATTTTCCTACTTCTTAGGCCAATCCCCCTCCCTCTGGGTGAGGCTCTCTCACCTGGGGAGCAGAGCTGTGCTGCCATTTCCCCCAGCAGCTCCTGGCCTGGCTGAGGCAGAGGAGGCTCCGAGTGGGCGCCGCTGAACTCGGGGTCAGCATGCGACGTGCTGCTGTGTGCTACACCACGCTCAGGCCTTGGCAAAGCAAGGAGAAGTCTCACCTCATTATAACATGGCCTATGGGTGCCAAGTGCTCATCTTGAGATAATGAACTTTTTATTTTAATAGGCTTCATAATCAGAAGAGAAAGCTCCAGAGAGAGAATGAGAAAGGCAGAGCTGTGTAGTGGTGCGGCTGGCAGAGGAGAGCTGCGGCTGGGTGAGAGAGACCATTCCAGCCTCAGAAGAGAAACCAGCTGAAGGCAGTCAGCTCCCATTAGCATCTTCTGAGGAGCTAAGGAGCCATATGGAGTGTGAGCAGGCAGGGTCTGAGGGTTCAAGCAGGGTGAATCGTTCACAAAACAAATCACTTGTAGAAGCAGGGAAGGCTTTAAGAGCTGCTGGTATCGATGGGCAGAGCGCTGAGGACTCCCCAGCACTGATGTGCAGCGTAGTGCTCGGCAAGGAGAGCACAAAACCAGCCCAAGATTTCCCAGTAGCTCTCAGAAAAGAGAAAGCTGAACCTTGGGCTATTGATGTGCTGGTAGAGTGAAAAACTGTTTCCTCAGTAGACATTATTAACGAGGCAACTGGGGTCCAAGGTGATGAATTAGGAATTCAAGGAAGGGCTTCAGAGCTCAGAAAGAAGTCAGACATTTGGGTATGAAAACTCCAAGCAAAGCATGATAAATTCAAGCCCCAGCGTTCTGCAAAGCATCCACAGAGCCTTTTTGACAGCTTTATGTTTCTAGCACACCTGGGGTGGGATTCCTCTGCTCTGTCATTTCAACAGCAGGTGAAAAATAGAGCTCAGTGCTGCTGGCTAGCCCAGAACCCACCTTGCCATCCTCAGTGTAGACGTTCTCATTGTAGCCTTTCACTATGGTCCTGTCGATGAAGAGGCTTCTCATCACCACTATCACTTTCAATACCTTTCCTAAGGTAACCTGGAAAGAACAAGAGAAGGACAAAGGAACAACAGAGCTGAAGGAGAGGTGGATGGTGTCGAGTTTAACAGCTTAAGTCGATGCAGTTTCAGTTTTCACTATTTTCTAGAGGCAGCAAAATAAAAGCTCTGAGACCCTGGGCTCGTGGAGAAGAGGCAGGCTATGAAGTGCAGAACAAACAAACATTCATTTGCAACTGAAAATGTACAAATTCACACAATTCCCTCGTGTAGGCATGACACTGCCAAGCAACTCTCTCCAATTTATTAACACCACAGCTCAATAACTTGTCAAGAACCACCAGCAAATGTGATTATTTTCCCTGGATTTGATATCCTCCAATAGAAGCCCACTTAGAGAAATGAAAAAACAAACCCCAAGAAGCTGAAAGCAGAAGCAGAGCCTTCTGCTGCTGCTGCCTTTGAAAAGCAATGCCACGAGTCAGAGGGAAAAGTTGGAGCTTGATATTAAGTGCAACCATTTAAAGGGGAACCACAGCTAAGAGGTAAAGATGTGACACTTGCCAAGGCTTCCTGTTCTTCTGTGACAGTTCTAGAAGCAGCAATCATAGAAGCATCCAGTCCAACCTAGCACCCAGCCCTAGCCCATCAAGCCCTAGCCCATCAAGCATTCCTCCTGATGTCCAACTTAACTCTGCCCTGCTCCAGTTTCAAACCATTGCCCTCATCCCATCCCCACAGGCCCATCTGAACAGTCCCTGCCCAGCCTGCCTGCAGCTCCCCTGCAGACACTGAAACACAGCTGTGCTGTCTGAGGGATCACAGAGTCATAGCATCAGCCAGGTTGGAAGAGAGCTCCAAGCTCAGCCAGCCCAACCTAGCACCCAGCCCTGCCCAACCAACCAGACCATGGCTCTAAGTGCCCCAGCCAGGCTTGGCTTCAACACCTCCAGCCACAGCCACTCCACCACCTCCCTGGGCAGCCCATTCCAATGCCAATCACTCTCAAGAATAAAAGTGGAAGCATGGAAAATGGATAGAGCCAGTCAGAGTGTAACAGGAGAAAGAAACAGGCAGGACCAGGCAGAGCCTAACAAGAAATAAGTCCAAGTGCTATTATTGACCAAAATGCAATGATTGAAGGCATCTTAATCCCCAAATCAATTTGCCTTCCAAAGATGGAGCTGCACTTCAATATTTAGATGTGTGTCTAAACAATAATTCTTTGTGGTTTCTTATCCAGAGCTTTTCCTCAGCCAGGAAAGCATAAAATGGGATCAAACCAGGCAGCAATTGGTTCAGTTTAATGTTTCCCAACCAGCAGCAGCTCAGTTCCCACTGTGCTCCAACACCTCACCCAATATATATTAACACAGGCTACAAGTGAGGTTTTGCTGCTACCCTCAGCAGACAAATCCACAGCCAAAGAGATCAGTACTGATCAATAGCATTGATTTGTTACCTGCTTTGCCTCTTTAACTCCTGCTAATGACTCCTCCTTAGCACCTTGTTTCAACAGGAGCAACCTCAACCTGATGCTAAGAGACTAAGAGGCAAATCAGCCCTCAAGTGCCAAGATACTTCCCACTCCCACCCAAGGAGGAAGATGGAAAACCTGGCACAAAGAGGCTCCACCTAAAGCTGACACAGGGAGCATGGGGATGGAAGCCTGGCACAAAGAGGCTCCACCTAAAGCTGACACAGGGAGCATGGGCATGGAAGCCTGGCACAAAGTGGCTGTGCAGAACAGCTACCCAAACTACTCTGAATTCTGCCTGTTACATCCCTACACAGCAGGACAGAGTTACAAAGCTTGAAGAGAGCTGATGACAACTCTTTGGCATGGACACAGAGAAAGCAGCTCTAGCAGAGAAGAGTCTAGACAACAGGGAAAACCAAGCTGACAGCAACAAAGAGTACAGGGAAATGAGAAGGGGGGAGAAGTCAGTGATGGACTTCAAGAAGACAGGCTGCTCAGCAGAACTTTGCAGGGGCATGAAGAGAAAAAGCAGGCCAGAAGAATGCTTAAAGTTTGGAAGCAAAATGTTGCAGGCTGAAGAGGAACTTGTGTCAAGGCATGAGTCAGGCACAGCTGGTTTTAGTTCCCCTCTTCTTACAGCAGATTGGGGTTGTCTGGATGTGTCCAGTGGCAACCATATCAGGGTATCAGGTCCTGTGAACCTGGGTCTGGTTTGGAGCTGCTGTAAAATAAGACCTAAGTGGTTTGCAGGTTCATAGACCCACAGAATAGGTTGGGTTGGAAGGGAGCTCCACAAATCATCCAGTTCCAAACCCAATGGCAGGGACACCTCCCACCAGCACAGAATCAGTCAGGGTTGGAAGGGACCACAAGGATCAGCCAGTTCCAACCCCCTGCCATGCCCAGGGACGCCTCACACTAGATCAGGCTGGCCAGAACCTCATCCAGCCTGGCCTTAAACACCTCCAGGGATGAGGCTTCCACCACCTGCCTGGGCAACCCCTTCCAGGCTCTTATCACTCTCATGCTGAAGAACTTCTTCCTAATCTCCAGGCTGACTCTCCCCATTTTCAGCTTTGTTCCACTCCTCCAAGTCCTATCACTCCCTGACAGCCTCAAAAGTCCCTCCCCAGCTTTCTTGTAGCCCCCTTCAGATACTGCAAGGCCACAATAAGGTCACCTGGGAGCCTTCTCCTCTCCAGACTGCACAGCCCCCACTCCTCAGCCTCTCCTCAAAGCACAGCAGCTCCAGCCCTCTGCTCATCCTCGTGGCCCTTCTCTGGAGGTTGCTCAAGGCCTCATCCAACCTGGCCTTGAACACCTCCAGGGAGGGGACATCCACATCCTCCCTGGGCATCCTGTTCCAGTGTCTCCCTGCCCTCAGTCATTTCAGCACTTAGCTCTCTAGCAGCTCAGCTAACACAAGCCATGGTGCAGAGGTGCCTGGTGCTGATGCTGACCACCCACTGGAAGCAGGAGGACAGTTCTGTCCTAATGAGTGAATCCAGTTGCTTTGCAAAAAGCTGGCAGCACCTGGAGGGTTTTAATTGTTGCTGTACCTTAGGGAGCCTGGCACCTGGCTGGCACAGAGCTCTGCTGAGGGAGCTGACTATGGGGACCTCACATCAGGCACCAGCCAGGGCTGGAAAAGCCAGAAAAGAAATCTGGTTAATGGAAGAGCAAAAAGGCTGCCCCACACCCCCAGCTGCCTGCACAGCCTTTGCTGCCTCCACTGCTTCCACACACTCCCTTCTTTCCTCTTCCTTCACCTTCCACATCCCTGGCATCTCACATTGCTGCTGCCAGGTAGAGAAAGAGAAATCAACAGGATGAAGTTGATCTGAAGCCTGTGTGGGATGTTCCTGAAAATCCTCAGAGTGAACAGTGGAACAAAACAAGCTGGAAAAGCTCAACTTTGGCACTGCAGCTTGCTGGAATGGATTTCTTGCTGGCCTCAAACCTCCCCACAAGGTTTACCTGCACCAATGCTTTCAAAATGCCTCAGCATGAGCTCACTGCCTCTGCCTTTCCCCAAGCCCTCTGTTTTCACAGCCTGCCAGTGATTCACTCCACGCTTTCAGAACCTGTCACAGCTATCCAGACCCTGTCCTTAGATGAGTACCAGAACTGTGAGCTCCCTGAGGAAGGAGGTTGCAGTGAGCTGGGGGTTGGTCTCTTCTCTCTAGTATCAGGTGATAGAAGGAGAGGAAATGGCCTGAAATTGTGCCAGGAGAGAATTAGGTTGGAGATTAGGAAGAATTTCTTTGTTGCAAGAGTGGTCAGGGACTGGCACAGACTGCCCAGGTGGTGGAGTCGCCATCCCTGGAGGTGTTCAAGAAACCTGTGGCCATGGCACTTGGGGCCATGGTTTAGTGGCCACCCTGGTGCTGAGCTGAAGGTTGGATTAGGTCTCTGAGGTCTCTTCCAACCAAACCAATTCCATGGTTCTGTGAAGCCACCATTGTCGCACTCTCAGCTTGGACAGCATTCAGGGTGGCTCCAGGGGCAGCCTGGCATGGTGCTGAGCAGTGCAGAGCAGACTGCACTGCAGCTTTGGCCAGGTTAGTGCTGGGCTCTGAATTCGCTCTTGCAGTTCTCTGGCATCGCCAGCAGAAAGGTTCCTGGTTTGTGTTGCTGCTTTGGTGTGGGCTTCCTGTAGGTGTAAACCTGGCTGGAAGAGAGATCAGGACTTAGAGCTGCTTTTTCAGACCTCTCATCAGCTAAGTGTGACAGAGGCAGGAATTGTGTGGAGCCAGGTGTTGCTCAGGGGAACCAGAGTTCAGCAGTTCAACACCACTGAAAGGTAGAGCAGAGGCTGGCAGAGCAGAGACTGGGCAGCAGCTGGAAGCTCAGAGTACACTCCACAGCTATAGACAAGGCAAAGCACATCCCAGGTCATGCACAACAAATGGGATATCATTGCCTGTTCCCCTCTAATAACCCAGACTTGGACCTGCTTGCAGGACTGAATGTTTTTTGGTTCACCTCCACCACATTCTACACCTCCTATTTTCCAGCAGCCTTTCACTGCCTGCTCCACTCAGCTACCTGGAGCTTTATGTTCAGGAAAGGTCTCTGAACAGGATATAATTTACACCTCTGCCCCTGCAGCTCATGTGGAAGAAGGTAATAAAAACCTAATGGCACTGGGCAAAAGGTAATTCGCTGGTTCAAATCCCAGCTCCACCTGCACAGGTCTATCCTTCTGCAGGTCAAGACTCACCCAGATGGATCCTGATCACCAGGCCCTGCAATGTGCCTGCTCTGCTCAAGAGCAGTCTTGAGGAGGAGGACTTGGGGGTGTTGTGCTGAGTTTGTCATCAGCCAAGCTGGCAGTGGGCACCTGCAGCCCTGAAGGGAGCTGTGTGCTGGCTGCAGCCAAAGCAGGGAGAGCAGCAGGTCAAGAGAGGGCATCCTGCCCCTTGGCTCTGCTCTGCTGAGACTTGCAGCACTGCCTCCAGCTCTGGGGCACCCAACACAAGAGATGTGGACCTGATGCAGTGGGTCTGGAGGAGGCCACCAAGATGATCAGAGGGCTGCTATGAAGCCAGGCTGGGAGAGGTGGAGCTGTTCAGCCTGGAGAAGAGAAGGCTCCAGGGAGACCTTAGAGCTGCATTTCAGCATCTGGAGGGGACCTCCAGGAAGGCAGGGGAGGGACTGCTTAAGGCTTGTGGGGATAGGATGAGGGCAGTGGTTTGAAGGTGGAGCAGGGGAGGTTTAGGTTGGGCATCAGCAGGAAGTTCTGCACAGTGAGGGTGAGGAGACATTGGCACAGGCTGCCCAGGGATGCGGTTGAAGCTCTGTCCCTGGCACTCAGGACCAGCCTGGCTGTGTCCCTGGGCAGCCTGCTCTAGCTGGAGGTGTCCTTGCTGCCTGCAGGGGCTTGCACAAGATGCCCTTTGAGGGTCCCTGCCAAGCCAGTGCAGTCTGTGCCCATGTGAATGCTAACTGGGAAGGTCTGTACCAAAGCATCACCACAACAGCAGCTCTGGGCTTGCATTATTGGTTTGTATAAGGTGGGCTGCAGAACCTCCCCTGTGGGAGCTGGGGGTGTACAGCTTGGAGAACAGAAGGCTCCAGGGAGACCTTAGAGCTGCCTTCCAGAGCCTCAAGGGGGCTATGGGAGAGCTGGGGAGGGGCTTTGGACAAGAGCTTGTAGGGATAGGATGAGAGGGAATGGATTAAAGATGGAAGAAGGGAGATTGACACTGGAGATGAGGAAGAAATTGACAGTGAGAGTGAGGAGAGGCTGACACAGGCTGCTCAGGGAGGTTGTGGGGCACAGAAGCACCCAATGTGATCAAAGATTGGGTGCTTCTGTGCTCCACAACCTCCCTGGAGATGTTCCAGGCCAGGCTGGATGAATCCTTGAGCACCCCATGCTGGTGGGAGGCCTCCCTGGGAGTAGAAGGGGTAGGGTTGCAACTGGATGATCTTTAAGGCTCCCTTCCAACCCAAGCCATGCTGTGAATCCATCCCCCTGCGACATCCAGGGAGAGCAAGCCGAAAAGGAGCTCCTTTGATGCCAGCAAAGAGACACTTCCCAATCCTGACCAAAAGGCAACAATTTCCTTTCTAAGCCAAACTTCTCCTATTAAATTTCAGCTTCTTCTGTCGATATCTTGTTAAGACAGCACTTGGCTTTGTAATATTTTGCCTGAAGGATCCGTGCCAGCCTGTCCTTGATCTGGCAAATTTCAATTCAAATCAATACATGGACAAGGTCACTTTTAAAATTCAATTAATAGGAATGGGG
>WAAF01004995.1:397621-418515 GCA_013400475.1 Tricholaema leucomelas | reverse complement strand
GGGGGAGAGGAGAGGGGGGGGAGAAGAAAATAATAATAAAAGAAATATTAAAATAGGCCTCAGAGATCTGGGGAGCTGAAAATAGCAACAGCTGGGAGTGAAATCATAGAGCCAAGCAGGTGGGAAGAGAGCTCCAAGCTCCTCCAGCCCAACCTAGCACCCAGCCCTGCCCAACCAACCAGACCATGGCACTAAGTGCCCCAGCCAGGCTTGGCTTCAACACCTCCAGCCACGGCCACTCCACCACCTCCCTGGGCAGCCCATTCCAATGCCAATCACTCTCTCTGCCAACAACTTCCTCCTAACATCCAGCCTAGACCTGCCCTGGCACAGCTTGAGGCTGTGTCCCCTTCTTCTGTCCCTGGCTGCCTGGCAGCAGAGCCCAACCCCAGCTGGCTACAGCCTCCCTGCAGGGAGCTGCAGACAGCAATGAGCTCTGCCCTGAGCCTCCTCTGCTGCAGGCTGCACACCCCCAGCTCCCTCAGCCTCTCCTCACAGGGCTGTGCTCCAGGCCCCTCCCCAGCCTTGCTGCCCTTCTCTCAACACCTTCCAGCACCTCAACATCTCTCTGCAATGGAGGAGCCCAGAACTGGACACAGCACTCCAGGGGTGGCCTGAGCAGTGCTGAGCACAGGGGCAGAAGAACCTCCCTTGTCCTGCTGCCCACACTGCTCCTGAGCCAGCCCAGGATGCCATTGGCTCTGCTGCCCACCTGGGCACTGCTGCCTCCTCTTCAGCTCCTCTCTCCCAGCACCCCCAGGTCCCTCTCTGCCTGGCTGCTCTCAGCCACTCTGTCCCCAGCCTGTAATGCTGCTTGGGGTTGTTGTGGCCAAAGTGCAGAACCCTGCACTTGGCCTTGTTCAGTCTCATCCCCTTGGCCTCTGCCCACCCATCCAGCCTGGCCAGGTCCCTCTGCAGGGCTCTGCTACCCTCCAACAGCCCCACAGCTGCTCCTCGCTTGGTGCCATCTGCAAACTCACTGATGCTGGACTCAATCCCCTGCTCCAGATCATCAGTAAAGATACTGAACAGGACTGTGCCCAGCACTGATCCCTGGGGCACAGCACCAGTGCCAGCTGCCAACTGGATGTGGCACCATTCACCACCACTCTCTGGGCCCAGCTCTCCAGTCAGTTCTTGACCCATATCAGAGGGCATCTACCCAAGCCAGGAGCTGCCAGCTGTGCTTGGAGCTGCTTGTGGCAAGACAGTGCCAAAGGCTTTGCTGCAGCCCAGGCAGACTCCATCCACAGCCTGTCCCACACTCATCAGGCAGGGAACCTGACCATGACAGGAGATCTTCTGCAGCTTCTGGGTTTGGGGCTGGGTAACAACAATGTCACTTCTAAAACTTCTCTTTCAGCTGAAGATCTGCTAAATTCAGCCCAGTTAACTTCTTCACCAATCCCTTGCTTCCCAAACAAAAAAGGCAAGCTCCAGAAGAGGAAGGTAGGACAGGACTGACATTCCCTGAGCTTTTTCTGGGGTTGGTTTTTTTTTGGGGACAAGGATAGAGAAAATCAACTCAAAAATCTTCCTGAAATATCCCAGCTTTAAAAATATTTTGTCTGTCACTGAGACAATTCTCCCAGAGCAGCTGACAGGAGCAGTGTGCCAGGAGAGGGGGAGGTGTAAGGAGGGGTTGGGGGGGGGAGAAGAGAATAATCAGGGGGAATTGGTTGAGATAATTTCTTGTAAGGCTGCTCCAAAAGTTCCCATTTCACAGCACTCAGGGTTGGAAAAGGAACTGAGCACCCCTGCAAATAAGTCAGAATCAGAGCTAAAATCAATTTACCTAATTGAAATAGAGCAAAATTCATTTCCCAGGCCAAGGAAAGAGCTGGAGACTTCCTCCTCCCCCCTTTCATTTTGCCTCCCCACTGGAGCTGATAGCAGATGAAAAGCTCTTTTAGACCCAGTTTGGAGCAGCCATTAACAAACATTCCTTCCCCCCCCCCCCGGTTTTATTTAGGAGTTGGGTATCAGGAAAACCTTTGCTGACAGCACCAAGCTCCAAGGCTTTGCACAGAACTCCCCAAGCTCCAGAATCTCCTCTCAGCACCCCAGGGAATTTGCTGCTGCTTTTGAGCTGCAGATGCTCTGCAATGCAGAGCTAGAAGGGAGCAAATGTTCTGCTCACCTCAGGTGGGTTCCTGCTCACTTGTGCAGAGCCCAGCACAGCTCTGTACCTGCCTCTTATTCACCTTGCAAACCAAGCAGGCAACATCACAGCAGAGCTGGAACCACACTCAGAGTGTTTCCAGTAGCAGGCCAAACAACTCCTCTGTGCCACTCTCACTGCCACTCTGAGCCCTCACCAAGTCATAATCACTGAGTGGCTTAGGTTGGAGCAGATAAGCCCAGGGACACCTCTCAGCTAAACTCAGCTGCTCAAGGCTTCATCCAAGCTGGTCTTGAACATCTCCAGGGAGGAAGCATCCACATCCCTTTGAGGGACCTCANCCACCCTCAACCTGTGCCAGTGTCTCACCACCCTCATCCTCTGCCAGTCTCTCATCACCCTCACTGCAAACAACTTCCTCCTCACATTCAGTTTCAATCTCCCCTTTGCCACTTCAAACCCATTCCTCCTCCTCCTCCTCTCATTCCCAAACCTTGTCAATAGTCCCTCCTCAGCCCTCCTGGAGCCCACTTCAGATCCTGGAAGGCCACTCCAAGGTCTCCTCCAAGCCTTCTCTTCTCCAGGCTGCAGAGTCCCAACTCTCTCAGCCTGTCCCCACAGCAGAGCCGCTGTAGCCCTCTGAGAACCTTGATGGCCTCCTCTGGACTGGCTCTAGCAGTTCATGAGGAACATGAGGAACAATTTCTTCCCCCAAAGACTTGTCAAGCCCTGGAGCAAGCTGGACCAATGCCTGGAGGGGTTCCAAAGCTGTAGATGTGGTGCTGTGAGGGCCATGGTTCACCTGGCAGTGCTGGGTTAACAATCTTAAAGGTCTGTTCCAACCCAGCTAATTTGCTGGCCCCACACAGCCAGCCACAGCCTTGTCCTCCCAGTGTGTGTCTTCCTCCTCAGCCCCATGCCTGCAAACCATATCTCTGTAGACTGCAGGCCAAGGCTGTGCATTAAAAAGCAAAACCCACCCAGACTTCCACCTCCTGATTTTTCCTCCTCTGTCTCATCTGCTGCTGCTCTGAATACTGCTCCATCCCTCCCATGCTCATTACTCTTTAATGATGCCTATTTGTAAATAGCAAGAGAAGATGCAATTAAGCCATTAGACTCTAAATAAACAACCATTCTAATTAGGTTCTTTACAAGGGTTTCTGGGGCTCGGTGTGAGGGCTGGAATTTACCTTGCAGCAGCTGAACCGAATCGCAGTGGTGCGTGACAAAAAAGGCAGCACCAGAGTAGGACTTCCAAGGGCTTCCCCAGCTCAGGGATGAGCTGGGGAGCCTCTCCCTTCCCACCGTGGCAGGGGCCCTCTGTGAGGGGAAGGAACTGGCCCAGGAGAAGGTTGAAAGGTTCAAGGATGGAGTCTGCTGATGGAAGGGTCGTGCTGGCCCAGCGTGGCTGCAGAGGACGAACTGGACTCTGCCTCCTTTTTCCCACTCCAAATTGTAGCACAGAGGAATTTCTCAGAGGGGGAACCCCAAGTCTGATCTTGCAGAACATAAACCTATGGGAATACCACCACAGGTCTGCAAAGCTTTGGGACTGGACAACAACCCTGGGGCACTGGAAGCCTGTGGAGGGAGCGAAGCTGAGCAAGTTTCCCATGGGTCTTTCTCTACTTTTTTCTCTCTTGTTCACTTTCCCATCAAAAGATTCTTCTTCAACTTCCTTATTCTTACATCAGACAAGCCAGAGAATTATTTACAATTTACTTTCCATCTCCTGCTCACACAGAGCCACAGAATGGCAGGGGTCAGAAGAGACCTCTGGAGGTCATCTAGTCCAAACCCCCTGCCAGAACAGATCACTCAGGGCAGGGCACACAGGAACACATCCAGGTGGGTTTGGAAGCTCTCCAGAGAAGGAGACTCCACAACCTCTCTGGGCAGCCTGCCCCAGGGCTCCAGCACCCTCACAGCTCTCTACAACCACCTGAAAGGAGGTTGGAGTGAGGCTGGTGGTGGTCTCTTCTCCCAGTAACCAGTGATAGGATGAGAGGAAAAGGGTTTGGGTTGCGCCAGGGAAGCTTTAGGTTGGACACTAGGAAAAAACTTCCTCAGTCAGAGAGTGGTCAGGGATTGGAACAGGCTGCCCAGGGAGGTGGTGGAGGACCCATCCCTGGAGGTGTTCAGGAAGCTGTAGATGTGGTGCTCCAGGATGTAGCTTAGTGGTGATGGTAGCTGGGGTACAGTGGGGCTGGATGAGCTTAAAGCTCCTCTCCGGCCTCATTCTGTGAGGTTCATCCATTTACAATTCCTGGCATCTGACCAACCAACTCTGAGGAACACCTTAAGGAGCCCCCAGTTCCCCCTGCTGCAAATTAATTTAGCATCACCCTGTTATTGCTGCTGAGCCAATTCTGCCTTTGGTCTTTCTTGTTTTTATGCAGAGGGCGATTAAAAGATTAATTGAGGGAAAAAAAATCACTGCTGAAGATTGGGATTAGACAGCACCTTGAAATGCCACAACAAACTGCTTTTAGAAGCAGCTGAGGATTTCACCCAGCTCTGAAAGGTTTCAATTATTTATGTGTTTGGTTTGTGGACCATAAATCCAGACTAATGAGCTCCAATTGCTGGGTATAAATCTAAAGCACGAACCCCCTCCGTATTATCCGGAGGAAGCAGCAACCTCAAAGGACCAGGAAGGAGCAACCTTTCAAGACACAGCATTTATGCTCTCAGGAGCAGTTGATTTTGCTTTCTGCTTCTGTGGAAGCTGTGGCCTGCTTAGGGAGAACCAGGATTAACAGCAAGGTTACCCACCAGAAGAGACCAAGAGGCTCACCCGCTGGTAGCGATTCCTCCTGCAGCAGCAGGTGCCCCTCAGCCTAGCAAAGCCTCATCCCTGCAGCTAAGGATAGAAGCTGATTTCCATCTGCACATGAAGTTGGTGTTGATCTGCTGGAAGGTAGGAGAGCCCTGCAGAGGGACCTGGACAGGATGAATGGATGGGCAGAGGCCAATGGGATGAGATTGAACAAGGCCAAGTGCAGGGTTCTGCACTTTGGCCACAACAACCCCAAGCAGCACTACAGGCTAGGGACAGAGTGGCTGAGAGCAGCCAGGCAGAGATGGACCTGGGGGTGCTGGGAGAGAGTAGGCTGAAGATGAGGCAGCAGTGCCCAGATGGCCAAGAGAGCCAATGCTGGCTCAGGAGCAGTGTGGGCAGCAGGACAAGGGAGGCTCTTCTGCCCCTGTACTCAACACTGGTCAGACCATAGCTTGAGTGCTGTGTCCAGTTCTGGGCCCCTCAATTCAAGAGAGATGTTGAGGTGCTGGAAGGTGTTTGGAGAAGGGCAGCAAGGCTGGGGAGGGGCCTGGAGCACAGCCCTGTGAGGAGAGGCTGAGGGAGCTGGGGGTGTGCAGCCTGCAGAAGAGGAGGTTCAGGGCAGAGCTCATTGCTGCCTGCAGCTCCCTGAAGGGAGGCTGTAGCCAGGTGGGGTTGGGCTCTGCTGCCAGGCAGCCAGCAGCAGAACAAGGGGACACAGCCTCAAGTTGTGCTGGGGGAGGTCTAGGCTGGATGTGAGGAGGAAGTTGTTGTCAGAGAGAGTGATTGGCATTGGAATGGGCTGCCCAGGGAGGTGGTGGAGTGGATAATCTTGGAGGTCTCTTCCAAACTGGTTGATTCTATGGCCAGCCCCAGGACAACAGCAGTTTGATGTGCCACAGTTAGCAAATGAACTCTGGACAAAGAGAGCAGCTGTAGAACACTTTCAGATGCCCCCAGCACAATCTGGGTGCTGCTGTGGCAAACCACTCTGCTGGATGCCAGCAGCTCCTAACCTAACCTGGGAGAAGTTCAGTGTGAGAAACCACCAAGTAGTGGAGAAAGCTCCCTTCTGGGGGTGGTGCTCTTCAGACTGCCCATCCTGCAGCACCTTGCACTGAATGATCTGGGGCTGAAAACAGCAAAAGCTTTTGTAGCAGTCAGGGCCAGATGGAAAGTGCCATATTGGCAACATCAAGTGAGACAGATGGGAAAGAAGGAAAACCTGCCTGGAAGAAGAAGAAATGCTAAACCCTTCACACAGCCACGTTCAAAAGTACTTTAGAAACAAGCTTTGTGATCTCTGAGCACAGCACTGGCTCAGCACAGGGGCACCATCCTGCAGCAACCATGCCCTTGATTCAGAGAGCAACTGCAACACGGAGCTGACGAAGTTGCTACTGCTTGTACAAGCAGCTCCTACAGCCACCACCCTTCACCCAACCTCTGCCTTTAGCAGCCACAGCTACCTCAGTCCCTAACTGGGCCTGAACATTGAAAAGCATCAACTGCTTTCTGACCTCAAACAGCTGCCAGAAGTGGAAGGCCCAAAGAAGGGCTCTTAGAGAAAGGGTTCAGAAGTAAAGGAAGTGAAGCCAAACATTTTTCTGTAGCAAAATAGCTTATAAATATAAAGGTCAGCTTAAGAGGCTCACAGAGAGTCAGGGGCTGGAAGGGACCCAAGGAGACCATCCAGTCCAACCCCCCTGCCAGAGCAGGACCACACAATCCAGCTCAGGGCACACAGGAACACATCCAGACAGGCCTGGAAAGGCTCCACAGAAGGAGACTCCACAACCTCTCTGGGCAGCCTGTGCCAGGGCTCTGGGACCCTTCCAGGCAAGAAGTTCCCCTTGTGCTGAGCTGGAACCTCCTGTGCTGCAGCTTCCATCCATGGCTGCTTGTCCTATGCCAGGCAGCAGTGAGCAGAGCCTGTCCCTCCCCCAGCCCCCAGCCCTCAGATAATTACAGACATTTATGAACTGCCTTTAAATGCAAAAGGAAATGAAAAGCCTCCAAGACTTAAAACTTCTTAAGTCTGCACTGATGACTTCCATTCTTTTCTGGAATGTGCTGTTCCACTTGGTGAGTCCAGCACTGGCAGCTGAAATGTTTTAGTGCCAGCTGTTTATTTTAACCTCTGACTCAATTAATCTCATGAAAATTTGGGGCTGCTCAAAAGAAGTTAATCATGGGATGGCAGAGAGTTGATTCATTACAATGAAATATGGTTGGAGCTACACTCACCAGAGAGGAATTAACAGAACCTTGGAAAAGCAGGGGTAAAAATTTAACTGTAGGAGTGTCTGAAAGCCAAGAAACTCTTAAAGAGTTTAAATCTAAGCTTAAATTTAAGGAGTGATACTAATAGGATGTGGCCCTGGGCAGCCTGCTCCAGTTGGAGGTGTCCCTGCTGACTGCAGGGGGGTTGGATGAGATGACCTCTGAGGGTCTCTTCCAACCTGATGCAATCTGTGAACATCAACTTGTGCTGACTCAACTTCAGGCTCCTTTTACTGTCTTTGGAACAGAGAAATAAGCTGAAAGGTACTCTGCAGCCCTGCCTTTTGCCAGGGCTTATGTGGGGAAGGAAAAGGAGGAGTGCCATGAGGAATCTGAGTGGGAAAGGTCTGACTTCATGGAATCACAGAATGGTTTAGGTTGGAAGGGGCCTCAAAGCTCAGCCAGTTCCAACCCCCTGCCACAGGCAGGGACACCTCCCACTAGAACAGGTCACTCAAGGACTCATCCAACCTGGTCCTGAACACCTCCAGGGAGGTTGTGGAGCACAGAAGCACTGAATGTGTTCAAGGCCAAGCTGGATGAGTCCTTGAGCATCCTGTGCTGCTGGGAGGTGTCCCTGCCCATGGTAGGGGGGTTGGAATTGGATGAACTTTGAGGTCTCTTCCAACCCAAATCATTCTTTGACTCCATGACCCCTGTGCTGCTGCTATGAATTCAACAGAGTCTGTTCAAATCCCCACCGTTAACCAGCAGCATCTCAGAGATGCTAACTCAGCCTGTGGAGAAGTCCACCTGAAGGCTTTAGATGATCCAACTCACCAGCAGCATTGCTGAGGTCCCATTGGGCCTGGACAGCTGAATGGACATCTCAGGGAACATCCTGTCAATGCGGCTGATCACATCGTCCACGTACCTGGCAGAGAGAGCAGAGCAGCAGGGTCAGAGAGCAAGAGGGGCACAGAGCAAGAGGGGCAGCAGAGCAAGAGGGGCAGCAGGGACAGCAGGGGCAGCAAAGCAGCAGGGGCAGCACAGCAAGAGGGGCAGCAGGCAGGCTGTGGGGCACAGCATCCACAAGGCTCTCCTCAACCAACCTCTCTGACACCTGTGTGGTCTTCAAAAAATGAATGCAGGCACAATCACAGAACCATAGAACCAGTCAGGGCTGGAAGGGACCACAAGGATCAGCCAGTTCCAACCCCCTGCCATGCCCAGGGACCCCTCACACTAGATCAGGCTGGCCAGAACCTCACCCAGCCTGGCCTTAAACACCTCCAGGGATGAGGCTTCCACCACCTCCCTGGGCAACTCCTTCCAGGCTCTTACCACTCTCATGCTGAAGAACTTCTTCCTAACCTCCAGGCTGACTCTCCCCATTTCCAGCTTTGTTCCACCCCCCCAAGTCCTATCACTCCTTGACAGCCTCAAAAGCCCCTCCCCAGCTTTCTTGTAGCTCCCTTCAGATACTGCAAGGCCACAATAAGGTCAGCTGGGACTCTCACTCCACATTCTGTGCTTCTGTGCTCCACAACCAGGCTAAATCTGCCCTGGAGGTGNCTGTGCCAGTGTCTCACCACTCCTCAATCTGTGCCAGTGTCTCAGCATCCCTCAACCTGTGCCAGTGTCTCACCACCCTCACTTCTATTCTCAGACAAGAAGATGTCAGAGAAAATGCAGGAGCAGTGTGACAGAAGAGCTCTGCTGTGCTTATCATTGCTGTGCCCCTTTGCCTTCTTTCAAGTAGGCATCAGGGTGTCCTGAGCACTCATCAGAGCAGAAGGATCCTTCAAAGCTGCATATGTAATTACTCAATTAGCCCAACTACATGGCAGCCTCAACCAGCAAATGACAAACAACCTCATCTAAAGCAAAGCTCTTCAGCAGAAATGTCCTTCAGAGAGGACATCTGCTGAAACATCTTGCAAAGGGACGGGGATGAGAAATCAGACGCTGCAAAGTAACGTAGAAGCCTTAACTGGTGATGACTGCAGAGAGAACTGAGCAAGAGAAGCCAAAAGTGCACTCCTGAGGCTGTCTGGAAAAGAGGGTCAGAGGAAGCTGCTGTCTGGAACTTATTTTGCCAACCTGCACTGCAATAATTTAGTGCCCAAATGAGCAGAGGCACAACTGACACAGCTCTGTCCCACGGCTCGAAGCTAGGAGAGATCCTATTTTTGTTACAGAACCTTTTACTCCACCTCAGATGAGCACAGCACTTAAGGATGGAGTAAATAAAGCTAATTTTACTTTGCCAATAAGCACTTCTAACTTCTCCTGACGTTCTTACCACATCTCAAGTTTTCTCCTGCTTACAAAAGATGCTGCTTGGAAGAAGCATTTACAAACCCGGGAGGACTAACGCAAAGCGGGGGAAAAGCAAATGGAAATAGATTGGCTCAAACGTTTGGCACAGCTTAAAAGGAAGGAGAAAAATCCATGGAATTCTCAGAATTCAAGAGGAGCTGAAATGATATGGTGGTGGCTTCCCCTCCTGTCCTAAGCCAGGCATTGTTCCACCTAGAGAGGGCTGCGTAGCGTCTAGACAAACTGTCGCCCCACGGCTCCTCCACCATCCAGGCACAAACCCAGGCTGGGTGCAGAGTGGCTTCAGAGCAGCCCTGAAGAAAGAGACTTGGGGGTGTTGGTGGAGGGGAGCAGCAAGAGGAGTGTGGCCTGCATTCTGCCTCTGCTCTGCTGAGACCCCACCTGCAGCACTGCCTCCAGCTCTGGGGCACCCAACACAAGAGATGTGGACCTGCTGCAGTGGGTCTGGAGGAGGCCACCAAGATGATCAGAGGGCTGCTATGAAGCCAGGCTGGGAGAGGTGGAGCTGTTCAGCCTGGAGAAGAGAAGGCTCCAGGGAGACCTTAGAGCTGCATTTCAGCATCTGGAGGGGACCTCCAGGAAGGCAGGGGAGGGACTGCTTAGGGCTTGTGGGAATAGGATGAGGGCAGTGGTTTGAAGGTGGAGCAGGGGAGGTTTAGGTTGGGCATCAGCAGGAAGTTCTGCACAGTGAGGGTGAGGAGACATTGGCACAGGCTGCCCAGGGATGCGGTTGAAGCTCTGTCCCTGGCACTCAGGACCAGCCTGGCTGTGTCCCTGGGCAGCCTGCTCTAGCTGGAGGTGTCCTTGCTGCCTGCAGGGGCTTGCACAAGATGCCCTTTGAGGGTCCCTGCCAAGCCAGTGCAGTCTGTGCCCATGTGAATGCTGAGGTCTGTATGGCAGCAGCAGGCTGACAAGGCAGGAAGAACTCCAGAGCCATCCTGGCAGAGAAATGGTCCTGCAACATCCCTCTGACTCACACAGAAGCCCCCAGACCACACTCATCTAGAAGAGGAACTGAGCAGGAATGCCCTGCAGATCCACACTGGGCAGATGGCTTCCTTCTCTGATGTGACCTCTCTGCCTGGTTTTATCTTTTCCCTGGATCAGATCCAGCAGTCCAGTGTTAGACATCACCTAACAGCTCCAGCAAGACTTCAGCAGCATTCAGCTCACAGTGCTCAAGTCCATGCTGCTCATTTCCTCCCCTCGAGACAACAATTAAAGGGCAGAAATGCAGGCATCAGTTATCTGAGGAGGGCTTCTGGAGAACAATACACATTGGTCAAGAGACCTGTCCCACTCAGCCAGAGGGAAACACCACAGAGAGATGAAGACAAACTCTACAGGCCTCCTGAACCTGGATTCATGACATTCTGGAGAGGGAAACTCCAGAGGAGACTCCACAACTTCTCTGGGCAGCCTGCTCAGGGCTCCACCATCCTCACACCACAGAAGTTTCTCCTCTGTTTGAGGTGGACCCTCCTGGGTTCCAGCTTGTAGCTGTTGTTCCTTGTCCTGCAGGAAGGCTGCAGAGAGACTTTTCATGAGGGTGCCTAGAGACACACCAAGGGGGAATGGTTTGAAGCTGAGGCAGAGCAGGCTCCTTGTCCTGTACACCAAGGGCACCAAACAGAGCCTGGCACCTGCAGCCTGGCACCCACCCCTCAGACACTTACAGACACTGATCAGATTCCCTCTCAGCTTCTCCTCTCCAGCCCAAACAGCCCCAGAGCTCTCAGCCTTTCCTCACAGCAGAGATGTTCCCTTGCAGCCCTCTGCTGGGACTCTCTCCAGCAGGTCCCTACCTCTCTTGAAGTGGAGAGCCCAAAACTGGACCCAGGATTCCAGGTAAGGATTTCTTCTCACTTGTCTGATGTTTCAGAAGCACAGGCTGGCCCTGCAGACTCTTGCCAGCAGTGAACACCTCACTTGCATCAACTGCCTTCTGCAGAACCAGACTCAAGATCCATATTCATAGGTTGAAAGGGAGCTTAAAGATCCTCTAGTTCCAACCCCCTGGCACTGGCAGGGACACCTGGCACTGGCAGGTGGACCTTAAAGCTTTTAGCAGTGCCAGCATTTGAAATCTTACAGAGTTGATAAAGCAATGAAACAGTTCTCAGGCAACCTGATTAGTGAAAGGCTTCAGCCTGGAACAGCTGAGGCAGTCCCAGTTCTGCTCTGATTTATTAATCAATGAATTAAAGTTTTAATTTGATTCAGCTACCTGCTGAGCAAGGCTCTGCAGGTAGCACACCCAGCTTGATAGAAAGCCTTCCAGAAGCATCAATTAACAACAGTTATTAAAAGTGGTGACCTCTGCCAGCTCGTGTGAGATGCCACTGCCTGCTTGGGTGGGCAATGAGCAGCCTGAGAAGAAATCTGGGCTGAGAAAGAGACTTGGAGCCTCAAGCCTACAGGGGCCAGCTGGCACAAGCCCTGACGTCTGGACACTGAGCCTGGGAGTCTCTGCCTCCTTCCCCACATCCCACAGCTTCTGCTGGGGATGTTTCTTATTGTTAATCCAGGCTCCTGCTCTCCTCTACAGTCCCTAGAACAGTGCCCATTTCCTGCCTCCTTGTTTTGAACCAACTTCTCCTCCAGCTCTGAGCTCCCTTGCCAGGCTGGCTCCTCTCTCAGTTGCTTGCACTGTCCTCTTGTCCTCCCTGACCAAACTGCTTCAGCAGTTCCCTCTCTCTCCTCACCCAACTTCCAAGCTTCTGCTGGTGGAATCATAGAATGGTTTAGGTTGGAAGGGAGGTCAAAGCTCAGCCAGTTCCAACCCCCTGATATAGGCAAGGGACATGTCCCACTAGAACAGGTTGCTCAGGGCCTCATCCAACCTGGTCCTGAACACCTCCAGGGAGGTTGTGGAGCACAGAAGCATCGAACGTGATCAAAGATCACATTTGGTGCTTCTGTGCTCACAACCTCCCTGGGCAACCTGTGCCAGTGTCTCACCACCCTCAACCTGTGCCAGTCTCTCACCACCCTCACTCTCCCTGTCCTAACATCCAGTTTCAATCTCCCCTCTGCCAGTTTAAACCCATTCCTCCTCCTCCTGTCATTCGCAGATCTCCTGTAAGAAGACCTCCAGGTAGGCTCCTCCTGGCTTGTCTCATTTCCTTCTGCTCTCTTCTCACCTGCACACCAGTTTGGTCTCTGTTGCTCCTTCAGTGCCTCCCTTCCTGCTGTGAAATCTCTACTCATGACACAGAAAGGAACATCTTCACCTCCTGCCCACCACTGCCACCACCACTGAGTTAGGACTCAGGAGTCCTAACTGCCACCAGGGAAGCTGAGAAGGGGCAAAGCTGAGCCTGTCCAGTTAAACACAGCTCTGTGAGGATGAAGATCAGCACCAGGGAGTTCCAGCTTTGAGGAATCCTGACAATGAATCCATAGGTGTGGAAAGAGGCAGTGTGTGGAGTACAAGGAATGAGTTTGTTAAGAGATCCTGGACAAAAGTCCTAAGGAACAAATCAGCAAAGACTCACAGAATCATGAAGGTTGGAAAGGACCTCGAGGATTGTCCTGTCCAGCCACCAACCCTACACCACCATGGCCACTAAACCATGTCCCAAAGTGCCATGGCCCCACGGGTCTTGAACCCCTCCAGGGACAGTGACTCCACAACCTCCCTGGACAACCTGGAATGAATTTTCAACTGGAAAACATTTCTCCCTAATATTCAGTCTAAATCTGCTCTCCTCAAGCTTAAATCCATTCTCCTTCATCCTGTCACTGCAAGCCCATGTCAAAAGTCCCTTTCCAGCTCCCCTGTAGCCACACAGCCAACCATAGCTGATTCTGTGATTCTATGTTGGGTGGTATCTAATACTGATGAAGCTATGGGAACAAAATCAGGTCCTTCAGGAAAGAAAAGAATACAACCAGTGAAGCTGTAGGGAAGAACATGAAGTTCAAGACAATTAAGTCCAAATAGGCAGAACTTTGATTTGCAACCAGTATGTGAGAGTGGAGACACTCAAGGCCATCTAAAAACTTTAAGTGTGTCTTACCTGTAATAGTGATGAAACCAATGAGGAGACCGAGGGGGGATAAAAAGTCTGAACACAGGTAGCATAATAATTTGTCCACTTAGAGTTTAAAGACTGGATGAGGCATTTGGTGCCATGGTGTGGATGACTTGGTAGGGCTGGGTTGGACTGGATGATCTTGGGGGTCTCCTCCAACCTGGCTGATTCTATGATTCTCTCCAAAGAGCAAAACGCTGCTGTAAGCCCTCCCTGGAGCCTTCTCTTCTCCAGCCTGAACAGCTCCAATTCTTTCAGCCTGTCCTTGTAGGATCAGCCCTCTGCTCATCTTGGTGGCCTCCTCTGGACCCTCTCCAACAGTCCCATCTCCTTCTTATGCTGGGGCTGGAAGCATTGCTGCAGCTGGGGTCTCACCAGGCCCCAAGCAGTGCAGATCTCCAGCTCCTCCTGCAAGTTCAGCTCGTTGCCAACTGTACTGTGGATGTTATTTCGGTCACAGAGGAACTGCATTTGATTATTGAGTGGATGCAAAAGATTAAGTTCTGTGCCTAAATAGTCTCAAAGTGTTTACACATAAACACAGGGTGGTCTGCTTCAAAAGCATATGCACAGAGAGCTGGATCAAACACTTCACCATCTGCACTTCTCACTCGCAAAAGGCCAAAGCTGCTGCAGCAGCACTGAAGGATGAATGTGGAATGGGTTTGGCCAGTTCTCCAGGAGCCAAGACAGAGTGTTTTGAGGGGCTGGATTTCCAAAGGCATTTTAGAAACCTCAGGCTGTGATTCAACAGATTTGCAGCCTTCAGCAGCAATAGTGACATAAGGCAGTGACACATCCCCTCCTGCACACTGCAGCATCCAGCCCCCTCAGCTCTGCTGTGCTGGAGCACACAACTGAGCTGGCTTGGGGGGAAAAAATAGAAGAAAAATGTATTAATTTAAATCTAAAGTGGTTCCATGAGTCAGTTGCCTGCATGCCAGCACAGCTCCTGCTGGGACCATGCATCGTGGGCCAGGATTAATGTGCGCTGGGGTCATTCTATCCCAGCAGTAAGGCGTTGGGGAGTGGGGGGAGTGTGGTGCTTCTGCTGGGTTTTATTTTATACAGCAAACACAATTCTGAGTTCTTCAGTGCTTCAAGACTCAAGCTGTGCCAGGGCAGGTTCAGGCTGGATGTTAGGAGGAAGTTGTTAGCAGAGAGAGTGATTGGCATTGGAATGAGCTGCCCAGGGAGGTGGTGGAGTCGCCGTCCCTGGCAGTGTTGAAGCCAAGCCTGGCTGGGGCACTTAGTGCCATGGTCTGGTTGATTGGGCAGGGCTGGGTGCTAGGTTGGACTGGATTAGCTTGGAGCTCTCTTCCAACCTGCTTGATTCTATGGTTCACTGATGGGTGCTGTGGTGTCAATCTGCAAGGCAGGTCCTCACAGACAAGAGCTGCCAGCAAAGCTCCAAGTGCAGGCAGGTTCCATGCTGAACACTTACGTGATGCAAACCTGCCCGAGTCAAACCTGCTCCAGACAGCTGCACAGCTACATTCAATAAGCACACCTCCTGAAAGCTCTCTGCAAACACACATGTTCTCACTCTGCTGGGTGAAGGCAGAGCAAGAAAGACATCTGTTCACAACAGCCCATTCCAGGGCACCACCTCAAGCAGCCCAACTCTGCTAAGGAGAAGCTGAAGGTGCAAGCAGAGCCCCTTCAGCCCAACTCTGCTAAGGAGAAGCTACAGCTGCAAGCAGAGCCCCTTCAGCCCAACTCTGCTAAGGAGAAGCTACAGCTGCAAGCAGAGCCCTTTCAGCCCAACTCTGCTAAGGAGAAGCTACAGCTGCAAGCAGAGCCCTTGCAGCCCAACTCTGCTAAGGAGAAGCTGAAGGTGCAAGCAGAGCCCTTGCAGCCCAACTCCCACCCAGACTTCAGTGTGTTCCCGGAATAGCTTTGGTTGTGCTCCTGTGGAACACTCTTCAAAATGCCTCCAATTGTGGGCTCCCCAGTTTGAGGGGGACAGGGATGTACTGGAGAGAGTCCAACAGGTTGCCCAGGGAGGCTGTGGCTGCTTCCTCCCTGGAGTGTTCAAGGCCTTGAGCAGCTGGGTCGGTTGAGAGGTGTCCCTGGCCATGGTCTTGAGCAGATGAGCTCTGAGGTCCCTTCCAACCTGAGCCATTCTATGATTCTAATTCACAGCAGTAATCAAGAGAGGAACAAGGAGATTAGAATGTGTGAAAGTTGGATAACAAAAGCAGGCATCTACTTTACAGCCATCGCCAGGATCTTGCCTGAGCCTGTAACCAGTCTGTACTGCATGGCAAACATTAACTCCTTTAGACATCACCTCCAGAGGGAAAGCAGCTCCCTCCCAAACTCTGCAGTCAGAAGCAACACTTCAGAGCACAGAGGCACCGTTTGCCTTGCTGCTTGAAAGGAGATGTTGCTCCCCAGCCCAGCAATAAACACTAACAACAGTAATGCACAGGGGCCTGGATGAGAATTAGAGTGATGACATCTGTCTGTCTGCAGAGATGGGGCTGGAATTGCTCTTAACTTGGCAAACCATTTGTGTGCCACCTGTGAGCCTGCATTTGAACACACACACAACAGCAAAGGTGTCCTCAAAGTCCTCAGGGGAAACTCAGGTCAAGAGATCCAAATGGCCTCTTCAAAACAAAATGAAATCATTGTTTTTTTAAATCCTAGAATCCCAGAAGGGTAGAGGCTGGAAGGGACTCCAGAGATCGAGTCCAACCTCCCCTTGCCAAAGCAGGGCACACAGGAATGCATTCAGGTGAGGCTTGGAAGTCTCCAGAGCAAACTCCACAACCTCTCTGGGCAACCTGCTCCAGGGCTCCAGCACCCTCACACCAAAGAAGTTTCTCCCCATGCTGAGGTGGAAGATGTTGAGTTCCAGTTTGCACCCACTGGACACCACCAAACAGAGCCTGGCAGCCTCATCCTGACACCCACCCCCAGGTACTCACAGACATTGATCAGATCCCCTCTCTCAGCCTTCTCTGGCCCAGGGCTCTTAGCCTCTCCTCCTCACACAGATGTCCCAGTCCCTCCATCATCTTTTTAGCCTCCCCTGGACTCTCTCCAGCAGCTCTCTTGAACTGGAGAGCCCAGAACCGGACACAATACTCCAGATGTGGTCTCACTGGGTCAGAGAAGAGGGGCAACAGAACCTCCCTTGACCTGCTGGCCACAATCCTCTTGCTGCACCCCATCAGCAAGTGCACAAGCTCCACGCAGCTCAGATGGATGACCCCCAGCCCCTCCACCACCCTGGCTCAGCAGAGTTCGCCTGAGGCTGCCTGGCTGTGCCATGCCAGGTGCCAGCACCTCTGCTGCACTCAGCAGCCAGTGCTGCCACGGGGAGGGGATCAGACTCTGCCCTGCTGCTGCCCAGCAAACACCAGACAGTGCTGTGACAAAAAGGCTCCAAGCAATGCAGTCAGTTGAGACCTCAAAACGATGCTGGGCTGGTTCCTAGCCCAGCTGGGCTCCCAAACACAGCCAAGGTGGCTGCTGCAGAGGGGCAAGGCCCCACCGTGGAGAGTGGCTGCCGATGGGAGCCTGCCACAGCTGCACAGCACCGCAGGCTGCTGCTCCTCAATGCAGCCTCCTCCAGATGGAGTTCAGGCTTTTAGAACTTGTTATTTTCAGCTCTGCTACTGAAGAATGACTTCAATAGCAAAGTCTTCTCACTTTCTTTCTTTTTGCTTTAATTCTCCCTCAGCAGAGCAGAAACTACAGTAGTTACCTCCTTGCTGGAAAGCAACAGCTGATGCATGATACCTGCTCGGTATTCTGTGGCTCTCCAAAGCAGGGAGACTTCACCTTTGGGTGGAGAGATTGATGAAGAGGAAGCACAGCATGGTGTGCACAGCTAGACCTTTTCATACACTGCCACCATATGACAAGCACTGCTGGAAGGGAGAGATCTGAGTGCTTGTTTGTGAGGCATATCGAGTGCCACAGCTTAGTGAAGGCAGCGCAGATTCCAGAGGCTGGGAGGAAGGGAGGATAAAACAACACCCTCTGGAGAGTGGCTAAGATCAGAGCAGGGAAGCAGGGCACTTGGTCAGACAGGGTTTGTCTGTATCAGGTCAGCAAGAAACAGTGCTGCCCACTACCTCAGAGTCTGCATCAGACTCCTGTTGGATTTTCCAAGTGGATTCCCAAAGCTTGTAACCATCACAGAACCACAGACTCAGCCAGGTGGGGAAAACCCTCAGGAGCATCAAGTCCAACCTAGAACCCCACAACCTCTCTGGGCAGCCTGCTCCAGGGCTCCAGCACCCTCACAGCAAAGAAGTTTCTCCTCATGCTGAGGTGGAACCTCCTGAGCTCCATCCTGTACCCACTGTTCTTGTCCTGTCACTGAGAAACACTGAAGAGAGGCTCAGATCTCAGGCTTCAGCAGCAGCCTGGAAGCAGCCACGCCAGAAGAGCAACCACTCTGAGATCTGCTTTAGCAAAACAATCAGCCCTGGCAAAAGCAGCCAGGTCCTCACAGCACAGCTTCTAAGGGTACTTGGGGTACTTGATAGCAGCCTTTGAGGACATTTAAGAGCAATCTGTTCGTAATTAAGAGGGAATTAAAGGTGAAGGAAAGAAAGAGCAAAGCTGAGCTGCTGTAGGAAGGGCTCCAGTGCAGCGCAGCACACAAACTTCCAGCACGTAGCCATTCCAGCTGCTGGGATCACCAAGGCTAAGTTCCACGACTTAGCCTTGATTTCTTCTCTTCAGGGTTATGCTCTGAGTAAGGATTTCAACGTGCCTGTGAGAGGAAAAATCCATCCTAAAAACTCAAGAGGTTTATCAAAAGGCTCCTTCAAGGTCACCTTCACACTCCAGCACCAACGCTGCAAGCAACAGGTTCAGGTGGGCATTTGGGAAGGGAAGGCTCTCCCCAAACAGACATTTTGGAGAGAGAAAAGTCCTTCAAAATCTGACTTGCTCTGACATCCACTTCCATCACTCCTCCTTCAGCAGGACAAGTTGGCCTTTAGGCTCAGAGGGTTTTCTATAGGGCTGATGGAAATTAATTGTGTGACTTCCACTGCCAAGTCAGCCTGGGGGAAGAGAGCTCACTGCCTTCAGCAAATTCTCCAGGGGGGGGAGAAAGGTAACCCAAGGTTCTTTTTAAACCCCAGAGTTGGGCAAAGAAGAGGCTTCTCCTTGCAGTTACTCTTGGGCTTGCCAAGCCCAGCCCAGCCAGCTCAGCACAGCACCTGCAGAAATTCCCTGCTCCTCTCTGGCCACTTTCCCACCCCTGTCATCAGGTTCCTCCTCGTTTGTTCTTTGCCCTGGCACACAAGGAGCAGGCTGCAGGCACCGCAGACATCACTCAGCCTCTGTGGTCACGGAGGCTGCTCAGAGGCTGGAGGCTGTGCTCTGCCTCTGCCCCTCCACTGCGAGGAACAGGCAGGGAGTTTAAAGTGCTTTGAGGGCTGAAACCTGGACTAGAGCCAAACAAGCACCAGGGCAAGCAAAGGGAGTCCTGCTCAGACAAGGATTCTTGTCCCTGCTCCACTTCACCTGCAGAGCTTCCCTGCTGCCTTCCAGCACCTGGCACACATCCAGGTGGGGCTTGAAAGTCTCCAGAGAAGGAGACTCCACAGCCTCTCTGGGCAGCCTGCTCCAGGCCTGCAGCATCCTCACACTGACAGTTTCTCCTCATGCTGAGGTGGACCCTCCTGGCTTCCAGCTTGTGCTCAGCGCTCCTTGTCTTGCAGTAAGGCTGCAAAGACCTGCTGAGGGTGTCTGGTAACAGGCCAAGGGGGAATGGTTTGGAGCTGAGGCAGAGCAGGGCTAGGCTGGAGCTGAGGAAGAACTTCTTCAGCGGTGAGAGCCTGCAGGGCACAGGCTGCCCAGGGAGGCTGTGGCTGCCTCTTCGCTGGGGGTGCTCAAGGCCAGGTTGGACGAGGAGAAACAAAAAAAGGCAAAAGCAAAGCTGTCCACTGGCCTGGCAGTGAGTGACAGGCAGCAACCCACGCCGGGTGGGGCCGCACACGGTCACAGGTGAGGAGCTGGCCCCTGTCAGCTGGCATCTCCACAGTCCTGCTGCAGGAAGGACAAGAAAGGATTCCTTCTGCAGGCTCTGAAGGCTGCTCAGGCAGTGCCAGGGCTGTCTGTCAGCGCCAGAGCCTCTCGGCAGGGGGGGGTTATTATTCTAATAAGCTGCTCCCCGGCGCCAGGGTCAGCTCTGAACCACTGCCACGGCAAGATTTAATTAGATTTTTACACTGACTAAAGCCATTCCCTGCACACAGACAGCAGCTGAAAGGTGGAGAGCAAGCAGGCTGGATTTTAAAGCAAGGTTACTTTGGGCTTTGTGCTCTTTTTGTTTCAAACTCGCTGCTCCTCTGCTGCCTTCAGATGGCTGCTTAGGCTCCGGCGGTTACACTGCTCCTGCTCAAAGCTCCCTTGTGGAACAGGTCACTAATTTCCTGATTAAAAACTCTCCAGGCAAATCCTCTGAAGTCTTCTCCCCTACCACAGAAGGTGGGGAGGGGGATGATAGCATGAACAAAACCCCACAGCCAGTTAAAAGAATCTCTGCTTCATCACTACAGCAGGTTTGATATCAAAACACCTGTGCAGGGTCATGGAGTGATGAGGATGGAAGAGATCTCCAGAGATCATCCAGTCCAACCCCCCTGGTCAGGGCACCATTGTGTAGGGCAGGGCACACAGGAACACTTCCAGGTGGGTTTGGAATGTCTCCAGTGAAGGAGAATCCACAACCCCTCTGGGCAGCCTGGTTCAGGTCCTCCAGCACTTTATAGGATCAGAATGGTTTAGGTTGGAAGAGAGCTCAAAGCTCAGCCAGTTCCAACCCCCTGCTATAAGCAGGGACACCTCCCACTAGNGAGTCCCAACTCTCTCAGCCTGTCCTCACAGCAGAGCTGCTGCAACCCTCTGAGCATCTTGGTGGCCTCCTCTGGACTCACTGTAACAGTTCCATGTCCTTCTTGTGTTGGGGGCTCCAGATCTGCACACAGGGCTCCAGGTGAGGTCTGAGGAGAGCAGAGTAAAGGGGCAGAATGCCCTCCCTTGCCCTGCTGGTCACACCTCTCACCTTCACACCAAAGAAGTCTTTATCTTCAGATGGAACCTCCTGGGTTCTAGCTTGTACCTGTTGCCCCCTGTCCTGTCACTGGACACCACCAAACAGAGCCTGGCACCTTCAGCCTGACACCCACCCCTTGGATATGTTCCTTGTCCTGCAGGAAGGCTGCAGAGAGACTTTTCACACAGTCTCACAGTCTCACCAAGGTTGGAAGAGACCTCACAGATCATCAAGTCCAAGCTGTTACCACAGAGCTCAAGGCCAGACCATGGCACCAAGTGCCACGTCCAATCCTGCCTTGAACAGCTCCAGGGACGGCGACTCCACCACCTCCCTGGGCAGCCCATTCCAGTG
>WAAF01004995.1:337441-397373 GCA_013400475.1 Tricholaema leucomelas | reverse complement strand
AGGCCAGGATGCCACTGGCTCTCTTGGCCACCTGGGCACACTGCTGGCTCATGTTCAGGTGGGTATCAATCAGCACCCCCAGATCCCTCTCTGTCTGGCTGCTCTCAGCCACTCTGACCCCAGCCTGTATCTCTGCATGGGGTTGTTGTGGCCAAAGTGCAGCACTCAGCACTTGGAGCCATTGAATGCCATCCCCTTGGACTCTGCCCATCTGTCCAGGCGGTCAAGGTCCTGCTGCAGAGCCCTTCTGCCCTCCAACCCAGCCACATCTGCCCCCAGCTTGGTGTCCTCTGCAAACTTGCTGATGACTGACTCGATGCCCTCATCCAGATCATCTATGAAGATGTTAAAGAGGATGGGGCCCAGCACTTTCCTCACAGCAGAGATGTCTCAGTCCCTTCCACATCCTCACAGCCTCTGTTGAACTCTCTGCAGCAGATCTCTGCCTCTCTTGAACTGGGGGCCCAAAACTGGACCCAGGATTCCTGCTGTGGTCTCACCAGAGCAGAGCAGATGGGCAGGGGAACCTCCCTAGACCTGCTGGCCACACTCCTCCTGATGCACCCTAGGACACCACTGGCCCTGCTGGCCAGAAGGGTTCACTGCTGTCCCGTGGACAACTCATCCTGTATAAAGAAGAGAATGGACTCAGCTCTGTGAACAGAGAGCTGCAAACCACCTGTGTGAGCAGGCAGCTTCCACTCACAGCAACCTCACATCCCAGCAGGCAGGGGGGAGCTGCACTGGAGCAGGAGGGGCAGGGCTGCTCAGGCTCCTGCCATCATTAGCAAACCATTAACTCCAATCCATGCTGCTGCCAGGATACCAGTTCCCCTAGTGACACCACAGCAAATTAAATGATTAATTAGCTGACCTCCAGCTACTCAGAGTCCACCCAGCTGAAGCTGATGCCCTCCAGAAACAGCTCAAACGTTACCAAATGGTTTCTCTCACCTCAAAGGCTTGGCCTGCAGTCATACTGCCAAACATCAGTGCATCTGCAGCTGCTTCAAAGCAGCTCAACATTCCTGCTCACTTGGCAGCCTCCCTCCTCACTGCACTGATTGGTTTCTGTAGTCAGCTTCTGTTTAACCATTTGATTCTGATGGGTTTGGGTTTTTGCACAGCTGCAACCAAGAACTTCTCTGCATGTTTGTAGAACCAGGGAATTCCTCAGGCTGGAAAAAGGCCTTTGAGACTGAGTCTCCACACAGACAAAATCCACTTGCATAGATCTCATGACAGACAAGTGCTCAATAGCACTTCAAACAGAACAAAACAATCCCAAGCTGCTATCCTGAAGGGGACCTACAGGAGGGCTGGGGAGGGGCTGTGGGGATAGACTGGGTCTGAGGTTGGTTAGCCTGGAGAAGAGGAAACTCAGGGCAGAGCTCATTGCTGTCTGCAGCTCCCTGAAGGGAGGCTGTAGCCAGGTGGGGTTGGGCTCTGCTGCCAGGCAACCAGCAACAGACCAAGGGGACACAGCCTCAAGCTGTGCCAGGGCAGGTCTAGGCTGGATGTGAGGAGGAAGTTATTGTCAGAGAGAGTGATTGGCATTGGAATGGGCTGCCCAGGGAGGTGGTGGAGTGGCCGTGGCTGGAGGTGTTGAAGCCAAGCCTGGCTGGGGCACTTAGTGCCATGGTCTGGTTGGTTGGGCAGGGCTGGGTGCTAGGTTGGGCTGGCTGAGCTTGGAGCTCTCTTCCAACCTGCTTGATTCTATGAGGAATAAGTTCTTCAGTATAAAAGTGGTGAGACTCTGGAACAGGCTGTGGCTGCCTTCTGCCTGAGGGTGTTCAAGGCCAGGCTGGATGAGGACTGGAGCAGCAGAGTCTAGCTGAGAGGTGTCCCTGCTCATGGCAGGGGGGGTTAGAGCAGATGAGCTCTGAGGTCCCTTCCCACCTATGCCATCCTGTGCTTGTCTGATCTGAAAGCACTGGGATGAAACTCTTGGAGCAGATCTCCCAGGAGAGAAAAACTCTGCCTAGAAATTCTCCAACACAACCAACCAGAACATGTTCAAAGCTAAGGAAAGACTTGAAGCCACCTTGAAAATAAGGACCCTCCAACAGCCAGCCTGTCCCTGCAGCTTGTTTGCACCAGATGTGTGGAGATTAAACTTCAGCAGGATGACAGAATGGTAGGGGTCGGAAGGGCCTTGTGGAGACAAGAGCCCAACCCCCTGAGCACAGCAGAAGGTACACAAGAGATGTGCAAAATGCAGATCCTTAAGCTCTGGTAGATGCTGACCTTTAGCAAAGTGATTAATAGCAAAAGCAAGCAGTGCTCCACTTGCAGAAGGGTTTGCTGGTGGAGGATGATGCCTAGGAGACAAAAATGAGATGGCTTAAAGACAGCCATGCACAGACAGAGATGATTCAACCATGGCTCTGCTGCCATGCAGGAGAGAAAGGAGGAGTTCACAGCAGTCAGGCTGCAGGATCAGGATTTCTGTCTTCACTGATGGCTTCATAAAAAACAAGAGGGAAGGCAGCAGTTGTGGACCAACCAACAGGAATTAGCAGCAGCAGACAATACTTTAGCTGCACCAGCAAAAAAGGGTAATTGATTTTCTGTCTGTGCTGTTGGAGTTGCTATCTTTGCATCAAACCCACATTTTCATTTTCCAAGCAGAATGCTGTGTTGAAAAGCTTCTGCCTGGCCTCTGCTGTCAACAGGCTCACTCCACAAGTGGCACACAAGAGCCACCACTGCTCTGGTTGGGCAGGGCTGGGTGCTAGGTTGGGCTGGAGGAGCTTGGAGCTCTCTTCCAACCTGCCTCATTCTATGACTCAGGAGTTCCTTGCCAACACCTCAGCAACATGTGGCCAAGCAGCTTAACCTCCTCATTTCCTTCACTTAAATTTAAACCTGAACCATGAAGAAAAGGACAAAGCTGTGTGTAACCCTGGCTGTTATCTGGAGCACTCTTAGCCACCACCATGACTTTGCCATCTCTGAGCCTCCCATGTGAGCTAATGAGCTCCAGGTTTGCTTTGTCATTCAGCCCTTCACCAAAGGCTCTCTTCTGAGCTCTGTCTGCAAGGCTCACACACATTTGTCATGAGCACAACATCCTCCTTGCTGAGCAACTGTCAAACTGCAAAAGCCAAACTGAAAGAAGGTTCTGCATCTGAAAGAGGCAAGCAGCAAAGTCTGGCATTTGGCTGGAGGGACTCTCACTTTTATAGTGCTATTTTGGACACAGATCTGAGTTAAATCCTGACTTAAAATACATCAAAACAGTGGGGGGAGTATTTTTTAGGGGGGGTAGGGGGGTGTTTTTTGCTACCTTTAGAGCAGGTTTGATTTTACCCCCAAACACTGAATGCAACAATCAGCAAAAGAGCTGAACAAATTGAGAGATGCAGGAAGTGTGGGGAGCTTGACACAGCCTGACAGGCTCCAGCCAGGCTCTCTCTCTAATTATTTCATGTGTCTGCACTTTGTCTCCCATTGCTGAAATGATCACCTCAAGGCAAGAACACAAAGCACACAGAACAATGCCTCAGCACCCATCGAGCAGACTGGCAGAGGGGGGCCAGAGAGCTTCCTGCTAGGTCCTGAGCAGAGGCACTCCAGGCTCACTCCTCCCTCCCAGCCTGACACAGGCTTTCCATCTGCTACCAAATCAACTGGGCTTGAACACCTGACAAGACAAGACCAAAGCCCAGCCTCTTCCCACGGATGAAAGCCTCTGCCTCACAGCCCATGCCCTCTCAGCCCAGCTTTGGAGCAGTAGTACTGCAGCCCCACTCCCACCCATGCAGGGCTCCCAGGAGATGCCATTCCTGCAGCTCACGTGGGGAAACTGAGGCACAGAGCAGCTGAGCCAAGCAGCCAACTGCTCTGAAATGAAGGGGACCTACAGGAGGCTGGGGAGAGACTGTTCAGAAGGGCCTGTGGGGATAGGATGAGGAGCAATGGTTTGAAACTGCAGCAGGGGAGGTTTAGGTTGGAAATGAGGAGGAAGTTCTGCAGAGTGAGAGTGGTAAAATACTGGCACAGGCTGCCAGAGATGCAGTCGAGGCTCCATCCCTGGAGACACTCAAGATCAGCCTGGATGTGTCCCTGGGCAGCCTGCTCTAGCTGGAGGTGTCCCTGCTGCCTGCAGGGGGCTGGGCAAGATGACCTTGGAGGATCCCTTCCAACCCAGTGCCATCTGTGAAGCTCTCTAAGTGCTTTCACACGCTGGACAGAATGAGAAGGCTGAACACTATCCCACAGCTGTGTTTTGGGAGGGCCATGGCACTCTGGGACAGGGTTTAATGGAGGTCTTAGGCTGACAGTTGGACTCGATGGTCTCAGAGCTCTCTTCCCAAGCAAAACCATTCTGTGGTCCTATGACAACACTGCAAGCAAGGAGGAAGCAGAGAAACCATGCCCAGACCTTTCTCCCTGCTACTCAAGGTGTCCATGAGCTCTCAGGTGAAACAAGTGATTAGCTACTTAATCATGACCTGTGCCAAACTTTCTTTCCCCAAACTGAGTTTGTGAGAACAAGCCTGAGCAATCCAAAAGGGAAAATCTGAAGCTGCTGCAGAAGTTGCTGCATGGAGATGATTTTGCCTGCTAAAATTAGAGGATTTACTACAGGATTCCCCTGGCCATGACTCAGACAACAAAGAGCTGCACACAGCCACAGAAAAGAGCCCAGACTAAGTCTGGCACAGTGAACAAGGTCTTCTAAAGTCTTCTTTAACAAGGCCTTTGACTGGAGAGAGTCCAGCAGAGGCTATGAGAACATCTCTGCTGTGAGGAAAGGCTGAAAGCTCTGGGGCTGGTTAGTCTGCAGAGGAGAAGGCTGAGAGGGGATCTGAGCAATGTCTATAAACACCTGAGGGGTGGGTGCCAGGCTGCAGGTGCCAGGCTCTGTTTGGTGGTGCCCAGTGATGGAACCATGGGTGCAAGCTGGAACCCAGGAGGTTTCACCTCAACACAAGGAGAAACTTTGGCGTGAGGCTGGTGGAGCCCTGGAGCAGGCTGCCCAGAGAGGTTGTGGAGTCTCTTTCTCTGGAGACTTTCAAGCCCCACCTGGCTGCATTCCTCTGTGACCTGCTCTGGCAGGGGGGTTGGACTGGATGATCTCTGGAGGTCCCTTGCAACCCCTAATGTTCTGTGCTTTTGAGATTCCCTTTCCACAGAGGTCCATTCTCATGTTACTCAGCAGGAGAATAAACTAACAGTGAGGAAAAGGAAGCAGATTTTACTTGCAAACTTTATCCATCAGGACTGAAAAGAGCAGCAGAGCAGCATCTCTAAAGGGATGAATCCAAAGTCCCTTCACCCAAGGAAGCCTCTTATGGTTGCCTTGTATTTATTTTTCCCCACTGGCAGTTGGGAAAATGGAACTGGCAAAAGAATTCAGCTCAGCACCAAACATTCAAACCAGTACCAAAACCCTTCAGATAATTAATTGTTAATTTAGTATCTATTATTAAAGTACAGTTCTAGGGTTTGGGGCTGGGTGAGAAGAAAAGCATGAAGCCATCAGCTGGAATGTGCTACCCAAGCTTTTTTTGTTGAAGCCATCCCCATAAACACCTGAATACCCAGAGAGTGCCCTGAAGTGAAATTAAAAAGTAATAACAGTTATTTTTAACAGCAAGCAAAGAAAGCAGAGCAAAGCAGTTCTGCTCTCTGTCCTTGCCACTCAGAAAGGGCAGCTGCTGTCCCTCTCCACACCCTGGCTGCTTGATGGCTGCTGAACAGAATTTCAAAGGGAGGAAGGGGTTGGAAGGGACCTCTGGAGATCACCCAGTCCAAGCCCTTTGCCAAGGCAGGGGCACCTGGAGAAGGTCACACAGGAACACATCCAGGCAGGTTTTGAAGGTCTCCAGAGATGGAGACTCCAGCACCTCTCTGGGCAGCCTGCTCCAGGGCTCCAGAACCCTTACATTCCAGAAGTCTCTCCTCATGTTTAAATGGAACTTCTGATGTGCCAGTTTGTGCCCCTCACCCCTTGTCCTGCCACTGGGCACCACTGGACACAGTCTGGTCCCATCCTGCTGCCACCTACTCTTGAAGTATTGATCAGCATTGATCAGATGCCACTCAGGCTGCTCCTCTCCAGACTAACCAGCTCCAAGTCTCAGCCTTTCCTCACCACAGAGCTGCTCCAGTCCCCTCAGCACCTCTACAGCCCTTTGCTGTACCCTCTCCACCAAGTCCCTGTCCCTCCTGAACTGGACAGAGCATTCCAGATGTGGCCTCACCTGGGTAGAGCAGAGGGGGAGGAGAGCTTCCCTAGTAAATTCCTGAGAGGAGCATTAATTGAGCTTCAAAACTTCACAGTGCATTGGAATGGAAGAGGGAGGGGAAGGCCTGGCTGATTTATGCCATCCTTGAGAGATGCTTCAAGCAGCCACTGTGGAAGGGGACTGCATGCAGTGAAGGCTTCATCAGAGGTACAGCTTCACTTAGCAGAGCACTACGAGCCTTAGCTCTCAGCTGAGCCTTAGCTCAGATCTCCTCAGAATCACAGAATCAGCCAGGTCAGAAGAGAGCTCCAAGCTCAGCCAGCCCAACCTAGCACCAAGCCCTGCCCAACCAACCAGACCATGGCACTAAGTGCCCCAGCAGACAGCAATGAGCTCTGCCCTGAGCCTCCTCTCCTCCACCCTGCACCCCCCCAGCTCCCTCAGCCTCTCCTCACAGGGCTGTGCTCCAGGTCCCTCCCCAGCCTTGCTGTCCTTCTCTCAACACCTTCCAGCACCTCAACATCTCTCTTGAGTTGAGGAGCCCAGAACTGGACACAGCACTCAAGCTGTGTCCTGAGCAGTGCTGAGCACAGGAGCAGAAGAACCTCTCTTGTCCTGCTGCCCACAGAACCTCCCTTGTCCTGCTGCCCACAGAGCCAGCCCAGGATGCCATTGGCTCTGCTGCCCACCTGTGCACTGCTGCCTCATCTTCAACTCCTCTCTCCCAGCACCCCCAGGTCCCTCTCTGCCTGGCTGCTCTCAGCCACTCTGGCCCCAGCCTGTAGTGCTCCCTGCCCATGGCTGCCTTGGAGCTGCTTGCCCAAAGAGGCCTGGACCCTACTGCTGTGGAGATTTTGGTGTGAGATTCCCCAAAGCAACACTGCAAACTGAATTGCTCTGAGTGTGATGTGCAGCTCTAGGTCACTTGAAGTCATTCCCATCTACTCAGCTGCAGCTCAACTGGAACCCTCTCTGGCTGGGGAATGAAACAAATTGACTCTGTTTGGAAATTTGGGGTCCATGTCCTGGTCTTCATCTGCATCTTCTGGAATATTCCTAGCTCCAGAGCAGTGTGCTGAGCGTGGCTGTGAGTTGGGATTGCAGGCAAAGGGCACATTTCAGCCTGTTTTGATGTATGTTTGCCTTGAAGGTAATGTTTGTGTGAGAACCCTGCCATTAAGAGGTGGCAATTAATTAGCTGCTGTTCCACAGAAGATGCCCTTGCAGCATTTTGAGCACAACACTGATATGGCACCGTAGGGAATCCCTCTGCTTTCAGGAAAACACAAAGTGAAGGGGGAAGAGCCTTTCATGTGTAATTACAGCCTGCAAATGCTGCTCTCACTGCTGCTTTCTGTCTGTGTGTCCCCCCTAAAACAGGCAACACAAACTACCCCTGTTTGGACTAATTAGACAGCAAAGAACAAGCCAGATAAGAGGGGAAATTTGTATGAGCCTAATAATGCTATCAAAGCTTGTGCTGAAGCTGTGATTGTGCCAGGATGGCTTCAGCCCCTTGCTTTGTTAGCTTTGCTGTTTGGGGGAGGGGGGTTAGAGGCTGCAGTATTAAACCAGCATTGGGACAGTCCTGCTGTCCCCATCACAAGGAGGACACTGAGTTGGTGGTGAGAGGCCAGAGAAGGCCACAAAGATGCTGCAAGGGTTGGAGCAGCTCTGCTGTGAGCACAGGCTGAGGGAGCTGGGGGTGTGCAGCCTGCAGAGGAGAAGGCTCCAGGGGAACCTCATTGCTGTCTGCCAGTGCCTGAAGGGATCCTGCAGGAAGGCTGCAGAGAGACTTTTGCTGAGGGTGTCTGAGGACAGGCCAAGGGGAATGGTTTGGAGCTGAGGCAGAGCAAGGTTAGAGCGGAGCTGGCACAGGCTGCCCAGGGAGGCTGTGGCTGCCTCCTGTCTGGGGGTGTCCAAGGCCAGCTTTGATGAGGCCCTGAGCAGCTGAGTCTAGCTGAGAGGTGTCCCTGGGCATGGAGGCTGAAGGAGATGAGCTCTGAGCTCCCTTCCAACCTGAGCCACTCTGTGATTCTAAGGTACAACAGCAGAAGCCCTTTCACAGATGTAAGGCTCCACATCCCCACTCCTTGGGTATGGCACAAACTTTGTGTGCAGCTTTATTGGCTTCTGCTCAGTTTTGGGGTTGTTTTCCTTGTGCCAGCTGCCATCCTTGAGTCTGGTGATGCTTGGGAGCTCAGCTCTCAGCCACCACCTTTGCTGTTCTCTGCAGCTTTAAAAATAGGATTCTTTTAAACATTTTAATCTTCATCTAATCTCCTAATATGTTGATACCTCTGACAGCAGGGGGGTCTGTAATCATCTTTTGTTTTGTTAGGCCAGATCAATGCTTTGCTTTGGCTGTAGTTCCAAGCTGAATTGAATTTCAGTCCATTAAGTCCTCTACAGCTGCAGGTTTGGGGGGTTTGGGGTTTGTTTTTTCCTCTTTTTTTTTTCCCCCTTACAAAGTAATTACAGAAAACCCAGCAGGCATTGATCAACACAGGATAGATTCTGACTAAACCCAAATGTTCCTGATGACATTCATTGACAAGAGAAGGATTCCTATGCAGACAAGTACAAGAGACAAGGATCCAGGCTGCTGCCCTACCACAGAGTATTTCCTGGGTGCTATGGAACTGAGAAGCACCCAAGGCTCCCACTCAAACTACAGCACAAAGTGGACTCCATCGAATCACAGCATGGCAGGGGTTGGAAGGGACCTCTGGAGACCATCCAGTCCAAACCCCCTGCCAGAGCAGGGCACCCAGAACACATCCAGCTGGGCTGGAAAGTCTCCAGAGCAGGAGACTCCACAGCCTCTCTGGGCAGCCTGCTCCAGGCTCCAGCATCCTCACAGGGAGAAAGTTTTCCCTTCTGGTCCTGTGGCACCTCCTCTGCTCCAGCTGGCACCCAGTGTCCCTTGGCCTGTCCTTGGCCATCCCTGAGCAGAGCCTGGCTCCAGCCCTGCACATCCTTACCAGCAGCACTGAGGGCAGCGCCCAGGCTCTGCTCCAAGCAGCCCCAGCTGCCTCAGCCTGCCCTCACAGGAGATGTTCCACTGCCTGCAGCTGCTTTGTGGCTCTGTGCTGGACACTCTCCAGCAGTTCCCTGAGGTCCTTCTTGAACTGAGAAGCTCAGAACTGGACACAACATTCCAGATGTGGCCTCAGCAGGGCAGAGTAGAGGGGGAGGAGAACCTCTCTGACTTTCTACTCCTGTTTCTGTACAGCAACCTGTCTAGAGGCAAATGTTGTCAGCTCTGCTTTTCTTCAGGGAAACCTGAAGAGAGAAAAAAAAGCCCAAACAACCCAAACCGTGGCTGTGTCTTAAAATAACCTGAACCCCTCCTCTTCCCAACAGCTGCTGAAATTCACTATCATCTGAACTTCTCAGCACTTCTCTTCCTGCACACCAAAGCTGTCAAAACAGAGCCCCCCTCTCTGCTTACATTCTCTCTATTACATTCTACCTGCTTTGGAACACTCACTGAGGACGTTGCTGGTCTCAGAAGCAGTCTTGGAGGTGGCACCTGGAATAGGTTCACATTGTCCCTAAAATCCTCCCTACTCCACGAGCACTCTGGGTGCTGCTTTGGAATACTCTAGAGGGATGCAGAACCAACCAGCAGCTGCATGGGCAGCAGGGAGGGAGAGGATTCTGCCCCTGTGACTCTCAGCCACTCCGCCCCGAGCCTGGAGCTTGGGGTTGCTGTGACCAAAGTGCAGGACCCAGCCCTTGGTCTTCACAGAATCAGCCAGGTTGGAAGAGACCTCCAAGCTCATCCAGCACAACCTAGCACCCAGCCCTGTCCAGTCAACCAGACCATGGCACTAAGTGCCCCATCAAAGATCCCATTCTGTGACTCTGTGCTCCACAACCTCCCTGGGCAGCCTGTGCCAGTGTCTCACCACCCTCACTGCAAACAACTTCTTCCTAACATCCAGTCTCAATCTCCCCTCTGCCACTTCAAACCCATTCCTCCTCCTCCTCCCCTCATTCCCAGACCTTCTCAATAGTCCCTCCCCAGCCCTCACGGAGCCCCCTTCAGATCCTGGAAGGCCACTCCAAGGTCTCCTCCAAGCCTTCTCCCCTCCAGCCTGCAGAGCCCCAACTCTCTCAGCCTGTCTGAGAAGAGCCCTCTGAGCACCTTGGTGGCCTCCTCTGGACTGGCTCCAACACTTCCATGTCCTGCTTGTGTTGGGGGCTCCAGAACTGCACACAGGACTCCAGGTGGTGTCTGAGGAGAGCAGAGTAAAGGAGCAGAATCCCCTCCCTTGCCCTGCTGCCCAGGACCAAATCACTCATGAAGGTATGAAATGGAACTGGCCCCAGGACTGAGCCCTGGGGCACACTGCCTGTGACCTGCCACCAGCTACCTTTAACTCCCTGTATCACAACTCTTGGGGCCCAGGCAGGCTTGAGCCCAGCAAAGAGCACCAAAAGATCCTGCAAGATGCCCACATGAACTCTGAACACACTGAAATCAACAGAGAGAGAGGTCTGGGACCAGTGCAGCCTCAATGGGAGGCAACACACTGCAGCTGCCACTCAAAGAGCTTCCCTGAGCACCTGCAGCCCAAATGCTCATCCATTCAGACTGCAAATAAAAACCAAACCAGGTCAATGATGTGATCCAAACCATGCAGGAGAAACCAAACACCAACAGGAACCCTGCACCACACTGCAGGGCTGCTGAGTAATTAAAGCTGCTCCTGTAAACTATTGGCTTACAACAGGAATAAACTAATTCAGCTTTTATTCCCCTCCCCTCTTCATATAAGAAGGAATTAATTTGTGGAGCAAAAAGGGTCCTCAGATTTTTAGCAACATGTTCTTCCAGCAACAGTTCCTGTTGCTTTGTCTTGCTAAAGTCAAGCTAAAGGAATAGCAGGAGAAGCTTAAACGTGAACAGGGATATTAAATGAGCTCCCTGTATTGAAAGTTATTGGAAACTGATCTCTTCCTTATTAATACAATTCCCCACCATGTCCAAAAAAGACATCTCCACCTTCCAGAATGCAAACAGAGTTTTAATTTTTAATTACATCCTCAACCTCAGCTCTTCTGGAGAGGAGCAGAGCTGTGGGCCCGAGGATTATTGCTTTATTGCATTATCATCTCGGTGGTATTTAATGAATATTGATACTTAAGGCAGCTTTGCCAGGCAGGGGAAAGAAGGGTTGGAGAGTGCACAACCAACTTCTGAGGAGTTTTCTCCCAATGGAAAAGAGAGCCACACCCGTGGCTGCTCTGCTCCTCAGGACTTCTAAGAGGAGGCTCCTAAGCACAGCTCAGAGTTATAGAACCACAGGACTGTTTGGGTGGGAGAAGCCCTCCAAGTTCCTCCAGTCCAACCATCAACCCAACACCACCATGACCACTAAACCCTCTCCCCAAATGCCATGGCAACACTCTTGCCTTCGTGCTGCTTTCAAGTCTGCTGGGCTTGGTGGGACAACAGCCAAAGGGGCAGGAGCTCACTGGGAATGCTGCAAGTGCTGTGGCCCCACTGTGTGGGCATACACTCTGGTTCTGCCCTGCCAAAAGGAATCACAGCATTGTCTGGCTTGGAAGAGACCTCTAAGGTCTGCATGTCCAATTGTCAGCCTAACACCCCCATGGCCACCAAACCAAGTGCCAAAATGCCATGGCAACACTCTTGCCTTCGTGCTGCTTTCAAGTCTGCTGGGCTTGGTGGGACAACAGCCAAAGGGGCAGGAGCTCACTGGGAATGCTGCAAGTGCTGTGGCCCCACTGTGTGGGCATACACTCTGGTTCTGCCCTGCCAAAAGGAATCACAGCATTGTCTGGCTTGGAAGAGACCTCTAAGGTCTGCATGTCCAATTGTCAGCCTAACACCCCCATGGCCACCAAACCAAGTGCCAAGGCCACAGGCTCCTTGCACACCCCCAGGGATGGGGACTCCAGCACCTCCCTGTGCAGCCTGTGCCAATGCCTGGCCACTCCTGCAGCACAGAAGCTTTTCCTTGTCTCCAACCGAACCCTCCCCTGGCACAATTCCAGGCCATGTCCTTGTTTTATCATCTGATACCAGGAAGCAGAGCCCAACCCCACCTCACCCCAACCTCCTTTCAGGAAGCTGTGGAGAGCAATGAGGTCCCACCTCAGCCTCCTCTTCTTCAGGCTAAACCACCCCAACGAGGTCCCACGCTCCAGATCTGTGCTCCAGATCTGTGCTCCAGACCCTTCAGCAGCTTTGCTGCTCATTTCTCCAGACCACTGCCTTGGGCAGCACTCTCTTGGTTTGCTTTAAATAAAGTCATTTCTTGGTCTGCTCTGAGCAAAGGAGTAGGAATTCACCAAGATTCAGGCCCAGGCTCTCAGTGTTTGCACTGCTAGGTCAGGGCATACATCAGAGCACCACAGATTTACAAGACAAGTTGAAGAGCACTAAACCAAAACAAAAGGTCTCTTTTACTCCAGCAGCTCTGCCCACTGAGCCTGAAGTGAGCAAACAGGATCCAGGCTTCCCCTTCATCATTTTGATAGCTGATTTCCCCAGCCCCACGGATGGCATCATAAAGGACCCCAGAAGGCACCATCGAGGGCAAGAGTTCCAAGAGTACCTTTTGCAGTGAGCAAATTCTTGTTCTGCCAATTCCCTTCCAGACAGAGAAGACAGATGGTGAATGTGGGAGCCCTGAGAAAGCTCCACACAACAGAGCTATCAGAGCCACAAGGTTTCAGCTCAGACCCCTCCAAATTGCCAGTAAATCTAACTGACCCTCTGGTGTGTGCCAGTGGCCACAAGAGCACAGAGAACATCCTCTGCTTCCTCTTCTTCCTCCTCAGGCCACAGTGACTCACTGCTGTCATTGTACAGCTGGACAGTGGCACACCAGAGTCTGCTGAGCTTTCACAGCAGGGTGGGCTCCTGGCAGGGACCACCTCTGGGGGCTCACTGCTCAATCACCCCAGACTATTCAGGCTGCAGCTCTCTGCTCCTGTAGGGTGGTGGAGACAACTCCAAACCCACAGATCTACAGAATGGCTCAGACTGGAAAGGACCTCAGAGCTCATCTGCTCCAACCTCCCCACCATGCCCAGGGACACCTCTCAGCTAGACTCAGCTTCTTGAGGCCTCATCCAGGCTGGCCCTCAACACCCCCAGGCAGGAGGCAGCCACAGCCTCCCTGGGCAGCCTGTGCCAGACTCTCACCACCCTCACACTCAACAACTTCTTCCTCACCTCCAACCCATTTCCCCTTGGCCTGGCTCTAGACACTCTCAGCAAAAGTCCCTCTGCAGCCTTCCTGCAGGATCCCTTCAGTTATTGACAGGCAGCTCTAAGGCCTCCCTGGAGCCTTCTCTTCTCCAGGCTGCACAACCCCAGCTCCCTCAGCTTGTCCTCCTAACTGGAAATTTGCTTTTTAGAGGCACTGCCAATCTTTAATTAACTTTCATTCTGATTAATTGTGGGGACATGAGGAGCCATCATTTCTTGCCTGTACTGATTTCAAAGCAGCCAAAGCCCCCCTGGTTTCCAGAAGGTTGCATGTCTGAGCTTCCCTCATCCCCTGGAAGGAGCTGACAGCTCTCAGCACTTCAGCAAACACTGCTTTGAGCTTCTGTAACAGAAGGAAGCAACCAGCAGCCAGATGAGAAGCATGTGAGGGAATGCATCTATTAGCAAGTACAGGGAGATGGCTTGTTAATAGCAGACAGAAGGAGGGACAGAGCAGCCAGCAGTTAGTCATCTTCTCATACAGCTACATTTGGCTAGAAATGAGACACTGATCAATCTTCTATTCCTTTCTGCACTTTGAGCCAGCAAAAACCAATTCTGGAAAGCAAAACTCAGCACCAAAAGGTCTCCAGAGCAGTTGAGCACCCTTAGAAGCCCTCAGATAACGAAAACGAAGAGGATGGAAACGTTGTGGTAGTGATGCACAGGGCAGAGACCTTCCTTTTTACAAAGGCCTTTTTGATTCCAAACTGCTGCTGCTGTTGCAGATATCTGCTAGTGAAAGCTTAGAGCTTCTCACTCCTCACCTCCAGACCACAGCACAAGCATCCCTACCAGTCTGTGACACTCTCACAACTGGTAGCACAGGACCCTGGCTTAGAGCCCTCTTGGAGGTGTCCATCTTAGGCTCTGGACAACCCTGAGAGCCCAGCAAAGAAGGAATCTCATTAGCCAGTCTGACACAGTGCACCCCTGTCCTTCCACAGCTGGCAACCACGGGACAACATCTGCCCCTTAAACCCCTCCTGTATCTTTGCTGTATTGGGGAAGCAACAGGACTGTTTCTGGGGTGTTGGATTAGCAACTCTGAAGTGAATGGACAAGGGGAAAGCTCTGGTGACTCACATTTCTTTTTCCCCTCATTTCATGTACAGAAGATGCTTCAAACCTCACAGATTCACAGACTGCATCCTGTTGGAAGGGACCCTCCAAGGTCATCTCGTCCAAACCCCTGCACTCAGCAAGGACACCTCCAGCTAGAGCAGGCTGCCCAGGGACACATCAAGTCTGGTCTTGAATGTCTCAAGGGACAGGACCTCAACCACATCCTGGGCAACCTGTTCCAGTATTTCACCACTCTCACTATGCAGAGCTTCCTCCTGCTGTCCAACCTAACTCTGCCCTGTTTCAGTTTCAATCCACTGCCCTCATCCTGTCACTCCAAGCCTTTATACAGTAGAGCCTTCCTCAGCTCTCCTGTAGCCCCTTCAGGTACCAGAAGGCTGCTCTAAGGTGTCCCTTGGGGCTGACCAGTCCCAACTCTCCCAGCCTGTCCCCACAGCAGAGGTGCTGCAGCCCCTGGATCATCTTCATGGCCTCCTCTGGAGCTGCAGCAGCAGAGCCATGTCCCTCTTGTGTGGAAGGTCCTACAGCTAGAGCCAGTACTGCAGGTGAGGTCTCAGCAGTGCAGGCCTGGGGGACTCTGGTGACAGCAGGGACTGAGACTACCGCAGGAGCGCAGCTTTCAGCAGCAGCGTTCGTCCGTCAGTGACTTGTCCTGCGAGGCACTTCCCAAAGCTCCAAGGCTGCTCAGTGCACTGAATAATTGCTCAGCACACCATTTTCTCCAGAATAATCATTTTCTTATAGGTAGCTAAATATTTTAAAGCACTTTTGAGTAATTTATAAGCTTAGTTGTGGCCATCTCTGGGTGGTTTTGGCACCGGTAGGCAGAGTGCCTGAAGTGTTGATACTCTGTGTCCTCAAACTGTTTCTAAGTGTCCTCATAATTGCTTGTCACCTGTAAAAGGGGTTTAGATCCCAGGCAGGATTAACAGATGGTGAACAGATGGACTCTGAGCAGACGTTTGTCCAGAAAGCTCTCACACCAAAGACTTTTTGGCTCCAGCCTTTTAGGACCTTCAGAAAAGTCCTGTTTGAAGCTTCAACTCATACTGATCAGGGCAACATCGTTCCTCAATGACAACCTCGTGTTGTAAACACTTAGGATCTGCTGCAAAGATGAATCCTTCCAACTTTTCTGTCCCCACAGTGCCTCCATGAACAGAAGAAAGCAAATCTTGTTTCCAGGTGGTAGCTGATCCACTCAACAAGGATGATTCACAGACTCATGGAATGTTTTGGGTTGGAAGGGACCTCAAAGACCATCCAGTACCAACCCCCCTGGACACAGGCAGGGAGACCTCCCATGAGCACAGGTTGTTCAAGGACTCATCCAACCTGGCCTTGAACACCTCCAGGGAGGTTGTGGAGCACAGAAGCACCCAATGTGATCTTTGATCACATTGGGTGCTTCTGTGCTCCACAACCTTCCTGAGCAACGTATGCCAGTGTCTCACCACCCCCAACCTCTGCCAGTGTCTCACCACCCTCACTGCAAAGAATTTCTTCCTCATTTCCAGCTTCAATCTCCCCTCTTCCAGCTTCAATCCATTGTCCCTCATCCTGTTACTGCAAGCCCTTGTCAAAAGTCCCTCCCCAGCTCTCCTGTAGCCCCTTCAGGTACTGGCAAGCTGTTCCAAGGTCTCCCTGGAGCCTTCCTCTTCTCCAGGCTGCACACCCCCAGCTCCCACAGCCTGTGCCCATAGGGGAGGGTCTCCAGCCCAGCTTATCTGAATGCCAGCACAAAGCTGCTGTTGTGATGATGCAAAGGAATCAATCATTAAAAGCAGAAGTTAAAAGAGAAATCCTCCCCCCAGAGCAAGCTCCTGAGAACATTCCATGACTTACTGAGGAGGCAGGACCAGAGTTGTTGGCTGGGCCTTGGGCCTGCGTTTGGCAGACACCCCCATCTGGTTGGCTGAGCGCTTCAGAGACTGCTGATTCAAAAGGCCAGATGCCAGCCCGGCGTGGTACTGCAGCTGGGGAAGGAAAGCAGAGAGATGAAAACGTGGATGCTGCACTGCCCTGCCTCTGCCACACCTCTGCTGTCCCTGCACCCTGCTCCAACTGCAGCCACTGAGTTCATCGCAGAACGGCAGAGGTCGGATGGGACCTCCAGAGATTGAGTCCAATCTCACTGCCAGAGCAGCATCACCCAGGGCAGGGCACACAGGAACACATCCAGGTGGGCTCTGAAGATTTCCAGAGCAGACTCCCCAACCCTTTTGGGCAGGCTGCTCCAGGGCTCCAGCACCATCATGCCAATGAAGTTCTCATCTTCGGATGGAACCTCCTGGGTTCCAGCTTGTACTTGTTGCTCCTTGTTCCATCACTGGGCACCAGCGAACGGAGCCTGGCATCTTCAGCCTGGCACCCACCCCTCATTTACAGACACTGAGCAGATCCCCCTCTCAGCCTTCTCCTCTCCAGCCCAAACAGCCCCAGGGCTTTCAGCCTTTCCTCACAGCAGAGATGTCTCAGTCCCTGCAGCATCCACACAGCCCCAGTTGGACTCTGCAGCAGATCCCTGCCTCTCTTGAACCGGGGAGCCCAGAACTGGACACAGGACTCCAACTGTGGTTTGACCAGGGCACAGTAGAGAGGCAGGAGAGCCACCCTAGACCTGCTGGCCACACTGCCCTTGATGCAGCCCAGGATACTGCTGGCCAAAGGGGCTCATTGCTGGCCTGAGGAGAACTTGCTGTCTGCTAAGACTCCCAGATGAGCTGCTATGGAACTCCCTATGTTGGCTTGGATGGGAGATGATAGCCACAAAAGCATACTGAAAAAGGCTGCTGTGAAATAGGTATTGCAAGGAAATTATGCTACAGGGCAAGTAAGGTGAGATATCAAAGCCTTCCCCTCAAGTCCTAACTCTCCTCAATCTTGGGCTTGCTTGTAAACGTTCAGCCTGCTGCTTCTCCCAAGGGACAAAGGCATCCTTATGTTTTGGAAGAAGAAAGCAGGCAGAAATGCAGCCCTTTCCCCAGCAGCTCTTTAGAACTCACTGTGCTTCTGAAACAGAAAGCCACAAACCAGCCCCAGCCAACTTTCTCCCCCTGCACAGCAAGTCCCAGCCTGGCAAATACCTGCAAGCACATCCCCGGAGCACTGCAGCACCACTGACATTCAGCAGCTTCCTCCTCTAACTTTTTCCTTCACTTGCCAATGAAAGACAAATTTATGAAGGACACAAGATGAATCTGCAAGATTTTTAAGCTCATTCCCACTTGCCAGCAGACTGAAGAGCAGCTCAAGTGCTGGGACTGTCCTAAAACCAGCTTCAGGTGCAACAGGTTCCAAACTCACCTCTAAACACCTGCAGTTCCTGCTCAGAATCATAGAATCAAGCAGGGTGGAAGAGGGCTCCAAGCTCATCCAGCCCAACCTAGCACCCAGCCCTGGCCAATCACCCAGACCATGGCACTAAGTGCCCCAGCCAGGCTTGGCTTCAACACCTCCAGGCATGGCGACTCCACCACCTCCCTGGGCAGCCCATTCCAATGCCAATCACTTTCTCTAGGAAGAGAGAGCACTTCAGTTTCCAGGAGGAAGGACAAGATTCAGCATCAGACAAATGCTATTTCCCTCATCACTCCAGGCCCACATCAAGGGGCAGAAGGACAAGGGAAGTCCTTCTGCCCCTGTGCTCAGCACTGCTCAGGCAACACCTTGAGTGCTGTGTCCAGTTCGGGGCTCTTCAGTTCAAGAGAGATGTTGAGGTGCTGGAAGGTGCCCAGAGAAGGGCAGCAAGGCTGGGGAGGGGCCTGGAGCACAGCCCTGTGAGGAGAGGCTGAGGGAGCTGGGGGTGTGCAGCCTGCAGCAGAGGAGGCTCAGGGCAGAGCTCATTGCTGTCTGCAGCTCCCTGCAGGGAGGCTGTAGCCAGGTGGGGTTGGGCTCTGCTGCCAGGCAGCCAGGGACAGAAGGAGGGGGCAGAGTCTCAAGCTGTGCCAGGGGAGGTCTAGGCTGGATGTTAGGAGGAAGATGCTGGCAGAGAGAGCTGGATTTGGAACTGGATGAGTTTTAAGGTCCCTTCCAACCCAACCCATTCTGTGAGTTTATGAAAAGTGAGGAAAGCAAAGTCTGGTAGTGACCTACAGCTATTGAAACGAGCAAAGCCATCCCATGAGCCAATCTGACCCCAATGTGAGAGCTCAGAGCATCTAGGAGGCTCCTGAGCAGGCTCCTGATTTCCTGGGCTGGCTCTGCACATGCTCTTGGTGGTGGCACAACACCAAGACACATTACAGCGCTAATGGGAAGAGAACAAAAGGGCCAAGGGAGGGGGGGGAGGGACTGAATTGCCCCAGGAGCTCCACTTAAGAGCAAGAAATTTTGCTCAAATTTGGTTTTCTCTGACAGATTCCTGAAGTGCAGAAAATCGATGAGAGCAGTGGACAGCAGATGTTGGAGAGGCAATGTTTCAAAGTGTCAGGGGCTTAGTTTTCAATCTTCACTAAGCAGAATCTGCAGTGAGTGCAATATGCAGGGAATTAAAAGGAGAAACAGCTCTGGCAGAAGACCCTCCCCTGAGTCAGGATCAGCCTTTTCCCAGTTCTTCCTGCATCCCATAAAGAGCAGCTCTCCTCTTACCAGTTCAGNTGTGCTCCACAACCTCCCTGGGCAACCTCTGCCAGTGTCTCACCACCCTCAACCTCTGCCAGTCTCTTACCACCCTCACTGCAAACAACTTCTTCCTAACATCCAGTCTCAATCTCCCCTCTGCCACTTCAAACCCATTCCTCCTCCTCCTCCCCTCATTCCCAGACTTTCTCAATAGTCCCTCCCCAGCCTTTCTGTAGCCCCCTTCAGATCCTGGAAGGCCACTCCAAGGTCTCCTCCAAGCCTTCTCTTCTCCAGGCTGCAGAGTCCCAACTCTCTCAGCCTGTCCTCAGAGCAGAGCTGCTGCAGCCCTCTCAGCATCTTGGTGGCCTCCTCTGGACTCACTGTAACAGTTCCATGTCCTGCTTGTGCTGGGGGCTCCAGAACTGCACACAGGACTCCTGGGCAACCTGTGCCAGAGTCTCACCACCCTCACAGGAAACATTTTCTTCCTCATCTGCAGTCTCAGTCTTTCTGGGTTCACCTGTGGTAATCTAAACCCAGTTGTGACCACTGTGCAGAAAGGCACCAACAGGCACTTCAGGTGCAGAACCAACATCTGGACACTCACTCAATGCTGGGAGATGATGACAGATGCTAATTCACAGCTCCATTTCGAATCCAACCTTTTAAAACCCCTTTGGCTAAGCAAACATTGAATGGGCAAGCCTAAAAATGAAAAGAATTCAAACCAGATCTACTCCAAAACCCCAATTCTGCCCTTGAAGGCTGCCTCCCTGCCAGTGATTAGGCTATTTTTGTTAATTATTTCTTTACCATCTACCTTTGCTCCTAGGAAAGCAAATCCAACTGGCAAAACCTATAAGGAGCATTAAATATTTACCAAACCTTTCTTATAATGGGAGAAAAGGTCAAAGTTAATAAAACTGACAGGCAGCTTCTGTCCAGTTTGATTTATGCATTATTAAAGCATCAGAGAGTGTAGTGCACAGAATGCAGCCTTGTTTTGGGGGGTGTTAACTGAAGAGGTTGGGGAGTTGTTTTCACAGGCTCACAGATGTTAGGGGTTGGAAGGGACCCAAGGAGATCACTGAGTCCAACCCCCCTGCCACAGCAGGACCACACAATCCAGCTCAGGGCACACAGGAACACATCCAGACAGGCCTGGAAAGGCTCCACAGAAGGAGACTCCACAACCTCTCTGGGCAGCCTGTGCCAGGGCTCTGGGACTCTTCCAGGCAAGAAGTTCCCCTTGTGTTGAGCTGGAACCTCCTGTGCTGCAGCTTCCATCCATTGCTGCTTGTCCTATCCCAGGGAGCAGTGAGCAGAGCCTGTCCCCCCCTCCTGACCCCCAGCCCTCAGATAGTTACAGACATTGATTCAATCCCCTCTCAGTCTTCTCTTCTCCAGACTAAGCAGCCCCACGTCCCTCAGACTCTCCTCACCAGGCAGTGCTCCAGTCCCCTCATCATGTCATGTTTGTCACCACTACTTCAGAGGGTCAGAAACAAACCTAAAAAGCCCCCCAGAGGGACAGGCTGAGAGTTGGGGTTGTGTAGCCTGGAGAAGAGAAGGCTCCAGGGAGAGCTTCAAACAGCCTCGCAATACCTGAAGGGGGCTACAGGAGAGCTGGGAAGGGACTTTGGACAAGGGCTTGCAGGGATAGGATAAGAGGGACAGCTTTGAGCACAGACAGGAGAACCGAACACAGCAGCTCAGAGACATGATAAAAGCTGAGAGTGCTGGGGAAAGGACCAAGACCAGCAGCTGATGTCAGCTTGCTGGGGACAGTGCCCAGCTGGATGGAACAACACTGAACTAAGAGGCTTTGCCTCCCACTCTGGGTATCAACTCAGCTGCCCTCCCTGGGCAACCCATTCCAGCCTCTCACCACTCTCACACTCAACAGCTTCCTCCTCACCTCCAGGCTGACTCTCCCCACCTCCAGTTTTGCTCCATTCCCCCCAGTCCTATCACTCCCTGAGAGCCTAAAAAATCCCTCCCCAGCTTTCTTATAGCTCCCTCCAGATCCTGGAAGGCCACAAGAAGGTCACCTGGGAGCCTCCTCTTCTCCAGCCTGCACAGCCCCAACTCTTTCAGTCTATCCTCACAGCAGAGCAGCTCCAGCCCTCTGAGCATCCTCCTGGCCCTTCCCTGGACACACTCCAGCATCTCCACATCCCTCCTGTCATGGGGGCACCTTTAAGGTACTTTCCAACCCAACCCATCCTATGAATCAAACCTGCTACCCACCCACTGAAGCCCAGCACTGCTGCAGCACCAGGTACAACTGCAAATCATTTCTGGAGCAGCAGCCACAGAATTTCCCAGCATCCAGAGGCTTTATTGCAGCAAAAATCCACCTCTTTCAGCGTGGGGAATTCCAACTGCTTCACTTCCTAATGAAATATTCCTCTGCAAAATTTCAACAAGCTTGGGATTTGCTTTCCTTTTCCTTCCCCCCCCACCCCAGATCCATGCAGATGAAACACAAAATCTATTTCAGAAAATGAAGAAATAAAACCCCAGCACCAACAGAAAAAAAAACCCCAAAGCAACTCTAAAATCAATGTACAACACTTAGCAGCCAGGACCTGCAGCAGTGCCAGCTTGTAGAGCTTTCTGATGAGTCGCAGGATATTTTTTCTCCAGAGTGTGGTTCCAAGTGAAATGTGTGAATTCCACAGCTGAAAAAAAACCCCCAAGGCTCCACTGCTCCAGGGGGTAGGGAAAACACTGCAAATAACACTGCAGTACTCACCAAAGCCTTACCTGAGGGTAAATAAAACACAGAACTTGGACTGCTCTTACCTGTTGTTCTTTTTTAAACTCCTTATCCTTCTCTGCCCTCATACCAGAGAATGGCTCAGGTTGGGACAGAGCTCAGAGATCATCTTCAACCTCCCCAACATGCCCAGGGACACCTCTCAGCTAGACTCAGCTGCTCAAGGCTTCAACCAGCCTGGCCCTCAACACCCCCAGGCAGGAGGCAGCCACAGCCTCCCTGGGCAGCCTGTGCCAGGCTCTCACCACCCTCACACTCAACAACTTCTTTCCTCAGCTCCACTCTAACCCTGCTCTGCCTCAGCTCCAAACCATTCCCCCTCGGCCTGGCTCTAGACCCCTTCAGCAAAAGTCTCTCTGCAGCCTTCCTGCAGGATCCCTTCAGGCACTGGCAGGTGGCAATGAGGTTCCCCTGGAGCCTTCTCCTCTGCAGGCTGCACCCACCCAGCTCCCTCAGCCTGTGCTCACAGAAGAGCTGCTCCAGCCCTGGGAGCATCTTCGTGGCCTTCTTTGGCCTCTCTCCCCCAGCTCTGTGTCCCTCTCATGCTGGGGACAGCAGGACTGCAGGCAGGACTCAAGGTGGGGGCTCAGAGCAGCAGATGAGCACTTCTGATGCGGGGTGGGAGCAGTTCTTGTTTGGTTTGACTGGTTTAGGGGCTGCATTGGCTTCTTCCTGGTGAAGAAGAGAGTCAGCAGGGTAGGACAGACAACAGATATCCTGTGATTAGCTTTTAAAGCCATACTAATGCTTCCCAACTAGCTGCAGACTGTATTTCCCTACCACAGCCTCTCTCAGACTAGCTGCTGTGAAAGCCAAGGCTGCCCTCTGCGAGCGGATTGCCCTCCTCACGGTTAGAGCTGTGAGAACTGTGCCTCCTGAGCGTGAGCTCTGTGCTGATGTTTCCCTGAGTGAGGAAGACTGAGACTCCTTAATCTCTGAATGTGCTTCTCAGCTACTGAGGTCCACTCTGAAATACAGCACCTGGGAAACACTGGTGGGGATCAACCTCACCCTGAGCTGGCAGTGCCCTCATGCAGCCCAGAAGGTAAACCCTGTCCCGGGCTGCAGCAGGAGGAGTGTGGGCAGCAGGGCAGGAGAGGGGATTCTGCCCCTTTACCCTGCTCTGCTGAGCCCTCACCTCCAATCCTGCCTCCAGTGCTGCTGTCCCCAGTATGGGAAGGACACAGAGTTGGTGGAGAGATTTCAGGGGAGGCCACAAAGGTGCTCCAAGGGCTGGAGCAGCTCTGCTGTGAGTAGAGGGAGCTGGGGGGGTGCAGCCTAGAGAGGAGAAGACTTGGAGGAGGCCTCAGAGCTGCCTGAAGGGATCCTACAGGAAGGCTGCAGAGAAACTTTTCCTGAGGGCATCTAGAGGCAGGACAGGGATCCCCAACAGATCACACTGTCCCCTGCAGAAGGTCTGGAAGGTTTGGAGCTGAGAACTTCTGCTACAACCAAAGGCCTTAAACCAGAGCAGCGCAGTGAGGTCCCTTTGGCCAGCAGCGATGGGATGGTGACAGCTGAGATCCTGGCCTGCAGGAGCACTTCCAGCACCGTTCTGAAGCTGCAAACATGTTTCATGGTGCTCATTTAAAACTCTTCAAATTAAAGCTTCCTCATTAGAATCATGCTGGGTCTGAAGGTCTTTGCTTTCCATAATTCATGGGCTGGAGGTTTTGCATGTGCTGACTGCTGACCAAACAAGTCATTACACTCCACTTACTGACAAGGCCATTTAATGCTGGAAAAAATGGTTGGGTAGGAAAAAGACAAGAAGGGAGGGAGAAAAAAAATCACTTGGAGCATGGACAGTTGATTGTGTCAACTGACAGCTGTACCTCCATGGTAGGCATCATCACTGTTTAGAGCTTTTAAAGCAGCAATAGGTTTGCTTTGGAGAGTGAGACCAAAAGGAGGACTTTTCTTCATGATCCTCATCCTCTGCTGTGGTATTTTCACTGTTCTCAACTAAATCAGTCCTGACCACACACAGAGAAGCATTTTCTTAGACAGAGTTAAAAATCATAGAATGGGAGGGGTTGGAAGGGACCTCTGGAGATCATCCAGTCCAAGCCCCCTGCCAAGGCAGGGTCACCTAGAGGAGGTCACACAGGAACACATCCAGGCAGGTTTTGAAGGTCTCCAGAGATGGAGACTCCAGCACTTCTCTGGGCAGACTGGTCCAAGGCTCCATCACCCTTAAAGAAGTTCCTCCTCATGTTTAGATGGAACTTCTGATGTGACAGTTTGTGCCCCTTACCCCTTGTCCTGTCCCTGGGCAATGCTGAAACCCCCTGGTCCCGTACTCCTGGCACCCACCCTTGAAGTGTGGATCAGCACCGAGCAGCTCCCCTCCCAGGCTGCTCTCTTCCAGACTAAGCAGCTCCCAGTCTCAGCCTTCCCTCACCAGAGATGTTCCAGTCCCCTCAGCATCTCTGCAGCCTTTTGCTGTACCCTCTCCAACAAGTCTCTGTCCTCCTTGAACTGCAGAGCCCAGAACAGGACACAGTAACTCACAGCAGGGCAGAGCAGAGGTGGGGGAGAACCTGCTCAGCCTGCCTGCCACATTCTTCTTGATGCCCCCAGGGAATCCTTTGGCCTTTATGGTTTTTTTCTCCCGATTCCTCCAAGACAGAGAGTTTTAGAGAAGCAGCTGCCAGCTACTCCCCCAAGTTTGCAGCTCCCTGTGCCGCCCCTGAACACGTGCAGGGTTGTCTCCTTTCAAGATGCTCAGAGCTCTGCTCCTCCTCATTAAGCTCTCTCCCTTGCAGCTAACGAGGGATTTGCCCATCAGGATAAAACTCTCCTGCTTCTTTTGAAAAGAGCAACGAGCAAGCCAGCAGGACACTCCCCCAGCTTCATCTCTGCAGACTAAAGCAGGGAAGAGAGAAATTACAGCACCTTAATTGAGATTCCTTTCTGTTTTAAGCTTCTCTCAGATAATGAGGCTGCTTTGGAAATTTTCCCTTGCTCCAAACAATGTTTGATCATTTCAGGACAGCTGAATTCTTGACTTGGCCAAAACAGCTGCAAGAAACCAAAGGAGCAGTCTCCAATTTCCCTCCTCACTGGCTTCCCTCTGGTGGAACTGGGTTGCAGGTTTTACAATCACCAGCAAAGCTCAAGGTTGTGCCTGTGCTCTGCTGTACAATTTAATTAGGACATGGCTGGGGTTTAAAGCATTTGTGCCCCTCCAATACTTTCTAGCTTACAAGAATATTTCAGCAACAAATTCCTATCCATGGTAGGAACAAAGGCTCCCTCCTCTCTCTCCCATGCCATTTGGTTTTCCAGCCCTGTACAAAAGTTCATAGAATCACAGAAAGGTTTGGGTTGGAAGGAACCTTAAAAACCTAATTGCAACCTCCTGCCACGGGCAGGGACACCTCCTGCTAGAGCAGGATGCTCAAGGACCCATCCAACCTGGCCTTGAGCGCTTCCAGGCTTGGAGCCTCCACAGTTTCTCCAGGCAACCTGTTCCAGTGCCTCACCTCCATCACGGGGAAGAGTTCGCTCTTAATGTCCACTCCAAACCCAGCTTCTGCCAGTCTGAAGCCATCAGCCCTTATCCTGTCACTCCATGCCTTTGCCAGAAGTCCCTCCCCAGCTCTCCTCTCGCTCACTTCAAACACTGGAAGGCTGCTCTAAGATCTTCCCAGAGCCTTCTCTTCTCCTGGCTGAACGGCCCCAACACTCTCAGCCTTTCTCCACAGCAGAGGTTCTGCAGCCCTTTGATCATCCTCATGGCTTCCTCTGGCCCCACTCCAACAGTTCCATGCCCAGCTGATGTGAGGGCTCTGGAGCTGGCCCCTGCACTGCAGGTGGGGTCTCAGCAGAGCAGAGGAACAGAACCACCTCTCTCCAGCCCATGCTGCTGGGGATCAGCCCAGGACATGGTTGGCTTCTGGGCCGTTGCTGCAGCCTGTTAAGTTATTGCCTCTATCCCTACACCCTGATCCAGCTGAGCTGTGCCACTCAGGAGCTCCCAGCTCTGCTCACAGCCTCTCGTGTGCCACAGCTGCTGTTTGCCTCGCAGAGAGGCACAGTGCCACTGCCTCCCTCTGCTCAACAAGCAAGGAGCTTTCTGAGCACATCCACCTGCAGGTGCCTCTGTGCAGGCAATCCTGCTTTCCCCTTGGGCCTCTCCTCCTTGCTCCCAAGGCCAGGGAAGCCAAACCCAAGCTCAGATTTGAGAGAGGCAAAGACACAAGAGCAGGAATGCATTGCTGCTACCCCTGTCTCTTTCAGCATCCTGTCCTCACCACCTCACCACACTGGCTTTGAAGCCCTGCTGTGCTCAGAGTGCTGCTTCAAGTACTGTCAGATTCCAGCCTGCAAGCACCTTCTCCCCACACCTTCCTCTCCAACCCACTGAAGCTCTGCTGATGAATGGCTGCATCAATGTTCCCTTCAATACTGCTTGCAAGTCTTTGGCTTTTGACCATGCAGAGGTAGCAAAATTTGTGGCACTTTCTTCAAGGCATTGGCCAAAACCTCTGCAGCTGCAGGTAGCACTCAGCTGCCATCGCCACCAAACCTGAACCTTTCACCCCACAAGGCATTTTTCCTGCCCTTACTCAACTATTTTGTGGCCAAAAATTAATGCCAGATATCTGAACTCTGTCCTCAACCTCACCTTAGCCTCTAGGAGACAGAGCAGCTCTGCTGCTCCCCAGCAGCAGTTTGAAGTCTTCCTTCTCTGACAAGTTGCACTGAAAACTCTCTCCAGCCAAAAATAAAACTACCAATTAACTAAGAACTCTAAATTAGCTCTTTCTAGGGAGGGTGGGGAGGCACTGGCACAGGTTGCCCAGGGAGGCTGTGGATGTCTCCTCCCCAGAGGTGTTCAGGGCCAGGCTGGATAAGGCCTGGAGCAGCCTGGGCTAGTGCAATGTGTCCCTGCCCATGGCAGGGGCTTGAAGCTAGATGAGCTTTAAGGTCCCTTCAAACCCAAAGCCTTCTACACTTAAGGTCTCATCCAACCTGGCCTTGAACACCTGCAGGGAGGAGACATCCATGGCCTCCCTGGGCAACCTGTGCCAGGGTCTCCCCACCCTCACTGTCAAGAATTTCTTCCTAATCTCCAGCCTAAATCTCCCATCCCCAAGCTTCAATCCATTCCCTACAAACCCTTGTCAAAAGTCCCTTTCCAGCTCTCCTGTAGCCCTTTCCAGGTACTGGAATGCAGTTCTAAAGTCTCCTTGGAGCCTTCTCTAGGCTGAAGAGCCCCAAGTCTCCCAGCCTGTCCCCACAGGGGAGGTTCTCCAGCCCACCTTACACAAAACAAACCCAAAATGCAAGCACAAAGAGAATTTCTTCCTAGTCTCCAGCCTAAATCTCCTCTCCTCAAACCCCAAGTCAGACATTCCAAAGTCTCAAGTTAGACATTAAACAAAATAAAATAGGAAGACTTTAGTCAAATTATTTCTTCAGACTTCAAAGAGTTAAGTTATGAATGTTTGGGGCAATGAAAAGGAAAGAGGAGGGGGGGGAAACAAGCAAGCCTCTCTCAGGTTTGATTGATAAAAGCAGAGCTTTTAACTACAACTGGAAAAACCTCAAGACTGGCAACATTTTTTCCCCCACAATAATATGCTTCCTCTGCTTTTTTTCAGCAGAGTGCACATAAATCAAAGAAATGTTAAAGAGTTCCATACATCACAGGCTGGCATTTCCCAGCTACTCACCAAATCTGTAACAGTCAAGGGGATGGAGAGCAGGGAGGGTGACCAGCAAAGCTACTCACACAAAGGCACTTCTGCCATCCCAGCAAGCTTCATCAGGGGTGGAGGCAAGGCTGGCTTCTAGAATGTGTGACCAGAAGGCTCAGGGAGGTTCTCTTCCTCTTCTGCTCTGCCCTAGTGAGGGTTTGCTTCTAAAATGTGTGACCAGAAGGCTCAGGGAAGTTCTCCTCCTCTTCTGCTCTGTCCTAGTGAGAGTTTGCTTCTAGAATGTGTGACCAGAAGGCTCAGGGAGGTTCTCTTCCTCTTCTGCTCTGCCCTAAGGAGGCCACAGCTGGAGTATTAGGTTGTAGCCAGGTAGGGTTGGGCTCTGCTGCCAGGCAACCAGCAACAGAACAAGGGGACACAGCCTCAAGCTGTGCCAGGGCAGGTTCAGGCTGGATGTTAGGAGGAAGTTGTTGGCAGAGAGAGTGATTGGCATTGGAATGGGCTGCCCAGGGAGGTGGTGGAGTGGCCGTGGCTGGAGGTGTTGAAGCCAAGCCTGGCTGGGGCACTTAGTGCCATGGTCTGGTTGATTGGGCAGGGCTGGGTGCTAGGTTGGACTGGCTGAGCTTGGAGCTCTCTTCCAACCTGCTTAATTCTATGGTTCTATTCTAAGACCCAGAGAGACAGGGAGCTGTTGGAGAAGAGGACACAACTGGCTGCAAAGCTGCTGAGGGGCCCAGAGCAGCTCTGTGAGGAGGAAATGAATGCCAGAAGTGACCTAGGGCTGTTGAGCATGGAGAGGAGCAGCCCCAGAGAAGATCTGATCAATACTTAGCAAGGGCTAAAGGGTGGGGGGCAAGAGGATGGGGCCAGACTCCTCTCAGTACTGCCCAGCCACAGGACAAGGGGCAGGGGGCACAAATTGGAATCCAGAAGATTCCATCTGACCAGGAAGAGAAAACTCTTTGTTGTGAGTGTGGTGGAGGCCTGAAGCAGGCTGCCCAAAGAGGTTGTGGAGCCTCCTTCACTGGAGAGATTCCAGCCCTAGCTGGGCACTGTGATCCTGGGCAAGCTGCTGTGGGTGCCCTGCTTTAGCAGAGGGCTTGCACTGGATGATCTCCAGAGGTCTCTTCCAACCTCCACCATGCTGGGATTCTGTGGAATTCAAAACCACTAAACCAGGGCAGGCCTGACAGTGCAGGGTTACAAAAGGGAAACACATCTGTGCCAGAACAGAGGAGGGAGGTCAGAACAAGCAGCTTGTTCCACCTGGTTCTGCACCAGGCAAAGCAAATGCTCCAGTAAGGCTTGAGGCAGCTGCAGCAGACCTGACTTTACATCTGCAAAGAGACAGCCCCAAAATGCCACCAACTGCAGTGCTCAGCTGCACATCCAGCACGTTTGCACCCCCACCCCCAACACCCAAGCACGCAACAGCCTCAGACAGATGAGGTTTTCCTCCACAACTTTTACAGATGAAAATCTCATCTCCTCTCCTGCCAGGAAGCCACAGCTTCTGCAAAGTTTATCTGTCCATCTGCTGAAGATGTCACACTCTGACTGGGGAGTGCAAAAAGCACAGAGATGTTTTACAACCAACTCCAAAAGTGACTGTAGTCTGAGCTCGTGTCAGAGCCATATGCTTCCCACAAACACCTCTTCTGCTACACTGCTTTTTTCCCCCCTCTTACCACAGCACAAAGAGTAACAGCTCCAGAGCTGCTGGAGCCTTTGAGTTCTCAAAATAGCTCCCAGATTCTTACTCTTAGCTGCCCTGCTCGGGTGAGCTAACAGCTCAGAAAGCAGAACAACGAAGAGATAGCAAACTGAGCAAGGCAGGCTGAGTGAAAACAGCCTCCACTGCCTGGAGTTCCCCCAGACTGCAGGTGAAGCAGCAACTCAGAGAGCACAAGGGCAAGAACAGCAGCTTTGCTGGGATGGCACCAGAAGTGGCACAAGGTTTGCAGCTGGCTCTGCCAGCACTGAAGACTTCACAGAATCAGCCAGGTTGGAAGAGAGCTCCAAGCTCAGCCAGCCCAACCTAGCACCCAGCCCTGCCCAACCAACCAGACCATGGCACTAAGTGCCCCAGCCAGGCTTGGCTTCAACACCTCCAGCCACGGCCACTCCACCACCTCCCTGGGCAGCCCATTCCAATGCCAATCACTCTCTCTGACAACAACTTCCNAGAAGAACCTCCCTTGTCCTGCTGCCCACACTGCTCCTGAGCCAGCCCAGGATGCCATTGGCTCTGCTGCCCACCTGGGCACTGCTGCCTCCTCTCCAGCTCCTCTCTCCCAGCACCCCCAGGTCCCTCTCTGCCTGGCTGCTCTCAGCCACTCTGTCCCCAGCCTGTAGTGATGCTTGGGGTTGTTGTGGCCAAAGTGCTGAACCCTGCACTTGGCCTTGTTCAATCTCACCCCATTGGCCTCTGCCCACCCATCCAGCCTGGCCAGGTCCCTCTGCAGGGCTCTTCTATCCTCCAGCAGCTCCACAGCTGCTCCTAGCTTGGTGCCATCTGCAAGCTCACTGATGCTGGACTCAATCCCTTGCTCCAGATCATCAATAAAGATACTGAACAGGACTGTGCCCAGCACTGATCCCTGGGGCACACCACTGGTGCCAGCTGCCAGCTGGATGTGGCACCATTCACCACCACTGTCTGGGCCCACCCCCCCCCAGCCAGTTCTTGACCCACATCAGAGTGAACAGATTCATAGAATGGTTTGGTAGGGACCTTAAAGCTCATCCAGGTCCAAACCCCCTGCCACAAGCAGGAACACCTCCCACCAGCACAGGCTGCTCTAGGCCTCATCCAACCTGCCCCTGAACTCCTCCAGGGAAGGGGCAGCCACAACATCCCTGGCAACCTCTGCCACTGTCTCCCTACTCTCACTGGAAAGAATTTCTTCTTAATCTCCAGCCTAAATCTCTCCTCCTCAAGCTTCAATCTACTCCCTCTTGTCCTAAGCAAAGTATTTCAGATGGAGCTGGGGGACCTCAGAAGTGTCTTCAGGAACAGACCCAATGGAACACACGTCCTATTATTTTCATGGGAGCTTATAATGCTATTAGAATCTTCTGTTGTAATTTAGTTAATTAATAGCCTTTAAAACACTCCCAGTCATTAATGATAGCTCTAATTAAAACTCTTTTGGTGCTGAGCCAGCAAGAAATACAAACCTCTCTGTTAACTCCCTGTACAGAAGTAGAAATGTGATTTTTCTTTAGCATGCTGATTGTTTCCATGGTCACAATTCCCCCTCTACTTGGTACTAGTGAGGCCACACCTCACATACTGGCTTCAGTTTTGGTGCCCTCACCCCAAAGAGGACACTGAGGGGCTGCAGCATGTCCAGAGAAGAGCAACAAAGCTGGGGAAGGGTTTAGAGAACAGGGCTGGGGAGAAGCAGCTCAGGGGGTTGCTTAGCCTGGAGGAGAGGAGGCTGAGGAGCAGACCTCATTGCTCTCTGAGAGCAGGTTGGAGCCAAGTGGGGTTGGTCTCCTCGCCCTGGTATCAGGAAATGGCCTGAAGTTGTGCCAGGGGAGGGTTAGGTTAGAGATGAGGAACAATTTCTTTGCTGTAGGAGTGGTCAGGGATTGGCACAGGCTGCCCAGGGAGGTGCTGGCCCTGGAAGTGCTCAAGAACCATGTGGCCATGGCAGCTGGGGCCACGGTTTAGTGGCTGCGGTGGTGCTGGGCTGAGGACTGGACTGGATGACCTTAGGAGGCTTTTCCAACAGGAACAATTCTGTGCTTCTCTGTTTCAGTGCAGAGTTTGGTTTGTAGGAAAGTGGCCAAGGTGCCGCTTGAGAAGCTCCAACACCTGCAGCAGCTCCCCACTTTATTCCTAGTTTTGCTTCCCCAGGGCAGGGCTTCTCCAACAGCAGCTGTCTCTCCTCCCACACAGCAATTCATTTGCAAATGCACTCAGGTTGGAGCAGTAATGAAGTGCTGAAGGCTTCTCTATTGACAAGTTTCGCTGTCAGGAGGTGGCTGCTGTAGGCGAGGTGCTAAAATGCATCTGCAGCCAAAGGGAAGAAGAAGCCACACCAAAGCCGGGCTCCAGCAAGCAGCTGAGTTACCTCCCTCTCACTGGAACCTGCAAGAACAAATCTTCTCCAAAGGCTTTTTCCTTTGTCTTTGGAGCAGGAGGGTTCGAGTGAGAGCTGAGCTTTCGTGCTGACCCAGGAAAGGTTTAGGTAGTGGAGGGGAGAAGTTCCCAGGTGCTAGGGATGCTCAAAATGTGACGTTTGAACTGCTCAGGTTACAAATGCAGAATTCAAGGAGGAGGAAGTGCCTGGATCCCTACTGCCTGTGCAAACCAAATCAGCCTGCTTCAGCTAAGGATTTGGGATGTCATGCTGGAATACTGCATCCAGTGTTGGGCTGCCCAGCCCAAGAAAGACAACTTGCTGCTGGAGAGAGGCCAACGGAGGCTATGAGGATGCCTGGAAGACCTGAACATCTCTGCTACGAACCAGCCCTGGCACTGCTGAGTCTGGAGAGGAGGCTGAGAGGGGGTCTGAGGGGGTCTATAGAGCAGTGGGTGTCAGGATGAAGGTGCCAGGCTCTTTGTGGTGGTGCCCAGTGACAGGACAAGGAAGAACAGATACAAGCTGGAGCACAGAAGGTTCCACTTCGACATAAGACTAAACTGAGAGAGCTGGAGCCCTGGAGCAGGCTGCCCAGAGAGGTTGTGGAGTCTCCTTCTCTGCAGACTTTCAAAACCCATCTGCATTTGTGACCTGCCCAGGGTGATCCTGCTTTGAGAGAGAGGCTGGACTCCATCTCCAGAGGTCCCTTCCAACCCCTACCATTCTGAGATTCCCTCCAAAGGACCTCAAATCACCACAGTGGTGGATGAAGAGGCAGCTCCCCAGCACCCGCTGGCATGCACAGAATGTTATTTACAGCACTTCACACAGTGCCCACACTTTGCTTCTCTGCTGTCTCCTCTGAGGTTTTCCTGCTTTTCCCTGCCTCTTTGCAAATGCTGTTAAATTTACCTTCCCCATTCTCATTCTAACAGTGCTGGGAGTGGATCTCAGCAACCGCGGATGTTTAAGAATACTAAATGGTTCTTACTACTTACTACATTTGTAGTAGACTTCCTAGAGATGAAAACCTGCAGGCAGATGCTCAGCAAGTCTTTGAAGCAGCCAGAGAAGGCTTAAAGTCAAATCATGGAATCACAGAATGGCTCAAGTCGGAAGGGAGCTCAGAGCTCATCTGCTCCAACCTCCCACCATGCTCAGGGACGCCTCTCAACCAGACTCAGCTGCTCAAGGCCTCATCCAGCCTGGCCTTCACACCCCCAGGGAGGAGGCAGCCACAACCTCCCTGGGCAGCCTGTGCCAGTGTCTCACCACTCATTACTGAAGAACTTCTTCCTAAGCTCCAGCCTAAACCATGGCAAGGCTGGAACCTCTCCCCTTATATCTACTACTGGAGACCAAGGATTAGCTGGCAGCAGTTGACCATTACTGTCTTCATCAGCCACTAACTGGAAAGAAAAGACATCTCTGAAAAATCAGTTAAAAGCTGAGACTGTGAACTTTCAGATCAAATTCTATGCTCTGAGAGATGTTCTCATGGGTACAGACCCTTCTAATTTTGAGTCCTCACAGTAGAAAACATATAGGTGGTGAGCAGAGAACAGACAATAAAGCTGCATCGTGGTGAAGAGCCTGGACAGCTGGAGCTGATTCCTTCCACGAGCTTCCTAGGAAATGAAGTCAGCCTAAAAGAACCATTTAGTCTTGCCTCTTACCTCATTTCAGTCACCTCTGTGTTTATAACTTAGCAAGTGTAGTCAGGATTTGCATGTGCTCACCTTTCAAGCCTTCCACGGGAGGAGAGTCCCACATTAGCCCTCTCCAGTTCTTCCAGTGCCTAATTACCCTGAGTGGTTAAATCATGCACTCAGCTGCACTCTGCATTTGCTAAGCTTCCACTTTCAATTACTGAATTTGGGGGGGCCTTGGCTTGCTCTAATGAAGTGCCCTCTTCTCCCCTTCTTCCTCCTCAGCCAAGATGTTGGTACAAAGCAACTGAGTCATCCCTTAGCTTTTCATTCCCTGAATGAAATAAATTGAACTTGTTTGATCACTCAGGGGCCATAGGAAGCCAAATGCTTTTGATCAGTTCTCATGTCTCTCGACTAGAAAACCTCAAATTAGCAGGCACCCAGACAAATGGCAACTAAGTAGCTCCACAATTAAAATCCTGCTCAAACCCATTTTTTATTTTGAAATGTTAATAGGTGGAAATGTTATTTGTACAGGTAAGGGAGTCTGGTGTTAAAAATAGATGATTTTCTGCTGTTTCAAATCAGTGATTTGCAGGCTGACCTTGTCCCTTTTAAATTTTCATAGCATCTTCAGTTCCAATTTGAAATTTTCATACGGGGTAGGCAAAGCTTCTTATGTTCTGTATTAAATGCAAGACACCTTCTTGGCATCATCTGCAATATTAATAATACAACAGTGCCAATTGCAGGAGCAGCAGCACAGGCACAGCTACACCACTCCGAATTTAACCATGTCCAGCATGGAAACCTTTTTAGAGATCACAGGGGAAGGAGCAGCTCTGACAGCTCAGACACCACCTGAGAGCTTCCTCTGCAGCCACACAAACACACGACCTTGGCACGCTGCACAAGGTAGCACCAAGGCAGCTGAGGCAGGAAAGCAAAGGCTGCTCTTTACCAGACTCAGCAGAGGGAGAGAATGATCCAAGGGCCAAAGCCAGTGACCTGCAGCTGCCACTGCATCCAGCAGACAACCTCCCCACACACAGCAGCCCCACAGGACACTAACTGCCTTCCAATACCTGCAGGAAGGCTGCAGAGGGACTTTACATGAGAGACAGGCCAAGGGGGAATGATTTGGAGCTGAGGCAGAGCAGGGTTAGGCTGGAGCGGAGGAAAGAGTTCTTCAGAACGAGGGTGGTGAGAGTGGCACAGGCTGCCCAGGGAGGCTGCAGCTGCCCCTTCCCTGGGGGTGCTCAAGGCCAGGTTAGATGAGGCCTTGGGTAACCAAGTCCAGATGAGAGGTGTTGTCCTGGTAGGGCATAAATCCTGCCAGGCCAGTTTAACCCTTGCTCTGCTCCTCCTGCTGCAGGTCTGGGAAGTTGAGTAGAATGAGCAGATCACGTAGGGTTTGGCCTCAGCAAAGCCCTGAGGGCCAGGGGCTTAGCACCACCTGTCTGCCCCTCAACCTGCCTGCCTGGTCACACGAGGCACAAGGCTTTCAATTCCTTGGCCAGAACAATGGTGCTGGTGCCCACTGGCCAGCTTCATTTCCAAAATGATGTATTTCATGGGGGGGTGCTTCAGAAACCACCTTCCTGCCTTCCTGCACTGCCCCTCCCCCGGCAGCAGCACCTCATTCAGGGCTCCTTAGCTGGGGACCACGGCGGCCACGTGTATGCAGCTTGCCCTAGCTCAGCAGCAGCATCTCAGCTCTTCTCTCCTTCCCTCTGCTTGGAGTATTTCCTGTTTCACCCCAGGATCATTATTGTGAGTTTTGGCAGCCTCTTTCTACAGCAAACTTACTCACAGACCAAAGCATCCTGAGCACAGCTGCTGGAGTTACTGCCAGGGCTCCATAAGCAGAGTTAGAATGTGTCCTGTTTTCCCATTTCTATCTTCCAAGCTCTGGTTGATGAAACTGTTTAATTTTGTTCCTATAAATACTCTTTGTGCAACTACTTCCTCATGACCCAAACCCCAAAGAATCCTGGGGAATGTGAATATTATTAATAAAAAAATACTAGTCATGAAGAAATTAATATTCATAATCGATTGCTAATTTCCACCACAGGTGTCTCTGCCCACAGCAGAGGGCTTGCAGGAGATGATCTCTGAAGTGCCCACGGCAGAGGGCTTGCAGGAGATGATCTCTGAGGTGCCCACGGCAGAGGGCTTGCAGGAGATGATCTCTGAGGACCCTTCCAAGCTGAGCCACCCTAGGATTTACAGAGTCCTTTTCTCTTTAGCACAACCCAAACTGCATCTTCTTCACCTGATTGTAACTCATGACTGATTTCATTTCCCCAGCAGAACTCAGTCAGTTGAGGCTTCTGGCTTCCAGCAAGGCTCCTGCTGTTTACTCAGGTTTTCCAGCTGCACTGCATGACATGCAGAGAGGGCTGAGGACTTAGCGGAGGTCACACGGAGAGGAAAGCCATGCCATGAGCCTCTGATCACTAAATGCCAGACTAGAATGAGGAAAGTATTGCTGGAAAATGATGATAATCACTACAAACTCTTCCTTTAGGCAGGAATTTGCACTGATGTTAACAGAAGAGTTTGAGGACTCTGAGGCTGAGCTGTTGTTAAGTTCCTGTGGGATGCAGTTAAAGCCACGGGAAAACCTGAATCTCCAGCCTCAATCTCCCCTTTTCCGCTCCAATCCATTCCCTCTCATCCTATCACTCACAGCCCTTCTTGTCCCTCCCCAGCATTCCTGCAGCCCCCTTCAGGTACTGGAAGGCTGCTCTAAGGTCTCCCTGGAGCCTTCATTTCTCCAGGCTGTGCAGCCCCAAGTCTCTCAGCCCAGTTCTAGGTTGTTTTTCCTATTAATCCAAATGCCACATTCAGCATTAAGTTTTCCCAGAGTCTCCTTAACTCCTCAGCAGAGCCAGAAGGATCTCTCTGTAGGAGATCAGAGCCTCAGCAGCATGACAAACTGGTGAGCATTTAAGGAAAGTGGAGCACGGAGAGGGAGGAAGCCTGCGGTGCTCAAAGCAGCATTAACTTGGTCTGGCACTGCACTGGCTGCAAGTTCCCTGGTAGACAAGGACAATCCCACTCCCTGCCTCCCAGAGCTGCTTTCAGCAAGCCAATAACTCTGCAACAATAACTACCCACAACTCACTCAACTTCTCCCCCTCTACTCTGCCTCAGTCACACCAAAGACCAACAAAGCTGGGGAAGGGTCTGCAGAACAGGGCTGGGGAGAAGCAGCTGAAGGAATGGAGCTGTTGAGCCTGGGGAAAAGGAGGCTGCGAGGAGACCTCCTCATTCTCTACAACTCCTTGAAAGGAGGTTGGAGCCAGGTAGGGGTTGTCTCTTCTGGGTGACAAGCAATAGATGGAGAGGAAACTGCCTCAAGCTGCATCAGGGGAGGTTTAGGTTGGGTGTGAGAAGAAACTTCTTCACTGCAAGGGTGCTCAAGGCTCCACACAGGGTGCTCAAGGCTCCACACAGGGTGCTCAAGGCTCCACACTGACAGGGTGCTCAAGGCTCCACACTGACAGGGTGCTCAAGGCTCCACACTGACAGGGTGCTCAAGGCTCCACACTGACAGGGTGCTCAAGCACTGGGTGCTCAAGGCTCCGCATAGGGTGCTCAAGGCTCCACACTGACAGAGTTGAATTCCCATCCCTGGAGGTGTTCACACTGTGGACATGGCTTAGCAGCAGCTTTAGTAGAGTCACGCAGGGGTTGGACTCCATGATCTCAGAGGTCTTCTCCAAGATTCCATGATCCTAATCCACCCAGAACTAGCAGTGCTCCTCTTCCTGTCTCATCCCCCTCCCAGCCATTCTGCATCACACGCAGCAGCTCTGAACGTCAGCTCTGGAGTGCTACTTTTAGCTCTGCTTTAAATAAAAGTATGCTGAGTGCAGGCTGTAGAATGGAGCCTCAAAACCATGGAGATGGCAGACTGCAATTGGGCAGCATCACCAAGCTGGGGGGTGGGGAGGTGCTCAGTTTGGGTTTTTTCTTCCTGGCAGATTTGCTTCATTTGTGGAACAAAACCAGACATCAAGAGTTGATTTTTTTTTTTTAAGCATTAAATAGATTTCAGCAAATTGCAAGAAAACAAAAGCAGCTACTGAAGGCACTGATTGACTTCACCAGCAGTAGGAAAATCATCACAGATTTGGTGCTACTCCAATTTGATTATTCAAGTCATAGAATCAAGCAGGTTGGAAGAGAGCTCCAAGCTCATCCAGTCCAACCTAGCACCCAGCCCTGCCCAACCAACCAGACCATGGCACTAAGTGCCCCAGCCAGGCTTGGCTTCAACACCTCCAGCCACAGCCACTCCACCATCTCCCTGGGCAGCCCATTCCAATGCCAATCACTCTCTCTGACAACAACTTCCTCCTAACATCCAGCCTAGACCTGCCCTGGCACAGCTTGAGGCTGTGTCCCCTTCTTCTGTCCCTGGCTGCCTGGCAGCAGAGCCCAACCCCAGCTGGCTACAGCCTCCCTGCAGGGAGCTGCAGACAGCAATGAGCTCTGCCCTGAGCCTCCTCTTCTGCAGGCTGCACACCCCCAGCTCCCTCAGCCTCTCCTCACAGGGCTGTGCTCCAGGCCCCTCCCCAGCCTTGCTGCCCTTCTCTAAACACCTTCCAGCACCTCAACATCTCTCTGCAATGGAGGAGCCCAGAACTGGACACAGCACTCCAGGGGTGGCCTGAGCAGTGCTGAGCACAGGGGCAGAAGAACCTCCCTTGTCCTGCTGCCCACACTGCTCCTGAGCCAGCCCAGGATGCCATTGGCTCTGCTGCCCACCTGGGCACTGCTGCCTCCTCTTCAGCTCCTCTCTCCCAGCACCCCCAGCTCCCTCTCTGCCTGGCTGCTCTCAGCCACTCTCTCCCCAGCCTGTAGTGCTGCTTGGGGTTGCTGTGGCCAAAGTGCAGAACCCTGCACTTGGCCTTGTTAAAGTCTCTGAGAACTCTGCCTGGTCAATTACTTGTTTAAATAAACACTTCACCCACCCTGTCTTCCCTGAGTACAGTGAACAGAACCCATCAGGTCTGCAGACCTCACACTGTGGCTGACACAGAGCAAAGCCCACAGCAAGCTTGGGAAGCCATCAGAGCAAGAACCTCTGACAAAGTCCACCTTCAGTAAATGCACCATGAACATCTCCTCAACTCACTCAAGCACAGCCTCCTGCCACTGCTCTTTGCCAGTTTAAAAACAGGTCAGGGATGCTCAGAGTGAAAAAAAGAAAGCCACAGACCCTTCCCTTCCATCCAGCTGGGAATTACTGCATTTTGCAAGTTAGCACATAGGAAAATGCACTCAAGACAGTTCTCAGAGGTAATGTGGGCCCTGCAAGTCCTCCTACAAATAACTTTTGGAACCAGCTAATGTGCCCTGCAACTTTTTTTTGGAGAAAATGGCTCTTAAAAGGAATCATCTTCCCATGAAGTGTTAGTGCAACAAACTCCTCTCTAGGACATGGCCATCATCTAATATGCAGTTAGGAGCCACAGCAAATCATCAACTTACTTTGCAACGATTGAGGAATAGCTAAAAGCATCACTCTATGGTCTGGGATGTTCTCTCAGCAGTGCAGCACTCCCCCCATGCAGGATCAGCTCCCACACCATCCAATCTAGTCCACTTGAAACACTTTTTCTCCTCTGTGGAAGATCTGCAGAGAGCAGCAAGTTCTTGCATCCAGGTCTGTAATGCCCCCAGCACAAGAAGGACATCAAATTGTTGGAGTGGGTCCAGAGGCCACCAAGGTGATCACAGAATCACAGAATGGTTTAGGTTGGAAGGGACCTCAAGGATCATCCAGCTCCAACCCCCTGCCATAGACAGGGACACCTCCCACTAGAACAGGTTGCTCAAGGCCTCAAATCAATCAAAAATGATCAGAGGGCTGGAGAACCTCCCCTGTGAGGACAGGCTGAGAAAGTTGGGGTTGTTCTGCTTGGAGAAGGAAAGGCTCCAGAAAGACCTTAGAGCTGCCTTCCAGCACTTGAAGGGGCTGCAGAAGAACTGGGGAGGGACCTGTGATAAGGGCAGGGAGTGATAGAATGAGAGGAGATAGATTTGAGCTGGAAAAGGGAAGATGTAAAGAGAAATTCTTTGCAGTGAGGGTGGATAGACACTGGCAGAGGTTGAGGGTGCTGAGATACTGGCACAGGTTGAGGGTGCTGAGACACTGGCACAGGTTGCCCAGGGGGGTTGTGGAGCACAGAAGCACCGAACGTGATCAAAGATCACGTTCGGTGCTTCTGTGCTCCACAACCCCCCTGGAGGTGTTCAGGACCAGGCTGGATGAGTCCTTGAGCAACCTGTTCTAGTGGGAGGTGTCCCTGCCTAAGGCAGGGGGTTGGAACTGGCTGAGCTTTGAGGTCCTTTCCAACCTAAACCATTCTGTGGTTCTATGACTTGCGCCTTTTAAGTAGCGATGCTCAAGCTGAGTACATTAAGATGCACAGGGGAAAAGCAAGGAGAGGAGCACCAGAAGCTGGGATACAACCCAGAAAATCAGAGTAGCAACTTTTCCATCTTCTTCAATCTTCTCACAAAGTGATTACAGTTGACCTTTAAATCCAGTAGACCTTTAAATCCAGTAGATCAACGAATCAGTTCTGCTGGCACAAGCCTGTGGGTGTGATCTAAGAGCACAGCCACACTTCTCACCCTTCCAGTGCCTGCCTGGGACAGTCCTTTCATTTTTGCTGGAGAAGCTACCAAGATTTGTCTCAATTGATTTGACTTGCAAAGAAAAAAACCCAACTACTCACACCATCAAAAGTGCAGCATCAGCAGACACTAAAGGTCTCAGCTCCTGGCAGGATGAATGCAGCATCAATAGTTATTAGGATGTATTCATACAAGGTACACAAGAGAGATGGCAAGAAGAGGCCAGTAAGCTCACTTAATCCTAGCACAACCTCCAGCCAGGTTCTTTAGGCTGTGGGAAAGAGAAAAATGCAACAGCAAAACGATAAACACTCCAAAAGCCTTTGCCAGACAAACGTTGAACTTGGAAAACACTTTGAACAGCTCTTGAAGTAGCAAAGCTTCCTTGACAGATGAGATGTTAGCTTGTGCTTGAACAAAACAACCCCAAGAGGCTTCAGGATGGTTTTTGGTCCACGGTGGCCTCAGGAGTGATCCTACTCTTAGGACTTCTTGGAGTACTCAGCCTGCAGCACAAGCCTCATTTCATAGATGGGAAAACAAAGATGTGGACAATGAAGTGTCTTGTGAAACTTCATTCCAAGAGCTGAGGACAGAGGAGGATGCACAACTCAAGTCCCTCTAGCCATTGGGCACTTGGCAGACTGCCACTTCCAAACCCTTCCCTCTCCCCACGAGGACATTTCCTATTTTGTTTGACTTCCTCTTGAAGCTATAAAAACTCCTCCACACGAAGAACACCAATGGGATGCTCACCACCTCCACCAGCTATGGCAGTGCTCATGTGTATTGAATGCCCTTCACATGAAGGTCTAATGACTGGAACAGGCTGCCCAGGGAGGTGGTGGAGTCCTCATCCCTGGAGGTGTTCAAGAAACGTGTGGCCATGGCACCTTGTGACATGGCTAAAGGCCAGGCTGTGGTTGGGTCGATAGCTGCACTCAACCTTAGAGGGCTTCTCCAGCCAGAACAATTCTGTGGTTGTCCAAGTGTGCCAAGTGCTCACACAAGGTGTCACCACACCCTCTGCCAGAGGCACCATGCAGAGCAGCCAACCTCCCCCACCAAAAAAGAAGGGGGACTCTACACAGCAGCAACACACCAGTTACACACCAGCTACGGCACTGAGCAGGCTGGAAGCGCTCCACCGGCAAGCCTGAAAATAGAAGATGTGAGTGCAGAGTAAAAAGTGAAGCATAAGGCAAGGCAGAGAACTTGTGAAGTCTGAGTGCAGAGAAACCTCTAAATAGAACCCAACTGAAAGCAGATGGGGAGGGGAGGGCAGGGAGGAGCAGGGCAAAAATCTAACTAATGGTAAGCCTCACAGGGCTGTTCTCCTTCAGTCATGGAGGAGAAACATCTACCCAGCCTCTGAGCTAACCTCGGGGTGGAAGCTATTATCCTTTTCACTGCTCCTTGTCTGATACAAAAGTGACATCTCCTCTGAATGAAGAATTCTAGCAGCAGAAAGAAAAGCCAATCCTGACATGAGAGATCCTGGGAATGCTGCAGTGGAGAATGTCAAGATTTCCATCCAAAAAAAATCCCCCAACAAACCTGGTTTGCAGAGAGTAGGAACAGATGTTTTAACCTGAACTAGACTAAAACTAGAAAGAAGCTGTCAAGCCCCCCCCACCCCCAAATCCATCTATTTTCCATAGGTAAAAGCAGGTATTTGGCTCAGCTGCTTCTGGTGGTGGTCAGCCAAAAGAGAGGACTAAAAGCACCATTCCAAGATTCCAGACCTTGTGGCAAAGCCTCTCTCCTTTTTAACACTCTTTATGTAGATTTATGCCTTTCAGCATTTGGAAAAGGAAAAATGTCAAACAGCTCACAGCACAGATTCTTCAACACTTGCAAACCATGGGCAGCTTAAAAGAGTTCCAAGACACCTGAGGGTTCTTTCTGCTCTGCGTCTCCTGTAGCAGGGAGTTGCAATAAGGGAAATAAACTCAATCGCTCCTGACAGAGAGATGAAACTAATTCACTTGAACTCATCCCTTGTCCCAGTACCTGCAGACAGCTCCTTCTTGGGCACATCTGCAGATCCTAAAAGGCTTTCCTAAGATCACAGAATTGTTTTGGGATGGGAAAAAAACTCTAAGATGATTGAATCCAAACACCAACACAGCACCACCATGGGCACACATTTCTTGAACACCTCCAGGGATGGGGACTCCACCACCTCCCTGGGCAGCCTGTTCCACTCCTTCACCACTCTTGCAGCAAAGACATTTTTCCTCACATCCAATCTAATCCTCCCCTGGCACAAGTTCAGGCTCTTTCCTCTCATTCTACCCCTTGATACTAGGGAGAAGAGACCAATCCCCTCCTTGCTCCATTCTCCCTCCAGGGAGCTGTGGAGAGCAATGAGGTCTGCCCTCAGCCTCCTCCAGACTGAACAGCTCCAGCTCCCTCAGCTGCTCCTCCCCAGCCCTCTTCTCCAGACCCTTCCCCAGCTTTGTTGCCCTTCTCTGGACACACTCCTACCCCTCAATGTCTTGGAGTGAGCTGCCCAAAGCTGAACCCACTATGTGAGGGGTGGCCTCACCGTGCTGAGTCCAGCTGGGGCAAACACTGCCCTACTGCTGCTGGCACCCTGTTTTAGTGCCTATTTTCAGCACTGAGCTGCGCAGGCACTGAAGAAGCAAACTCATTCACCTTGGAAACTGCTCCTATGTCACATCTGGATCAGCTCCTTTGTGTCTAACAGCCCATGCAGTGCACAGAGCATGGGCCACACCATGCCACTGCCAGTGAGAGAAGCTCAAGCCACCAAATAAACCAAGACTGGGGCTGCTTTTGAACAGAACTCTGTTCCCAAGTGCAGCTTTGAGCATCCGAGACCCCTCTGCCTGGATTGCATGCTGTAAGCTGTGGCCATTACTCTGCTTTCCAGACCCAAAGCCATCCTGAAAACAGCCTCAGCATTTCCATGTGGTCATTACTCTTCATAATCATGATCTCTATTAATTTTGCCCAAGAAGTCTATTGGTTATTACTGTCAGCTTGTCACTTTATGTGCTTTTGAAGAAGACTCATCTGGGAAGAGGCCAATTCATGAGCACATAAACCATGAAACACTCCAAGGAGCACACTTTGAACTCACTAAGACACCAGGCAGGCTGCAGCCCTGTGCCAGCTCACTCACACTGTCTGCTTGCAGGCATTTAACTCCCTACCTGAGGTCTCGGACTCAGTGGAGCACCACAGCATGCAAGAACACTAATTCCCTACCTGAGGTCTCAGACTCAGTGGAGCACCACAGCATGCAAGAACACTAATTCCTTACCTGAGGTCTCAGACTCAGTGGAGCACCACAGCATGCAAGAACACTAATTCCCTACCTGAGGTCTCAGACTGAGTGGAGCACCACAGCATGCAAGAACACTAATTCCCTACCTGAGGTCTCAGACTGAGTGGAGCACCACAGCATGCAAGAACACACCCAGCCAAGAACCTTCCAGCAGAGCACCAGGTAACTGCTGCTCAGGGGACAGAAAACTTTTGATCTCTCTGTGACCAGCTCAAAACTGCAGAAGATGAGCACCAGGTGGAATCAATCAGCTTCCCTTCCACCTTTCATTCATTCACAGGACAGCTTTCCCTAGGTGTACTCTAACTCAACAAATGGCAGTGGGAAGAAGATTTTACTCCCGGTTTGGTTCCTGACTGAAGCTTCACATTCAGGCATTTAAGATTAGATCAAATGAGCTGCTAAGCATTGCTTGGGCTAATCTTGTATTGGCAGAGGAAGTGATAACATGGACTGATAAATCAGCTTTATCTCCACAACGTCAGGATTTTACAGCCCTAATAGATTTAAATGCTCCTGCCAAGAACAGGGACCAGTTTCAAAGGGAGTTAGAGCGAAGCAGCTGGGTGCAATGTTCACATTCCTGTCTCTATTCTTCCACCAACCCCCAAACCTGCCTGACTCTGGCATTACTCAAACTTCTAGGAGAGCCAAGCTGTGTTTCTGCAGCTACCAACCAAGCCATAGTGTCACACAGGCTGCAGTTTAGTACCATCACATTTAGAATATTGACTTGCACCATTTCTACTCCCAGCTGACCCAAGACAGCATAATTACAAGGGCAGGAGGGAAGGGAAAAAACCAACCCAGTTGTCAGGAAGCAGCATTTTACCCCAGCCTCTTGCTTTTCTACAGAAGCTGCTCAGCAAACACCATTCCAGAGGAAAATGGAAGTATCCCTAACAGCTTAGTCAGGTACCAGCAGGATCTGAAGCAAAGTTCACCTGCAAAACCCAAAGGTGTTCCAGTCCCCTGCCATGGGCAGGGACACCTTCCACCAGCCCAGGCTGCTCAAGGCCTCATCCAGCCTGGTCTGAACATCTCCAGAGGGCAAATGCACAACCTCCCTGGGCAATTCTTGGATTGTCACAACATCAGAACCATAAACCAACACCACTGCTGCAGGGCAAGACTATCCCTTTGTGCTAGTTTGAGCCTAGCTAGGATATTTCAGTGAGAAGAACTAGATGCTAGGCTGTGAAAAGGAAGCAATGGTGATGCCTGCTGCACTCATAGGCTTGCTGAGATGGATAAAAACAAGAACACAAACAGAGATAACAGAGTTGCTCACTTTGGCTCTGGCTGTATGCACTTCTAACTTGCTGCCTGACTACTCCACCTGCTTCCTACCCCCCTGGCTGATTCTCCAAACTCACCTTGAACATAAGGCAAAGTCTGGGATAAGGTAGATGGGTGGAAAGGAGGTGGAAGGGTGGTTGGGAGCCCCTCCTGGGAACTCTGGTTTCTAAGAAGGCTGCTGTGTTTCTGTATTGCCTTTTTAACTGGTCTGCTCCTGTCTGCAGCTGTACAGATTGTACATACCTGCTTGGATATTGTGCTAAGCTGTAAATACAAAGCTTCATTCTAATTTCCAGGCTTGGCTGAGTCTACTCTGGGTGATTTTCTTAAGTGGGGGGGTGGGTTAACACCCAAACCATCACACCCTTCCTCCCAGGAAAAGAGAAGCCAGCATGTGTCCATCCCACCAGGCAAGAGATTTCCAGAATCACCACAGACCTTCTGGATTTAGGACATCAGAAGCTCAGCACCAACTCTGCTGAAGAGCAAACACCTCTGCAGCGCACATCTGTGCCGAGCAGCAGCCAAAGCAGTGGGGCTGAGCTGCCCTTTTCATTACACACAGCTCCTCACTCAGCCTATTGTCAGTTTTATTAGCTTTTAGGTGATTTCCACGTTTGTAGCCCAGTTCTCAATAGTATCTGATGAAGATAAAAGGGGGAAGAATTGGGTATTGCTTCTGTGTGATCCAAACAGCTACACCACTCCGTGAACTCTGGCGGCCAGCTTTAGTCAAGTCCGACAGAGAAGTCCAAACAAGATCAGAGATGAGCACACTTCTGCATTAAAAACACCCCATAAGTCACACACAAAGAGCTGACAACAACAATAGCAGGGAGCAACAAGGTGACATCATGAAATTTTCCATTTTATTTGATTTCCTCTAGCAGCTCTAACAAAATCTTTTCCATAGAAAGAATATCAATGGGCTGCTTATCTCCTCTATCACTTACTTTATATTAGTGCTCAGATGCCTTGAATGCCCTTCACATGAAGGTCCCCAAATGCTTTACAAACATCTTTAACTTGCCTCAAAGTAAGAGGGACAACTTTTGAGGCTCTGTTTTCACACAGTGGCCACCAGCTAGCACATCCTTCAGGCTTGCAGCACCAGTGTGAGCCACCAAGAGCTGAGACAGCAGGGAAAGATGAAATTCAAAGGACTGTTTGGTCCCAAGGTTTACAACTTTTGAGGCTCTGTTCTACAGTCCTGCTCCTGTTCTACAGTCCTGGAGAGTTTACAACTGATCCCCTGACAACCTTACAAGAAGTTAAACTTTGCTGAAGAGGGCCCCAAAGATGCTGAGGGGCCTGGAACATCGCTGAGAAGAGGAAAGGTTGAGAGTCTTGGAGCTGCTGAGCCTGGAGAACAGCAGCCCCAGAGGGGGATCTGATCAGTGCTCAGCAAAAGCTAAAGGGTGTGGGGCAAGAGGATGGGGCCAGACCCTTCTCAGTACTGCCCCGACACAGGACAAGGGGAAATGGGCACAAACTGGAACCCAGGAAGTTCCATCTCAGCATGAAGAGAATCTTCTTTGGTGTGAGAGGCTGCACAGAGAGGTTGTGGAGTCTCCTTCTCTGGAGAGATCCCAACCCCAGCTGAGCATTATGCTCCTGGGCAAGCTGCTGAGGGTGCCCTGCTTTAGCAGGGAGGTTGGACTGGATGATCTCCAGAGGTCCCCTCCAACACCACCATGCTGAGGTTCTGTGCCATTTCTCTACTTGCACAAGTAAAGCCTTTTTCTTTCCATCTAATGCTTGCTGTACCCTGACTTTATGAAGCCATGCTTATAGATGTGCCTGTACACAGCTCAGGGCCATTCCAGGGCTGTTCTGTGCAGAGCAATGCAGTCTTAACCAAACTGGTTTGATGATCACATCCTGCAGCTCAGAAAGTGATCACTGACGTACAAATTACATAATTCAGTCATCCAACATCAACTGCATGAAGAGTACTTGCAGAAAGGGGGGGGGGGGGGGGGAAAGAAAGAGGAGAGGAAGAAGCAGGAGTGGGCAGAAGTGTTTTGGTTAAAATAGAGCAACATCAATCATTTCCATCCTGAAATAAGCTACCAGCTAGAACATTAATACTTATCAAAGAAAGTGGGGAGGGGGGGAAGCCCCATTCATTAGCAAAGAAAGGAGGTGCAAAGCATTAAAGAACTCTCCCCAGCTGACAAGGGGACTGTGATGGATAATGGTGTGGATTGATAGATCGCTTCCCATCACTAGGGAAAGTGAGAGCAGGGCTGCTCACAGCATTATTTTGATCAGAGCCTTGAAAAAAAAAAGAGATATGTACTGGGGAGAAACAACAAACCAGGCACAGCAACAGGAAAAACCAACAAACACAGCATCCTGCTCCCAGGCCACTTCAGATCTGAAACTAAACAGTCACACAAAAACCTAGAAAGAAAAAAGTGAGATGTGGCCAAACAATTGCACAGTAACATCCTGGTGTGAATTCTCACTCTTGTAACTCTGGGAAGATCACAAAGCATTCAAAGTAGGTAACAAGCAAGCCCAAATCAAAGCTGATTAGCTCTCTAAGTAAGAAGCTAATCACTACACTTCCCTTAGTGAGAAACTAACCTCAGGCTGCTAAAACGTCATGGAACTGTTTGGGTCGGGAAAGACCTCTCTAAGATCATTGAGTCCAACCACCAACCAACACCACTGTGGCCATTAAACCATGTGGCATGGCCACACAGTTCTTGAAGCCCTCCAGGGATGAGGACTCCACTACCCCCTGGGCAGCCTGTGCCAATCCCTGACCACTCCTGCAGCACAGAAAATTTTCTAATCTCTAACCCAACTCTCCCCTGGCACAATTTCAGGCCATTTCCTCTCCTCCTCTTCTCCCTAGTGTCAGATGATAGACCAACCCCACCTCATTTCTTTCAGGGAGCTGTAGAGAGCAATGAGGTCTACCCTCAGCCTCCTCTTCTGCAGGCTGAACACCCCCAGCTCCCTCAGCTGCTCCTCCCCAGACCCTTCCCCAGCTTCCTTGCTCCTTCTGTCAAAGCAACTCAAAGCCAGAGGCTGGCACAAGGCAGGTGATGTGGCACATTCTCACCTGCCGAAGTCTCTTGCCAGTAGCACAAAGAATAAAGGGACTGGTAATGTACATTTCCTTTTGTTCCAACTATTAGGTGTCAAAGCCACTTTTGTAGTTACAGCTGGCAACACTAAAATAGTTAAGATAGCCCCAGGATGGGATTTTGTTCAAAACAAACATAGGAATCACAGGCAAAGAATCACCTCCTAGGGCTGCAGATTCCCGGGACCCCACCTGAGTCCTGCAGGCTCCAAGAAGATGGCCACAGCTGATGGTATCCATCCCTAATGCTCCCAGATGCTGCTTTAGGCAGGATCTCTGGGGAGAAAAAATTCCAAGCAACACACAGCAGCTGCCGATTCTGCCTTTACTTTTGTTGCTGCTTCTTCATTTTCATCCTGGGTTTCACTGTTTTCTCTCTTCACTTCTTTTCAGCTATCACTGCAGAGCTCACAGACCCCCAGAGGAAGAGTGGAAGTGTCCCTGCCCATGGCAGGGGGGTTGGGATTAGATGATCTTCAAGGTTCCTTCCAACCCAAACCATTCTATGAATTCCTTTCTCCTCCAGTGAAGCATAACCAGGCTTTGTCATTCCTGCCTCCCTGCTTTACATTTTGGACTGTCAGTGAGTTGCCCATCACAGCTTTCCCCCTCACCTCCCCATACCGAGCACAACTTGCACACTACCTGCAGTTGCCCATCCCTGCCATTGCTGGTCACTAAAATCCAGCCTGCAGTGATAAAATCCCATAGTCCCCAGGCAGACAAGTGAGCAGCAATTAATATTTACAGCAGTTGGAAGCAGAGAGGTAACCACCTGCTTCCTAGTCACATCAAACACACCAACCCCCTCCGCTGATGTCATTCTGCACAGCAAGGGCACTTCACCAAAACGTTTGTGCCTAAAATGGCACAAAATTAAAAGCCCATAAAGGGCATTTTTCCAGACTGCCAGGCAAACATTACTCACAATCCTTGGCATCCACAAAGCATTTCTGTCCAAAGAACCCAATGCACTTGAGACACATTTAGACTAGAAACTCTCCCAAGAAGTAGGTTAAGTATTAGCCTGTTTAATCCTGTAGGAAAATGAGGCACAAGGGGGAAAAAAAATCATGCATCTTGTTACAACAACAAAGTCCAACCCTCTGCCAGAGCAGGATTACCTGAAGCAGGTCACTCAGAAATGCATCCAGGTGGGTTTGAAAAGATGATCTTCAAGCCACAACCTCTCTGGGCAGCCTGCTCCAAGGCTCCTGCACCCTCACACCAAAGGAGTTTCTCCTCATGTTGAGGGGGAACCTCCTGGCTTCCAGCTTGCACCAACTGTTCCTTGTTCTACTCTCTCCAGTAGACTCCTGTCTCTCTTGATCTAGGAGTTCAGCTCATAGAATCAGGCAGGCTGGAAGAGAGCTCCAAGCTCAGCCAGCCCAACCTAGCACCCAGCCCTGCCCAGTCAACCAGACTACGGCACTAAGTGCCCCAGCCAGGCTTGGCTTCAACACCTCCAGCCACGGCCACTCCACCACCTCCCTGGGCAGCCCATTCCAATGCCAATCACTCTCTCTGACAACAACTTCCTCCTAACATCCAGCCTAGACCTCCCCTGGCACAGCTTGACTCTGTCTCCCCCTGTTCTGTTGCTGGTTGCCTGAGAGGTTGTGAAGTCTCCTTCTCGGGAGACCTTCAAGCCCTATCTGGATGTGTTCCTGCCCCTGGCGATCCTGTTTTGGCAGGGGGATTGGACTCCATCTCTAGAGGTCCCTTCCAACCCCTAACACTCTGTGACTCTGTCTAATCTCCACCCAGCACTGTAACACTGCATTCCTGTATGAAGAAAGTCCTGAGAGGACAAAATCTTGGCCACCTGCCTGAACTTCCAGGTCCCTGCCAGGGCAGTAATTCAGTTACCCTGTCCACGCCACTGGAAAACTGCATTAAATTCTGCATGTTTGAGCACATCCCAAAACTAGAATTAATGTTCTTTGGAATGAACACTTCACTTTACAACCAGGATGAACAACAACAGAAAATGGCTTCAGCAGTGTTCCCCTCCTGTTATGGTTAACATTTAATGTCATTTATTGTCATTAAACTCAATATCTGTGTCTAATCAATACGAAGCTACCAAGGGCAGTCGTAACAAGTCTGGACTTTCTCTACAGGCTCTATTGATTTCTTTTTGAGACCTCCAACAAACCCAATTTAGCCAAATAATTTATCAGTGAACACATCCCAATAATTTAATAAACAAAACCTATATATTCCTTTGCTCTTCTGTCATGGGACAGAAAATCATTTTAACTCATTACTGGCAATCTCAACGGTTCGATTTTGAATTTATGTAAAACCAAGAGGAAGCTATGAGGTAACAAATTCAAATCCAAATACCTTCTTGGGCTTCAACCTGCAGCCCAACAGTAATTCTTTCAGGTCATTCTGTATTTGCCAGCATCTTACTTGTACACAAACTGATGACAACTCCTGCTCAGCTTTTCTTCAGCTCACACTATCGTAGAATGCACTGGGGTGGAACAGATCCCCCAAGCTCATCTAAGTCGGGCCCAAGGAGAGGAGATTGAGACTGGAGATTAGGAGGAAATTCTTTACAGTGAGGTTGGGGAGACACTGGAACAGGTTGCCCAGGGAGGTTGTGGATGCCTCCTCCCTGGAGGTGTTCAAGGCCAGGTTAGAGTCTTGAGCAAGGTGGGCTGGTGGGAGGTGTTCCCTGCCCATGGCAGGGGGTTGGAACTGGATGAGCTTTAAAGTCCTTTCCAACCCAAACACACTATGATGGCCTAACCCTCCTGCAATAAGCAAGGACATCCCCACCTAGATCAAGTTGCTCAGAGCTCCAGAGACATGGAATGCCTCCAGGGACAGGACCTCCTCCACCTCCCTTGGCAACTTCTTCCTAGTGTCCCCTTGGAACACTGACAATACTCTGATACTGTAAAGTCTACAGGAGAGCAAACACTGTGCTTCACTGAAGCTAAAAATCAAGGCCAAGAGTTAAAGTATCATCTGGTCAAGCCTACAATTGCACTAAATCTCCTTCACTTCCGCTGCTGGGAATAGCATTTGCAAGGCTGAAAAACTCCCCAGTGCAAAAGACAGCTCCTAGAAGGCAGAATTTTCACTTGGGCAAGAAACTCTGCTGAGACCAGCACTGCTCAGCAGCTCAGGGCAGATTTGTTTGCTGCTATCCAACAAACTCACTGCCTAAGGGTGGCAGAAAGACCACACTCTGCAGTGGTTTGGTAGTATACTCTTCAAAGAAAAGCATGTAAGCAAATCTCTAGCAGTGATTACAGCTCAGATGTTGGCCATGACATACTTGACAGCACCCCATGAAGAGAAGGGAAGCTCACCCTACAAAGCATTTGCCTTGCTCAGTGGGTAGGAACCACGCTGGCTATTTTCTGTTCCACTGCAATGGGAACACTCAAACAGGCACTGCCTGGGGCATGCACAGGGCCAGAGTTTACAAATGCTTTGCCAAGGGCAAAGAGGATGAACAAATGCACACTGCAGGTAAGAAAAAAACCCTCACTAAGGCAGCAGATGGAAAACAAAAGTTTGTACCACTCAAAGAGCAAACTCGGGGATTCCAAACACCTACAGCTACTGTGACCTCCAGCACCACTGCAGCTGGGTCAGGCTACTCCATCAGAAGCTTTAAATGTTTTAAGGGTGAGTTACTTCCCCATATATAGAGAAGGCTCCAGGGAGAGCTTAGAGCAGTCTTTCAGGATTTGAAGTGGGCTACAGGAGAGCTGAAGAGGGACTTCTGTGAAAGGCATGGAATGACAAGACAAGAGGGAATAGCTTCGAACTGGAAGAAGGTGGATTTAGAGGAGACGCGAGGAAGAAATTCTTCCCCTTGAGGGTGGTGAGGCACAGACTGCTCAGAGACACTGTGGAGGCTGCAAGCCTGGAAGTGTTCAAGGCCAGGTTGGACGTGGCCCTGAGCATCATGCTCTAGCTGGTGTCCCTGCCCATGGCAGGGGGGGTGGAACTGGATGATCTTTAAGGTCCCTTCCAACCACTCTGATTCTATGAGGTGTACATTATTGGGTGCAGAGGGTGCCACTGGTTGGTGTTGAGGGGCTCCAGAACCTCAGGTATTGCCATGCGGTTGAACCACCCTAAATCCTGCCTGTGTTTGTTACCTGGGGCTGCAACTGGAAGCCAATCAGCTGCAGCAGAAGTGGGAGATGTAGGTGGAGTAGCAAATTTGCTCCCTGTAGCAGGACAAGGAGCAGTGGATGGAAGCTGCAGCAGAGGAGGTTGCAGCTCAACACAAGGGGCAACTTCCTTACTGGAAGGGTCCCAGAGCACTGGAACAGGCTGCCCAGAGAGGTTGTGGAGTCTCCTTCTCTGGAGCCTTTCAAGGCCTGTCTGGATGTGTTCCTGTGTGCCCTGAGCTAGAATGTGCAGTCCTGCTCTGGCAGGGGGGGTTGGACTCAATGAGCTCTTTGGGTCCCTTCCAACCCCTGACAGCCTGTGAGCCTGTGGTCTTATCAACAAGTGGCTTTTTCCCACCCCATAAGATCCCTTTGCCAGCCAGAACCGAGAGCAAACACCAAGAAACACAGAGAGCTGCTCAATAAATGATGCTCTTACTCATGAGATCATTGCTTCATCTACTGGGACTACAAGAAGCACCCATGAGTTTGGAAGGGCACTTCCAGAAGTGTCTGAAGCAAGCTGTTCAAGTGCTCTGACACAAACGAGGTCACATCTCTTTAAAAAAATAGGAGCTTCATCAGTATTTCAGTCCAGTAAGTGACTTTTAAACATTCTTTTCATCCAAAGTTGTAGCTGATGCCTTCTCCCCTGGGGCAGCTTCCTTTGAATTCCAATAGAATGCAAGCAGCTAGCACCTGGTAATGGGAGGCAAAGCAGCAGCACCCTGCAGATTCAGTCCTGACTCTTCCAGGTAGCATCAAGCCACACACAAACAAATCAGAAACCTTTCTGACTGCTGCTGTCATCTCAGATTCCAGCTGCTCAGACAACAACCACAGCACACACACACACAAAATCAACAGCTGTGCTCAGCTCCAAAACCCAGAATGGAGCTACAATTACTGAACACAGACAGTCCCCACGAAGATGCCCTCTGATTCCCACATGCTTCCTAACTTCCCAATAACACTTCATCTGCATTACCCCTCCAGAATGAGAGCTCATTTTTATCCCAGCCAATATAATATCTTCACTATTACATTAGAGGCCACATATGGATCCTTCTGGGAAACAGCACTTCGATTGTAATGAAGAAAACCTCTTTTCTTACCTAAAATTAATAATTGAATGGAGTTAATAATTGAATAAAATGGAAGAGGAGGGAGAAAAAAGATTTATCAAGCAGAGCCAAATGTTGTTGCATGGCTACTACATGCCTCCATGCACCCCTCAGGCAATGTCATTGACTTGTATCATTCCTCGGACATAAAGAAGCTAAAGCAAAGCAGGAACAGCCTTTAGCTCTTGCCTGCAGTCAGATCAACTTCCCCGTGTCTTTCAGCTAGAGTTTGTGAGCATTGTTCAACACCTGGAAAAGGAAAGTTCCTTTCCAGCTGCATGGGTGTGTAATTAATGCATCTGACAAGCTGTTGTGTTGCCAAACAGCTGCTTCCATTATCCTGACATCTTCACCATCTGCAGAACTATTGGGTAAACTAGAGTAAGTAAATAGCAGGATAGCAGGTGCTCATAAATAACAACTGCTGCCAAGGGAACACCTCTGCAAGGGAAGTTTGACTTTCTCCCCACTCTGCTCTGCCTATGGAGTAGATAAACTTCAGATCCTCAGAAGCAGAGGAGCTATGAGAAACAGACTGCCAGAAGCAAGTAAAGAAGGCTCAGAACTGGACATAATACTCCAGATGTGGCCTCACCAGGGAAAAGCAGAGGGGCAAGAGAATCTCTCTCAGCCCACTCACCACAACCCTCCTAATCCACCCCAGGATGCCCCTGGCCTCGTTGGCCACAAGGGCACATTGCTGGCTCATGGGCATCCTGTTGTCCAACAGGACCTCCAGAGTCCTTTTCCCCAGAGCTGCTCTCCAACACATCAGTCCCCATGGGTCACAGAATCAACCAGGCTGGAAAAGACCTCCAGGATCATCGAGTCCAACCTATCTCCTAACCCTTCTCATTGACTAATCCATGGCACTGAGTGCCCCATCCAGCCTCCTTTTGAAGACCTACAGGGGTGAGGACTCCACCACCTCCCCGGGCAGCCCATTCCAATGGGCAATCACTCTCTGCAGGAAGAATTTCTTCCTAAGGTCCTGCCTAATGTCCAGGGGGTTGTTCTTTCCCAGAGGCAAGACTCTGTCCTTGCCTTTTCTGGATTTCATTCCATTTGTCCACACCCAACTCTCCAGCCTGGTCAGGTCTCACTGAATGACAGCACAGCCTCGGAGGTGTCAGCCACAACTCCCAGTTTGGTGTCAGATAACTTCTGAAAAGCCTGGGAAGGTTTGGGCTTGAGCTTTTGGCATTCTGGGCTTTGGGGTTTTAAGAACAACCATTTCAGGCTTAAGTTTCTTTAATTTCTTTTTCTTTTGATATAGAACAGTAGAATCACAGCAAAGATGGAGTTTTTAAATACACAGTACTTGCTGTGGCTCTGGGCAGCCTGACCTAGCTGGGGGGATGCCCCCTCCAATGGATTGCACAAGATGACCTTTGAGGGTCCCTTCCAACAGGATGCAACCTGTGAATCTGTAGTGCTTTGATATACAGAACAATTTTGCTTCTGCTGATAGTCCAGCTCTTATTGCTAATCTTATTTATTGAACAAGCCACTGCCATCACCCTCTCCACCTTGTAAAAAGAGAATGCCCAGAAACACAGAGCACAGTCTGTGTGCTCATCTTCCTCTTCGGAATTGCACCACAGCCCCAAAACTCCACACTCCGTCTCCCCTCCCCTGGCAGCCGTGTGGCTATTCAAGCCATCAGTAATGCATGAACAATCTAAGAGGGAGGAAAATGCCCTGGTCTCAGCTCATCAAAAATACAAGCAAGCAAGCCACAAAGGGGTCACAAATTAAAAATTAAATGGGGACAGACAGAAAGTGTATTGAAACATCACCACAGCAACAGCAAATGCCAGGCACACAGAGCAGGAACGGAGAAGGCAGCCAAAAGATGGAGGGAAAGAACTCAAGAAGTGGATTTAGCAATGAGGAATGAAGCAGCAACATGGCACAAACAGCAGCAGGGTCTGTGTTGCTGCTGGTAAATCCAGCAGCTCACACCTCTCACATCTGCTCTGAGACCAGGGGCAGCCATGGCTGCTTACTGTAGTCCCTAGGAAGGCTGCTGGCAAAGCTGGGAACCATCGCTGGGCAGGGAGCAGCTATTCAAGCACAACTTAAAGAGCATTTAACCTGGGAAACAAATTCAAGAGATAAGAGGACAACCCCCACAGGTTTTCTCCTGGAACATCTAGCTGTGAGTACACAGGATCTCAAAACTTTCTGCCTTCTAAAATCAGAATCCATGCCCACATTCAGCCTGGGGCTAAACCACAGCAGTTCTGCCACCCAAACGACTCCTTCCCAGAGGGGAAACTGAGAAAAGCAAACTGGGCTCGATTGAAAACCACTTAATGAAAACTGATCCCAAAGCATCCAAAGTTACACTGGTGCAGCACTCACACTGCACAGGACAGCAGTCCTCAAGAACAGGAGAAGAAAGAGGAGCAGGGTGAGGAGGTTTTTTTCAGTACAAGGGTGGTGAGACTGTGGAACAATTTGCCCAAGGAGGTTGTGGATGTCTCCACCCTGGCAGTGTTAAGCCAGATTTGATGAAGCCTTTGGCAACCAATTCTAGTTGAGAGGTGTCCCAGCCCACAGCAAGGAGGTTGGAGCAGATGATCTTTGAGGACCCTTCCAACCTGAGCCATTCTGTGACTATGCTCCTCAGCTTCATAAACCCCCTCTCCATTTTGACAAACTTGGAGAAGTTAACAAACCACAAATCAAACCTTCTGTAGGGACACACAACTCAATCACATTGCTGGATTCCCTTACCTTATTTGACCATTTGTAGGCTTGAAGAAGTTGGCTGTAGAGAGGAGTTTTGTCCTGGACAGGATCTAGGCTCAGCAGCCCACTGTTGTGCAGAGGGTGGTTCTCAGATGGTTTACCCACGAGGTTGCTCAGACGTTCCAGCTCCCTGGAAGGGAACAGAAGGGCAATTTTAAGCTATCTTTTCATGTCAGATCTGCAGGTGCAGGCATCTGAGAGCCACAAAGTCCTCCTGCAGGGACAGCAATTGTGCAGAAATACTTGAGTGTCTCAGTGAGCTTCAAATCCCTCCCCAGGTTGATACAAAGCAATCGTTCTCATTATCCAAACAGGGTAAAGTGCTCTGGAAAACAGAAGCCAAGAGCAGCTCAGCACCTCTCAAGGAGAAAGCACCAACCAAGAGTCTTTGCAAGACAACCTGAAGGAGTCAAACTATGGCAGATCCTCTTCATAAGCTCTTCTAGAACCCAGGGCATCTTCCGAGCAATGCACACCCTCAGAAACTGCAAAGTTCTGCCTCTGGCATTGCCTGCAATAGTAGGAGGAGCTTTTCAACCAGCAAGCAGGCAGAAGCCTCATCAAAGAGCCAGGAATTAACATCATCCTCCTAAAGAACTGGCACCTGGCCTAAGCCTGAAGTGCATCCTGCAAAGTCGGTGATGCCTCAGCAATGGGTACAAGGTAGAACACAGAAGGTTCCATCTCAGTATGAGGGGACACTTCTTTACTGTGATGGTGCTGGAGGCCTGGAGCAGGCTGCCCTGAGAGGCCGTGGAGTCTCCTTCCCTGAAGATTCAAAACCCATCTGGATGCGTTCCTGCATGACCTGCACTAGGTGAGCCTGCCCTGATCTATGAGGAGAGACTGAGGGAGTTGGGGCTGTGCAGTCTGGAGAGGAGAAGACTCCCAAGGGACCTTCTTGTGACCCTGCAGTATCTGAAGGGGGCTACGAGAAAGCTGGGGAGGGACTTTTCAGGCTGTCAGGGAGTGATAGGACTGGGGGGAATGGAACAAAGCTGGAAATGGGGAGAGTCAGCCTGGAGGTGAGGAAGAAGTTCTTCAGCATAAGGGTGCTGAGAGCCTGGAAGGGGTTGCCCAGGGAGGTGGTGGAAGCCTCATCTCTGGAGACATTTAAGGCCAGGCTGGGTGAGGCTCTGGACAGCCTGATCTAGTGTGAAGTGTCCCTGCCCACGGCAGGGGGGTTGGAACTGGCTGATCCTTGTGGTCCCGTCCAACCCTGACTGATTCTATGATCTCTGGAGCAGACATACACATTCCAGGTTCTCAAGACAAGGAAGTATCTTCTGCCTAGATGACCTCCAGAGGTCCCTTCCAACCCCCATCACTCCGTTATTTTCATGTCCTGCATACAGTACTCACCTGGAGTATAAGCAGTACCATTTCCCCATGATAAAAACCCCTCAGTGTGAAGTCCTCTGTCATGGCTTCACGGCTCATTTGTCACACTCCATTTAATAATAACAGGAGTTAAGCAAGCTTTAAAGCCTGCATTAATCAGCTGGAGAAGAAAGGCTGAGTACTTAGCACAGAGATAACACACAGGGCTCCAAGTGACATGACTAATCAGGTGCCTTTCCTTTTGACTTCTGACGTTCCAGCCAACTCTGAACTGCAGGACTGCCACTAAATCAAAAGCAGGACTCAGACCCTTCAAAGGGTGACTTGTGGAAACCACTCTGAAGGACAACCTCGGGACCTGCACCTGCATTTCATGAAGGTGAGGAATATAAACACCAATGAGCAGAGATCTGAAAGACTTCTGCACTCCACTAGCACAGAACCACAGAACGGCAGGGGTTGGAAGGGACCTCCAAACACCCAACTCCCCTGCCAAGGCAAGGGCACCCAGGGCAGGGCACTCAGGCTCACAGGACGGCAGGGGTTGGAAGAGACCCAAAGAGCTCATTGAGTCCAACCCCCCTGCCAGAGCAGGACTGCACAATCTAGCTCAGGGCACACAGGAACACATTCAGACAGGCCTTGAAAGGCTCCAGGGAAGGAGACTCCACAACCTCTCTGGGCAGCCTGTGCCAGCACTCTGGGACCCTTTCAGTAAAGAAGTTCTCCCTTGTGTTGAGCTGGAACCTCCTGTGCTGCAGCTCACATCCAGGTGGGGCTTGAAAGCCTGCAGAGAAGGAGACTGCACAACCTCCTGGTCACAGAATTAACCAGGTTGGAAAAGACCTTTGCGGTCATCGAGTCCAACCTATCACCTAACCCTTCTAATCAACCAACCCATGGCACTAAGTGCCCCATCCAGCCTCCTCTTAAACACTTCCAGGCATGGGGACTCCACCACCTCCCTGGGCAACCCATTCCAATGCCAACCACTCTTTCTGTGTAGAACTCCTTCCTAATATCCATCCTGAACCTGCCCTGGCACAGCTTGAGGCTGTGTCCTCTTGTCCTGTCCCTGGATGCCTGGCAGCACAGCCCAACCTCACCTGGCTACAAGCTCCTTTCAGGTAGCTGTAGAGAGCAAGGAGGTCTGCCCTGAGCCTCCACTCCAGGCCTCCAGTACCTTCACACCAAACAAGTTTCTCCTCATGTTAAGGCAGAACCTCCTGGGTTCCAGCTTGTACCCACTGCTCCTTCTCCTGCCAGTGGGCACCACTGGAAAGAGCCTGGCACCCTCACCCTGACACCCACTCCTCAGGTATTTATAGACACTGATCAGATCCCCTCTCTCAGCCTTCTCCTCTCCAGACAAACAGCCCCAGGGCTATCAGCCTATCCTCACAGCAGAGATGTTCAAGTCCCTCAATCACCCTTATAGCTCTCCACTGGACTCTCTCCAGCAGGTCCCTGTCTCTCCTGAGCCCAAAACTGGACACAGTATTCCAAGTGTGGTCTGACCAGGGCAGAGCAGAGGTGAAGGAGAGCCTCCCTAGACCTGCTGGCCACACTTTTCTCAAGGCACCCCAGGGTACTGTTGGCCCTCTTGGCCACAAGGGCACACTGCTGTTCCATGGAGAACCTGCTGCCCACCAGGGCTCCAAGGTCTACTCTCCAGGGAGCTGCTTCCCAGCAGGACGACCTCCAGCCTGTACCACTGCCTGGTCTCCTTTCTTAATCATTACTTCTCCCAAGTGTTCCTGGCTGCATTCTCTCTAAGCCTCTGGAGCACTGGACACTTGTGAGGGTGCTTAGTATCTCTCAACAATAAATGCCAGGAGGCAGAATCACCAAGGATCTGCTGAAGAGGGATCTCAGTCAGCACTTCCATGACATGAGCCAAACTCCTCTGATAACATTAGTACAGAATCAAACAGGTTGGAAAAGCCCTCTAGGGTCACCGAGTCCAATCTATCACCTAACCCTTCTAATGAACTAACCCATGGCACTGAGCAACTCAAAGAGTCCTTTCCTACTCCAGATCTGTGCTTAATGTGGGAGTTTGAGAGGTCCCAGGTCCCCCTTAAACAAAACCCTACAGACAGAGGCTCATCCCAGGGGGGGAAATCCCAACAAAAGGCAGCACTCAGATGCCAAATAGAGGACACCATTTATGTCTTTAAAATATAAATACACTAAAATATCTTTTTTTAAGAAGTTATCTTGCAAGCAATCAGGAAAGAAATGGTCAAAGCACTGCTAAGCACAGCCAAGAATGGCAAAGAAAGCACTGGTGGAGCCTGCAGCTGCAGATGCTTTCAGCTCTGGTTCTGAGGACAAGGATTGACTGCAAAGGGGCTCAGACAACCTCCACAGCACTGAAATAAACACTGGGTGATAAACTGCAAAGTGTAAATACCACACAGGAGACAAGCTAGGCCAGAGCCAATTGCTATCTGTGCCTGTTTGGGAACAAGATTTTGGGGTAGTACCAGATAACTCTTGAAACAGCTACTAAAGAAGGCAAGAAGGATAACCAAAGCACTTGCATGGCTTCCAAGGACACCACAAAGCCTCCTCAACTCAAAAGCAGTAAAAAACCAAAAGGGACGCAACAGAAGGCTACAAAGCTGTGACCAACTTCATTCATAAGAACTATCATCTCCCATCCCTCCCCAAAAAGGCAAGGAGCAGGGAACAAAACACACTGCCACCATCAGAACTGGGAGGCCTCTTAGGCAGCAAGAAAATTTCTTGTGCACAAGATCAGAGAATGGGTTAGGTTGGAAGGGAGCTCAAAGCTCAGCCAGTTCCAACCCCCTGCCATAGGCAGGGACACCTCCCACTTAGAACAGGTTGCTCAAGGACTCAAACCATCATGTTTGGTGCTTCTGTGCTCCA
>WAAF01004995.1:249935-337394 GCA_013400475.1 Tricholaema leucomelas | reverse complement strand
ACTGGCTCCAACACTTCCATGTCCTGCTTGTGTTGGGGGCTCCAGAACTGCACCCAGGACTGCAGGTGGGGTCTGAGGAGAGCAGAGCCAAGGGGCAGAATCCCCTCCCTTGCCCTGTGCCCACACTGCTCTTGCTGCAGCCCAGCACAGGGTTGCTGTCTGGGCTGCACTCACCCTGCAGGCTCATGCTGAGCCTGGACCCTTAAAATCCTGCAGGTCAGAGGATGTGCTGAGAAAAGGTAGTTATGAACTTGACCTACCCTCTGGGAAGGGCATCCCCTCTGGGCAGGGCTGATGTCTCCCAGGAGGACAGGGAACCCAAGGATGCACTAAGTCCTGCTTTTGTCTTTTAAGGCTGTTTGAAGTTGATGTAGAAAGGTTTGGTTTTAGGGTTGTTTAGGGGTTTAAGAATGCCTCTCTCTGAAAGCTTTCCATTGAAGTCTCAAGGGGTTCGCTTTAACGACTGGAACTGAAGGCAGCGCCAGCAGCTCCCTGGCAGGATCCACAGGGACAAGCAACCCTCAACTTGTCTCTGTTCGCACGCAGCACTCCCGCTGCTGCTAACCCACCGCTCCCACCTGCGCTCGCCTCCCTGCCTCACAAGTTTCGGTAACAAAATGCTTCTTTTTGGACAGCCTTGGGATTTTTTTTTAACAAAAAGCTTCAAAAGGAAGAGATAAAAAACCACCCTGCAACCGAAAGCACTCACCCTGCCGACGCCATTCCTCTTTAAAACCAGGCAAGCACAACCCCCACCTCTATGTTCCAAGCAGCCTTCACCCCTTCGGAAAGAGCCACCCCCCGAAGAGGTAAGCGCAGCAAAAAGCGGCGGCTAAGGGCAGCAGCTTCGCACTGCTTCGCCCAAAACTTGACACGGCACCGCCGAGCTGCTCCGCGGGGACAGGCCCTGGGGACAGCAGGAGCTCGCCAAGGGAACCCCGGGACTTGTCTCCCTCCCCGCGCCAGCCGCGCAGCGCCGGGGGAGGGGGCCCAGCCTCACACCGACCCCGGGGCAAAGCGCTTCGGGGCCACCCGCTCACCCCAGGTCGCGGCTGACGGAGTGCAGGCTCTCCTGGAAGGCGGCCACGAAGCCCTTTTCGCGGCCCTCCAGGGTCTCCTTGTTCCGCATCCCATCCTTCAGGCAGTCGAAGACCCGCGTCACGCTGGAGCGCAGCGCCTGGATGGCGGCGATGGCCTGCGAGAAGGCCTCCAGGTTCACGCCGGGGCTCAGCACCCCCTCCGCCATCTTGGCCGGCCGGGCCCGGCCTCTCCCGGCAGCAGGCCGCGGCGGCGCGGGGCAGGCTGGGAAACGGAGTCCGGGCGGGAGGGGGCGGCCGGGAGGCAGCGCTGCCCCGGGGCCGCCGCGGCCGGGCGGGGAACAGCCGAGACACGGCCGCAAGGGCTGCTTTTAGCCTCCCGTCCTCACCTCAGGGATACCCTCATCAAGGGAGGCTGTGCCCTGCCAGCTGCGGCCGAGGAGGTGCCGGCCCGAGCCGCCAGCGCTGATTTATGTGTCTCTAAACCACCTCTGCTTCCTCAGAATAAACATTTCCAGACAAGTATCCTTTTTGGAGCCTGTTTTCCAGCGCTGTGCATCGTTCTCTGCTCTAACGCAAGGTGTATCTCCTCCTCTGCATGCTCCAAATGGAGTTCCCAAGCAGAGAGGCAGGAATAAACCCCTTTAAATTGAGAGGTGAGAGCTGCGATCCTGCTGCGTCTGCTGCGCTCAGCTCGAAACGGGAGGACATCCGCGGGCGTTCTGCTCTGGGATAAAAAGGAAGGTTTGAAGGGTAGAGTTGATGGCCCAGTCTGAAATCAACAGGGTGGGGACATCGAGGAGCTGGAGCAGGTCTAGAGAAGGGCAACAAAGGTAGGGAAGGGTCTGGAGGGCAGGGCTGGGGAGGAGCAGCTGAGGGAGCTGGGAGTGTTCAGCACGGAGGAGGCTGAGGGCAGACCTCGTTGTTCTCTACAGCTACCTGAACTTGACCTCTTCCCCCACGTAACTACTGATGGGGGTTGAGGTAGCTGAAGAGGAGGCAGCAGTGCCCAGGTGGGCAGCAGAGCCAATGGCATCCTGGGCTGGCTCAGGAGCAGTGTGGGCAGCAGGACAAGGGAGGTTCTTCTGCCCCTGTGCTCAGCACTGCTCAGGACACCCCTGGAGTGCTGTGTCCAGTTCTGGGCTCCTCCATTGCAGAGAGATGTTGAGGTGCTGGAAGGTGTCCAGAGAAGGGCAGCAAGGCTGGGGAGGGGCCTGGAGCACAGCCCTGTGAGGAGAGGCTGAGGGAGCTGGGGGTGTGCAGCCTGCAGCAGAGGAGGCTCAGGGCAGAGCTCATTGCTGTCTGCAGCTCCCTGCAGGGAGGCTGTAGCCAGCTGGGGTTGGGCTCTGCTGCCAGGCAGCCAGGGACAGAAGAAGGGGACACAGCCTCAAGCTGTGCCAGGGCAGGTCTAGGCTGGATGTTAGGAGGAAGTTGTTGGCAGAGAGAGTGATTGGCATTGGAATGGGCTGCCCAGGGAGGTGGTGGAGTGGCTGTGGCTGGAGGTGTTGAAGCCAAGCCTGGCTGGGGCACTGAGTGCCATGGTCTGGTTGGTTGGGCAGGGCTGGGTGCTAGGTTGGGCTGGCTGAGCTTGGAGCTCTCTTCCAACCTGTTTGATTCTATGATTCCATACAAGCATTACACAAACACAAATGCAGGAATACAAATGTACTGTTTCTTACTCTTCCTGCACCAAGGGTACCCAGGGATGCCCTCCACAGATACATCATTTATCACATTTAGCTGACTCCCTTCCTAGGTTCCCACTCGGTTCCCAATCCCCCATCCAGTTTGCAAAGCACTCAAAGCTGGCACCAAGCAGAGCACTGGTTTGGTTCTGCAGGAGCTGCTTGTGTCCCCAGTGCCACTGCCAGCTCTTTCTACCCTTAGAGTGCAGCTAAAACAATCAGAGCTGAAGTAAACGAAGCACTCTCAGGCCAGGGGTCCTCCACACAGCCTAAATTGCCGCACAGGGCTAGGGGATTGGTTTTCTCAGCTTCTAAAGTAAATAACAACCTCTTTCATACAGGTATCAATTAAATGCAGTAGGCACAGTCCACACAGCCACATCCTTTAGTCAGAGGTGGGTTTTTTCAGTCTGCAAAATGGAAATGAATACGCCAAGGAACAGCAGATGTGTCAGTGGCCAAGTGAAGCGAGGCTTTGCCCTCCACTCGGTGACACTTCTCTGTCTGTCATGAGACAGAAAAATTGCATCTGATCAATTAAATGTTCTCAGGCTTGCAAAGTGTTGGTAATGAAGCACTGTTGCTTAGCATGAAAAGTGAGAAAAGGAAAAGGCTGGGAATGAGAAAAGGCAAAGGCAAAGGCTGTGGTTCTGCTTCTCTGGAGCTCAGAGATGCTGTGGCTGAGCACAAAGGTGAAGTGAACCTGGAAGCAATGCAGGCTGAAGCAATGCAGCTCAGCCTACACAAACAGTGAAGTATGCAGTGGTGTGTCTCATGGAATCAGAGAGTCAGCCATGGGCTGAGAACACTTAGAGGGGTAAATAGGAACAAGGAAGGGGTGGTTAGAATCATAGAATCAGTCAGGGGTGGAAGGGACCACAAGGATCAGCCAGTTCCACCCTCCCTGCCATGGACAGGGACACCCTACCCTAGAGCAGGCTGTCCAGAGCCTCACCCAGCCTGGCCTTAAACGTCTCCAGAGATGAGGCTTCCACCACCTCCCTGAGCAACCCCTTCCAGGCTCTCAGCACCCTCATGCTGAAGAACTTCTTCCTAACCTGCAGTCTGACTCTCCCCATTTCCAGCTTTGTTCCATTCCCCCCAGTCCTATCACTGCCTGACAGCCTAAAAAGTCCCTCCTCAGTTTTCTTGTAGCCCACTTAAGATACTGCAAGGCCACAAGAAGGTCACCTGGGAGCCTTCTCCTCTCCAGACTGAGTTATGTAACTCACAGTGGATCAAAGAACAGCAGCCAGAGGCAGAAAGCGCAGGACTGGCTCAGCCAGAGTGGCTGCTTGTGGATCTATAGTATCAGTTCTGTGAGACCTAAACTACCTTTCTTTGGATTGTATTAGATTGGTCAGGAAGGTGCTGTGCTACTGTAAGGGAATGCTTGTAGGCTGGAAGATCATTGTCTACCCTGCAGAAGAGGAGGCTCAGGGCAGAGCTCACTGCTGTCTGCAGCTCCCTGCAGGGAGGCTGTAGCCAGGTGGGGTTGGGCTCTGCTACCCGGCAAGCAGCAACAGAACAAGGGGACACAGCCTCAAGCTGTGCCAGGGCAGGTTCAGGCTGGATGTTAGGAGGAAGTTGTTGGCAGAGAGAGTGATTGGCATTGGAATGGGCTGCCCAGGGAGGTGGTGGAGTGGCTGTGCCTGGAGGTGTTGAAGCCAAGCCTGGCTGGGGCACTTAGTGCCATGGTCTGGTTGGTTGGGCAGGGCTGGGTGCTAGGTTGGGCTGGCTGAGCTTGGAGCTCTCTTCCACGCTGCTTGATTCTATGACTCTACTGCTGCATGCAATTATCCTTTTCACCTCTCACTGCTCAGCTCACTCTCTGGGTGCACTTTGCAGATGCCTATAACTTATTCTCATAGAATCACAGAATGCTCTGGGTTGGAAAGGAGCTCCAAAGCTCCTCCATCCCAGCTTCTCAGTGAGTCAGAAGAGCATCCTCAACTAGATCAGGTTGCCCATTGAGCCTCATTTTCTATGTTAACCCTTGGGAATGGAGAATTCTTTTCCATTTCTCCCATTCTGATGCAGGATTATCTTTAAACATGTCTTTTGAGTTGTTAATATCTCCTTTATTGTAACTATCTCCGAGATCCCTGTCTCTGTCTAAAGGTTTCTGATCTTTACACCCTGCCCCAAATGACAAAAGGCCTGGGCAGTTGGTTTACTGTTTTTAAACTGTGAGGACAAAGCAGTGGTTGGAAATCAAACTCAGAAATGTGTGAGGAACCGTTTGGAACTTGCCCCTGAAGAACAAAGAGCACAGCACAGCTTTGGCTTAGGAACTCAAAGGAGGGCATTCACACTTTTTGCTCCAGGGATCTGCTTTGCCTTGCATAAATGAGAAGCCAATTCTCCTGAACAGACAAGGAGCAATTCAGAGCTCTAAGAACTCTGCTGAGAGTTAAGGAAGACTCTGCTTCCACACCTAGAGATAATGGCCAGAGGAGAGGGCAGGAGTTCCTGCTCCTCTTATTGCTGCTTCTTGTTACTCTTCTAAATCCTTTTTATTGATTATTTTTACCAATTATTCTGTGTCCAGTTCTGGTGTCCCCAGCATAATAAGGACACAAAACTGTTGGAGTGAGTCCAGAGGAGGCCACAAAGATGATCCAAGGGCTGGAGCAGCTCTGCTGTGAAGACAAGCTGAGGGAGCTGGGGGTGTGCAGCCTGGAGAGGAGAAGGCTCCAGAGGGACCTTAGAGCTGCTGCCAGGATTTAAAGTGGGCTACAGGAAAGCTGGGGAGGGACTTGTTACAAAGGCATGGCACAACAGGATGGGGAATAATGGCTTCAAACTGGAAAATAATGGATTTGGATGAGACATCAGGAGGAAATTTCTCCCCATGAGGGCAGTGAGGCATTGGAACAGGTTGTCCAGGCAAGCTGTGGATGCTCCCTTCCTGGAAGTGTTGGAAGCTGGGTTGGATGGGGCCTTGAGCAACCTGGTCTAGTAGGAGGTGTCCCCACCCATGGCAGAGGGTTGGAGGTCCCTTTGAGGTCCCTTCCAATCCAACCCCTCTGTGCCTCCCTGCCCCCATGACCCAGTGATCCCCTCCCAAGCACAGCTCACACTTGCGGCTCAGGGGTTCCGTCCGCGCAGCATCGCACAGAGGGATGAGAACAGCACAGCTGCAGCCCTGGCAGCAGGCTGCTCTGCGAGCTCAGTGCTCCGACCAGACTAATAAGCTCTGCCTCTTGGTGTTGGTAATGAGCTCTGGCAGTCCACAGTGCTAACACGGTGCTGCTACAGCCTCCCGGTTATCTGCACAGCCTGCTGCACTCTGCCGTGCAGATCGGCTGAGAGAGGGAACAGAGCAGGCTGAGGTGAGCTGCCAGGTTTGGATCTGTTCTGTGGCTAAAGAGAGAATTTCATTTTGGGTGCTGTCAGCCTCCTAGCACACATCGGCTCTGAACTCACTTGGAGAGAAAGAGGGAGAGGAAAAAAGAGGGTAAGGATGCAGCCTGGCATCACCTGCAGCCTGAGCAGAGCAGTGCAGCAGCTGAAGTGGGGAGCCTGTAATTAAGGTGAACCTCTCACAGCACAGAGTGGCAATAATCCTCAGACTGCAGCTACCGAGAACCAAGAGGGCTGCAATTAATCAGCAAACATCAAAGGGGAAAAGATGATCTCAGACTCCTTGCAGAGGTACTGTAAACAATTTGTTAGGGAAGGAAGTGCCCAATTAGAAATGCATCCTCATTTAGGAGAAATTAATTATGTTGTCAGGAGAGAGCAGCTAATGGTGGCTGTTGGGTTGCACTCCACGTGCAGCTAATCTCTCCCAAACGCCCTGGACAGCATTTGGAAGAGCTGACATCATGAGGAGCAATCTTTGTCTTCCTCTGAGGGAGATAAATGCTGATCTTTATTCTGTGGCAAGCTGGTCTGATATTCATCACCAGGGCCTCTTCATTTCTCCATGCTTCACGGCAACATTCTTGACAGCACTGCAGATAAACAGAATAAACTGATTGTTCTCCTGTTGTTCTTCAACCAGTTGTGATGCTCAATAGTGCCACTGGTAAAAGATATCCTTGTTTGGTTTACATTCCTCTTAATTTCTGTCAGGGTTTCAGCCTTGGGTTAGCCACAGAGTTTACTACAGGCATGGCTGAGACAGAAGAGAAGCTGGAGGGGTATTGAGTCATGTTTGAGGCTTCTGCCAAGAGAAGAGGATGTGCCCTGCCTCCTTTTAGACACGGTGGCATTTGCAGACGTGGAGGAGCCTTGATCTTCAGTGCTATTTCTTCCCTGTTGTTCCCTGAATCAGAATCCCCCACTACACCCAACAGCAGTCAGTGAAAATCTCCTCTGAACTCTCCTGCCAGCAGAAACAGTGAAATAATGAACTGTGGTGACAATGATGTCCTTATCAGCAGATTTCCTGGGGGATGAACAGAGCTGCCTCAGTATTGCTTCAGGCTCTGGGCTGACCTGCCTCACATTCAAAGGCATCTTCTCTCCTGAAAAAAAACCAGACCTGGAGACCTCCCAGACCCCTTCAGGGGTCACTGTAACTGCAGGAGCTACAATTTTCAGGTGAAAAATTCAGAACCAGAGAATGGCTCAGCTTGGAAGAGACCTCAGAGCTCATCTCCTCCAACCTCCTCACCATGCCCAGGGACACCTCTCAGCTAGACTCAGCTGCTCATAGCCTCATACAACCTGGCCTTGGACACCTCCAGGCAGGAGGCAGCCACAGCCTTTCTGGGCAGTCTGTGCCAGACTCTCACAACCCTCACACTCAACAACTTCTTCCTCAGCTCCTCTCTAACCCTGCTCTGCCTCAGCTCCAAATCCTTCCCCCTTGGCCTGTTTCTAGACACCCTCATGAGAAGTCCCTCTGCAGCCTTCCTGCAGGACCCCTTCAGGTACTGGCAGCAGCTCTGAGGTCCCTCTGGAGCCTTCTCTTCTCCAGGCTTTGTTTCTATCATATATTGTTTTCTTTTTTTCCCCTCTAGCTTTTGTTTCAGTTTACAGTTCTGAAGCTTCCACATCACACAGAGCAAACCCAGCACACAACAGACTGCAGACCCACCAAGGACTGGGTGGATTATGACTTCCACTGCCTCTTTGCCTGCTGAAACCAGCCCCCTTGGTATCAGTTTTAAGCTAATTCAAAGAGATCTGCTGGTTCTGCTGTGCTGCTTCTGGAGCTTCAATCCCTGGTGTGTGTGATGTGTGTGTGCATGTCAACACCTTACCCCAGCACTCAATTTACATGGGAACTGTAAAGCAAAAGGCAGAAAGGCAAAGTAAATCCTGCCCAGCACAACTCCTGGAGATGCTTTATGCACGTGGAATCCTGCCCCAAAATATGTCAGATTTGACTTGCAAAAAGCAGAGGCTGCTGTTTTATCCTCTCCCTTCCTCTGTGTGTGTGTGCAATCTGCAGGGAAGCACACTCCTTGCTTGCTTTAAACATTCACTCCATCCAGTGTGGAGCCTGATGGAGAAGCGAACGGGAGGAAACCATCATTATTTAAAGGCTACAGAACTGCTTAAAATTAGAGCTGGGAAGGCATCAAAAAAAAGGGAAAAAAAACCCAACAACCCAACAAACCACCAGGCAGAAATCACAGATGGTTTGCAGATAAATTCACTTTGCTTTTAGTCCACTGAAAAATAAAACTAAACCTCAACCAGAAAAGCCTCTGCCTTGGCCTTGCTTTTCAGTTCCTCTGTTGATGCCTCCTCAAAACACTTTGGGCTTTGGGTTGTGTTCTCTTACCCTACAGGCTCAGGTCTCAGTTGCCCAGGCCAACCTCATGACATTCAACAAGGCCAAGTGGAAGGTCCTTCACCTGGGTGGGTGCAATACTAAGCATAACTCCAGGCTGGGTGGGGAATGGCTGAGAGCAGCCCTGAGGGACAGGACCTGGGGGTCTGGGGTGATGANAGCCTGGAGAAGAGAAGGCTTCTAGGAGATCTGAAAAGGGGCTCCAGGAGGGCTGGGGAGGGGCTATTGAGAAGGTCTGGGAATGAGAGGAGGAGGAGGAATGGGTTTGAAGTGGCAGAGGGGAAATTGAGACTGGATGTTAGGAAGAAGTTGTTTGCAGTGAGGGTGGTGAGACACTGGCACAGGTTGCCCAGGGAGGTTGTGGAGCACAGAAGTACCAAACGTGATCTTTAATCACTTTTGGTGCTTCTGTGCTCCACAACCTCCCTGGAAGTGTTCAGGGCCAGCCTGGATGAGTCCTTGACCAACCTGTTCTAGTGAGAGGTGTCCCTGCCTATGACAGAGGGCTGGAACTGGCTGATCCTTGAGGTCCCTTCCAACCTAAACCATCCTCTGGTTCTAGTCCCTTGCCAACATCTGCACAGGCAGATGTAGTTTTTAAACCCCAAGGTTAAAGTATCTGTAGGTTTCTTTGCACCTTTCCAGACTGCTACCTTCCCTGAGCAGGTTAAATAAGACATTAGGTGGGAGAAAATAATAGCAGGAAGGGACAAGTAGCTCTGCAATATGCAAGTGGCTGAGACAGGCTGACCCAGTTGCTTCTTCTTGGCTGTATTGATGATTCTGCAGTATCAGAGTCAGGTAAAGTCATTGTTTTCCCAACCCAGAGCCTGCAGGAGTTGTGGGATATTTGCATCTCCTTTGAGTTAGCTAGTTAAAGCCCTTCCCCTTTTGTTTTGAATGCCTGGGCTGTGTTTTCAAACATTCTCTCTTGCCCCAAGGGGTTTCTCTTGGGCACTGGTTTGCTCTGGGGAAAATTCCACTTCCATTAGAAGGAAAGGCCAGGGTTTGGCACAATCATTCTGGTCTCACTGCCTAGCAGCAGTCAGCAGAATTTGTTGCATATATAATGCCTGAATCCTGCTCCTCACCCTCTTGTCGCTGAGGTAGGGTTTTGCAGCAGGCGAGGGGAAGCCTGGAGGGTGTTCAATAGGTGGCTGAGCACATCCACCAGCCATTGCTCTTCCTTGAGCAGCAGCATGAAGGTTTTAGGTGGCAGAGCATCTGCCGTGCTGACAGTAAACATGATGGAGTTCGTGGAACAACAGCTGATGCTTCCTCTTGCCAGCAGCAAACTCTAACCTGCAGCTTGGAAAAGCAGAGGCTGCTTTCCCCCGGGCTCTTTACAGAACACCTGACTCAGGCACAAGCCCTGAGACAAGTTGCAAGAGTTCTGAAGGTCCTGATTAGCAAACATCGCTTGAGTCAAGTGTGGTGTCAGGACCATAAAGGCTGACATCAACCAGATTCAGGCTTGGGTTTGGCAGTCTTCAGCTTCACTCCTTCTAACCACAAGTGCAGCATGCTAAGCAGCCAGTCACCCTGCCCAGCTCCTGAGCTTAGCTTTCCCTCTTCCCTCAGCCACTTGCCAAGAGTCATTTGCTCCAGCACTTCTCACAAAAGCCAAACTACTTCTCATAACTCTCCATCCTAATTAAGCTGCTTGCTGGCTTTTATAATCACCTCTCCATAAACCAATCAATCTCAGCAGGATTTTTAACAGATGAGGCTGGGCTGATCTCCCCTTAAAGCAACAGCCAGCCTGAAACAGCAAGGGCTTCTTCCTGCCTCTCCAGCTTGTCCTGCATGCCTTCTTTCACAGGGTCACAGAACTCGCAGGGTTGGAAGGGACCTCAAGGATCATCCAGTTCCAAGCCTCTGCCATGGGCAAAGACACCTTCCACTAGATCAGGTTGCTGGGAGCCACAGCCAGCCTGATTCTGGACACCTCAGGGGAGGGGACGTCCATAGCCCCTCTGGCCGACCTGTGCCAGGGTCTCACCACCCTCACTCTAAAGAATTTCTTCCTCATCTCCAGTCTCAGTCTCCCCTTTTCCAGCTCAAAGCCATTGCTGCTCATCCTGTCACTCCAAGCCCTTATAAAAAGGCCCTCCCCAGCTCTCCTGTAGCATCTTCAGGTGCTGGAAGGCTACTCCAAGATCTCCCTGGAGCCTTCTCTTCTCTATGCTGAACAGCCCCAACTGTCTCAGCCTGTCCCCAGGGTGCTCCAGCTCTCTGCTCATCTTCATGGCCCAGAAACTTCTACTCCTGGAGACATTGCTATGGGAAATGTCCCCCAAGAGCAAAGGAAAAAAAGAGAAGTTAATCAATTTGGTGTTGTCAAAAGCATTCCAGTGTGTTGGCTGCTGTCTCATCATATGGGATAAAAGGGACATCAATACTTGGAGCTGGTGGGTGAGGTGGAAATAAATTGCCTTCAAATAGAAGATTGCCTGCCAGGGGAGGGCCAGGTAGGAGCTTAGGAAACATTTCTTTGCTGCAAGAGTGGTCAGGGATTGGCACAGGCTGCACAGGGAGGTGCTGGAGTCCCCATCCCTGGGGGTGTGCAAGGAGCCTGTGGCCATGGCACTTGGGGCCACGTTTTGGTGGCCATGGGGGTGTTAGGCTGACAATTGGACATGCAGACCTTAGAGGTCTCTTCCAAGCCAGACAATGCTGTGATTCCTTTTGGCAGGGCAGAACCAGAGTGTATGCCCACACAGTGGGGCCACAGCACTTGCAGCATTCCCAGTGAGCTCCTGCCCCTTTGGCTGTTGTCCCACCAAGCCCAGCAGATTCAAAAGCAACATGAAGCAGAGGGGGTTGCAGTCTCTGGGCTGCTGCCATGCTGGTGTGCCAGCTAACAGCACCCATGGGCTGGGGAGGGGCAAGCAGAGCCCTGGGTGGTGTGGTCAGCAGAAGCAGAGCAGGTTGGACTTTTTCCAGAAGCTATTATCTGACCCAGGCTTTGCTTTCTACTTGGGCCAATCTGGTAAACTGCATCCACTTAGCTGAGGGAAAGGTCAGAGATATTTTAAAGTGAAGAAAGGCCATCTCTGGCAGCTGTATCCAATCCAGAGAGATATATTAGCCCCGAAGGAGCAGGAGAGAAAAAATGTATTTATATATATATATATAAAATCCTTATTTGTACTTTTCCTGCATATTTCACTTACAGTTCCCCTGCTGCCTTCACGCTGTGGAATTGAGCTCTGCTTGCAAGCAGAACCCAGGCAGACTTCCCTATCAAAAGAGACAGAGCTTGTCCAAACAGACAATTGCTTCCTGGAGTTTGCAGGTCTAATTCCACACTTCAGTATTTAAGGTGTCTGGGAAAAAAAAAAGAGAGAGAGAGAATAAGTGACATCCATCTTCCCTCTGAAACCACCCCAGACCCAACGACCCCCAACCCAGCTTCTCCTTTCTGTCCAGAGATTATTTAATGCTCTGTTATTGACACTGCTCCTATTGAAAGATTTCAAGATCCAAAGGCAGTGCATTCAAGCAGCCCTCGTTTGTCATCGTCACTTAGTGACAGTCCAGCCTGGAGTCAATTGCTGCAGATTTATCTTTGCTGCTGTTGATCATGCATGGGGCTGAGCTGCTTGGCTCTGGCTCTGGTGGGGCTGAGCAGCTTGGCTCTGGCTCTGGTGGGGCTGAGCTGCTTGGCTCTGGCTCTGGTGGGGCTGAGCTGCTTGGCTCTGGCTCTGATGGGGCTGAGCATCTTGGCTCTGGCTCTGGTGGGGCTGAGCTGCTTGGCTCTGGTGGGGCTGAGTTTCTTAGCTCTGGCTCTGGTGGGGCTGAGCTGCTTGGCTCTGGCTCTGATGGGGCTGAGCATCTTGGCTCTGGCTCTGCCGAGCTGCGGGACGGGTGGGCAAGAGCGGTGCCGAGCGGTCCTGGGTGTCCTTCTGACGCCGGCTGTTTGCTTCGCTCTGAGCCCTGAGGAGAGCTGCCAGAGGGTGCTGCGTTGGTGGGCACAGGGCCCTCGCTGCTGGGCAGCAGGAGGAGCGGAGCAGTTGCCCTCGCCCCGCAGAGAGCTGCGAGCCAGGCGCGGGATGCGAGTGCAAACCTCCAGAGGAGGGACAGCTGCTTGGGGGAGAGGGAGGGCTGCCAGGCAGGTCGCTAAGGCAGACCTGCCGTGACCTCCTGTGGTGAAGATGCTCTCTTGTGCTCTCCCGAGGATTCCCATCACATCCTGGAAAGGTTTCTTCTGCTTTTTGAAGCCCCACAGAGAGTGGAAAGAATTACCCTGAGGTTTTGGAGCACTGCAGCCTCCAAAGCTCTATGGAGGAGAAGACTGAGAGGAATCTAATCAATGTCTCTACCTATCTGAGAGCTGGGGGTCAGGAGGGGGGGACAGGCTCTGCTGACTGCTCTCTGGGATAGGACAAGGAGCAATGGATGGAAGCTGCAGCACAGGAGGTTCCAGCTCAGCACAAGGGGCAACTTCTGGACTGGAAAGGTCCCAGAGCCCTGGCACAGGCTGCCCAGAGAGGCTGTGGAGTCTCCTTCTCTGGAGCCTTTCCAGGCCTGTCTGGATGTGTTCCTGTGTGCCCTGAGCTGGATTGTGTGGTCCTGCTGTGGCAGGGGGGTTGGACTGGATGAGCTCTTTGGGTCCCTTCCAACCCCTGACATCTGTGACCGAGAGAATTGGGAGGTTTTAGGCTGGAAATGAGCAGCCTGAGGGAGGATCTCACCAATGCTGATCAATACTTCCAAGGTGTGTGGTAGAGGATGGGACCAGGTGGTGCCCAGTAGCCCAGGGGTAAGGGACACAAACTGGAACATCAAAAGCTCCTTCTGAACATGAGGAGGAACTTCTGGAATTTGAGGGTTCTGGAGCCCTGGAACAGGCTACCCAGAGAGGTGCTGGAGTCTCCATCTCTGGAGAGACTCCAAACTCACCTGGATGTGTTCCTGTGTGACCTTCTCTAGGTGACCCTGCCTTAGCAGGAGGATTGGACTCCATCTCCAGAGGTTCCCTTCCAGCCCTTTCCATTCTGTCATCTGGTAACAGTTATTTTAGCTAAGACACAGGATCCATTCTGGTGACCTTCTGAGCTCAGAGTGAAGCTGTAGGACAAAAAAAAGAAAACCCAAACAGCCCAGACCTTAAAACATTTAGATGCAAGGTGGATCCCAGACTCCTGTCTCCAACACATCTGCTATTTTAAACAGAGCCAGACTTGTGTAAATGCTGCTCCTGACTTCAGCCCAATCCACGGGCAAGTGCTTGATAGAGAGGCTGTGAAGCTGATGGCTGAATAATGCTTGTGGGAATGCTTCTGAGACCAAGAAAGCTTTCTCCAGAAGCTGTCATTCATCTCCCTGATGGATCACAGCTCACAAACCAGAAATGTACTTAGTGTGGGGAGCAGTCAGGACCAGATCCCCAGCTTCCCAAAGCAGTTGCTGTGTTACGGAGCTGAAAGATGTGTTTGTGCTGGTTTCTCTCACCAGCCACTAGCTGAGATGTGGCCCAGGCACAGTGGAAGTCTCTCTAAACCAGGGGAGAGTTTTACACAGGAGCTGGGAAAGAGACATGCAAAAGACTTCAGCAGAAGAACAGCCACAGGGCACCTCGCTGCTGTTTGCAGCTTCCTCACCCAGGGGATCACAGAATGGTTTGAAAGGACCTTAAAGCTCATCCAGTTCCAACCCCCCTGCCATGGACAGGGACACCTCCCACCAGCCCAGGTTGCTTAAAGCCTCATCCAACCTGGCCTTGAACACCATCCAGGGAGGAGGACATCCACAACCTCCCTGGGCAAACCTAAGTTTGTGGATGTCCTCCTCCCTGGAAGGTGTTCAACACTAGGTTGGACAGGAAAACCTTCATCACCCAACCTGTCCTTGAGCACCTCCAGGGAGGGGACATCCACAGCCTCCCTGGGCAGCCTGTGCCAGTGTCTGCCCACCCTCACTGTGGAGAATTTCTAGCCCCCAGCCTAAGTGATACAATTCATCCACAGACCTCAGTGTGACTTTGGCTTGCTCTCTTTTGGGACACTGCCTGCATGGATTAGAACAGAGAATCATAGAATCATAGAATGGTTTAGGTTGGAAGGGACCTCAAGGATCATCCAGCTCCAACCCCCTGCCATAGGCAGGGACACCTCCCACTAGAGCAGGCTGCTCAAGGCCTCATCCAGCCTGGCCTTAAACGCCTCCAGGGAGGAAGCATCCACAACCTCCCTGGGCAACCTGTGCCAGTGTCTCACCACCCTCACTGTAAAGAACTTCCTCCTAATACCCAGCCTAAATCTCCCCTCCTCCAGCTTAAACCCATAAAAGCAAGCACTGGGCATTGCCTGGACAAGGAGTTCTGCTCTATTCCCTGTTCTCCTTAATTTTTGCCTTCCACTCCAGCTGGGGAGAGCCAACAGAATAACTCATCCAAGAGCAAAAAAAAGCTCTGAACTGCAGGAGCTACCTGGAGATGAAAATCACAAACTGTACTCTAGAGGCAGTGATTTAACCAACACTAAACAAGCTAAGGCCAGGATGGATGAGACCTTGAGCAACCTACTGTAGTGGGAGATGTTCCTGACCACCACAGGGGAGATTGAACTCGATGATCTTCAAGGTCCCTTCCAACCCAACCCATCCTCTGCATCTCCATGCTGAGGTTCACCCAGTGTGAGGGTCAGAGCCTTCATAGAATGGCTTAGGTTGGAAAGGACCTCAAAGCTCATCCATTTCCAACTCCCCTGTCATGGGCAGGGACACCTCATCCAGCCTGGTCCTGAACACCTCCAGGGAGGTTGTGGAGCACAGAAGCACCGAACGTGATCTTTGATCTTTGATCACGTTCGGTGCTTCTGTGCTCCACAACCTCCCTGGACAACCTGTTTCAGCCTTCTCACCCTTTTCTCTCCTTCCTCCTCAGTCCCATGCTTCTGAGGCTCATCTTCTCCCCACTTCCACAGCAGACACCCATCTCCCACAGAGACTTCCTTTTTACACTCCTCTGCAGCCAGCTCTGCCTCCCTTGTCATTTCCTGCTCCAAACCCTTGGGATTAATCATCTCCTAGCAGGTTTCCCAAGCTGTTCAGAAGCCCTCACACAGGACCATGCATGTTCAGCAGCTATCTCCTCCCTAACTCTCTCTGCCACACTATATGGGAGAAGTGTTCTGAGTGGTGCCAGCTAACTCCTGCTATTTGCAGACATGGGAGATGGGATCCTAAAGCACCAGGGCTTGCCAAGGTAGCTAAATGGGGATACTAGCAATAGGATATTTCTCCTGCTGTAGAGCTCAGCCCTGCTCTGCAAATAAACTGGTACTAGTAGAACCACTTCCACTGCCTTGGCAGAAGGGTTTTGTTCATGGGAAATCAGTTTAATCTCTTGCAGGGGTCAGTGCTGGGCCCCAGTGCTGTGGAGCATCTTTGTCAGTGATGTGGACAGAGGAATCAGTGCAGCCTCAACAAGTCTGCAGATGGACAACAAGCTGTGTGGCACAGTTGACTTGCTAGAGGGCAGGGATCCATCCAGAGGGACCAAGCCCACCCAGTCCAACCTAGCACTCAGCCCTGGCCAATCAACCAGACCATGGCACTAAGTGCCCCAGCCAGGCTTGGCTTCAACACCTCCAGCCACGGCCACTCCACCAGCTCCCTGGGCAGCCCATTCCAATGCCAATCACTCTCTCTGACAACAACATCCAGCCTGAACCTGCCTGGCACAGTTTGAGATTCTGTCCCCTCCTTCTGTTGGTGCTTGCCTGGCAGCAGAGCCCAACCCCACCTGGCTACAGCCTCCCTGCAGGGAGCTGCAGGCAGCAATGAGCTCTGCCCTGAGCCTCCTCTGCTGCAGGCTGCACACCCCCAGCTCCCTCAGCCTCTCCTCACAGGGCTTGTAACCTGGTGGCAGGCTGCTGGGCTGGAGAAGAGCTGCCCAAGCACTCCACAACCACATAGTATCAGCCAGAAGTGCTGAGGGAGTTGAGCTTGGCAAGGAAGAAGAGGCTGCAATGAACACAAGAGGGAAAAAAACCCCAACCTAACCAAACTCACAACCCCAGGCCTCTTTGATCACCTTTGGTGCTTCTGTGCTCCACAACCTCCCTGGAGGTGTTCAGGACCAGGTTGGATGAGGTCCTGAGCAACCTGTTCTAGTGGGAGGTGTCCCTACCTATGGCAGGGGGTTGGAACTGGCTGATCCTGGAGGTCCTTTCCAGCCTAAACCATTCTCTGATTACAAACCAGTATCGTCCTGGTAAGGCAGCTTTGGACCAGGGCAAGCTTGTTTCTCCTTAGCATCCAACAAAGGACTGTGATCAGTGCCTTAGAGAAGTGGCCTCATCCTTACCCCTCAAAGCAACCTGCACTTTTGATCCATTTCAATTCTGATCCTTGCAAGGCTTCTCTGGGCAGAGAGCAACGTTAAACAAATTAGCAAATGACTCTCTCTGCAGGAGCCAGGTCGTATTTCACCATTACAGAAGGAGCCTCAGCTTTGCTTGGGTGAAAATAAATCCACACTCAGTGTCTTTGCTATCATTCCTGTCTCAACAGCCCCCCTCAGGAGCGGTTGGGTTTGTGCTCTTTAGTGTCCCTCTGATACATCTTAAAGCACTGACAGTAATTACAAATCTCCCCTGGGCTATTTTGGGTACTCTGCTCCCTGAGTGACTGAAGCACACAGACTGAAGATGCTGCTGGAAAGCCTGCTGGAAGCTGGGGAAGGCACTTTGGAGCTGTGCCTGGTTGGGAAAGGGCAAGAGGGAGAAGGGGCTTGCAGCAAAGGGCTGCCGAGGTGCTGAGGGGCCTGGAACACCTCTGGTGAGGAATGGCTGAGAGACTTGGGGCTGCTTGGTCCCCGAGGGGGGATCTGATCAGTGCTGATCAACACCTGACGGGTGGGTGGCAGAAGGATGGGACCAGGCTGTGCTCAGTGGTGCCCAGTGGCAGGACAAGGGCTAAGGGGCACAAACTGAGATGTCAGAAGTTCCACCTGAACGCAGGGAAGACCTTGGGCTTAAGGGTGACAGAGAAGCATTAAGGTTGGAAAAGGTCTCCATGATCATCAAGTCCAACCTTCAGCCAACACTGCCATGGCCACTAAACCATGGCCCCAAGTGCCACAGGTTTCTTGAACCCCTCCAGGGCTGGGGACTCCACCACCTCCCTGGGCAGCCTCTGCCAATCCCTGACCACTCTTGCAGCAAAGACATTTTTCCTCATCTCCAACCTAACCCTCCCCTGGCACAACTCCAGGCCATTTCCTCTCCTTCTATCACCTGATGCTAGAGAGAAGAGACCAATCCTCACCTCCAACCTCCTCGCAGGGAGCTGTAGAGAGCAGTGAGGTCTCCCCTCAGCCTCCTCTTCTCCAGATTGAACACCCCCAGCTGCTCCTCCCCAGCCCTGTTCTCCAGACCCTTCCCCACCTTGTTGCCCTCCTAAGCTCTTTGTGTTGCTGCACCAGGAGCAGGTTTCAGGAGCTCTCTCACTGCCCTCTCCATTTCCTGAGCTCTGTGGCTCCTCCCTTGCCCACCGAGTGACAAAAGCAAAGCCCTTCCCGAGCCTGTTAGGAAAAGAACCTTCACAGCCAAGCAGCAAGGAAAAGCCTCCCAGGAAACTTGACAGCAATTTCCTTGGAAGAGTCCTTTCCAGTGGGAAGAGCTGGACTGAGAGCAAGGGAGCTGAGGGAAGGAAGTCCCCCCCTGATTGCAGGGGGAATAAAACACCTGCTTGACACCTTCATTTATATATATATACATATATTAGCCAGCATCAAACCACTGCATTTGCTGGTTTGCAGGCTGGAGCCATCAAAGTCCTGGCAGGAGAATAGACAGTGAAGGCAAAAGCTTGTGCAGTCCTTCAAAGCTTGGTGCTTAAGACACAGCTTTTTAATGCTATTGATTGCTGACAATCGATATTTTCTTCAATAAGAAAGTCTCATATTACCTCTTTTTCCCAGCCACCCCTCACAATGAACTTGGTCAGGATGAAAAAGCACTTAATGGCTTTCTTTTGAGGCCTGGGGTTGTGAGTTTGGTTAGGTTGGGTTTTTTTTTTTCCCCCCTCCTGTGTTCATTGCAGTCTCTTCTTCCTTGCCAAGCTCACCTCCCTCAGCACTGCTGGCCGATGCTATGTGGTTGTGGAGTGCTTGGGCAGCTCTTCTCCAGCCCAGCAGCCTGCCACCAGGTTACAAGCCCTGTGAGGAGAGGCTGAGGGAGCTGGGGGTGTGCAGCCTGCAGCAGAGGAGGCTCAGGGCAGAGCTCATTGCTGCCTGCAGCTCCCTGCAGGGAGGCTGTAGCCAGCTGGGGTTGGGCTCTGCTGCCAGGCAGCCAGCAACAGAACAAGGGGACACAGCCTCAAGCTGTGCCAGGGCAGGTTCAGGCTGGATGTTAGGAGGAAGTTGTTGTCAGAGAGAGTGATTGGCATTGGAATGGGCTGCCCAGGGAGGTGGTGGAGTGGCTGTGGCTGGAGGTGTTGAAGCCAAGCCTGGCTGGGGCACTTAGTGCCATGGTCTGGTTGGTTGGGCAGGGCTGGGTGCTAGGTTGGGCTGGCTGAGCTTGGAGCTCTCTTCCCACCTGCTTGATTCTGTTCTACAATTTGAGCTAGAAAAGCTCATTTCTTTGGAATCAGTGGAATTGCAGCTGCATCAACCCATGGCCTCTGAGGTTATTTGATTCTGCCCCTTTGCTCTGCTCTGCTGAGACCTCACTGCCTGCAGTCCTGCTGTCCCCAGCAGAACAAAGACACAGAGCTGCTGGAGAGATTCTAGGAGGCCACAAAGATGCTCCCAGGGCTGGAGCAGCTCTGCTGTGAGCACAGGCTGAGGGGGCTGGGGGGAGGTGCAGCCTGGAGAGGAGAAGGCTCCAGGGGGACCTCAGAGCTGCTGCCAGGGCCTGAAGGGATCCTGCAGGAAGGCTGCAGAGAGACTTCTGCTGAGAGGATCTGGAGACAGGTTTGGAGCTGAGGCAGAGCAGGGTTAGAGTGGAGCTGAGGAAGAAGTTGTCAGTGTGAGGATGGTAAGAGTCTGGCACAGGCTGCCCAGGGAGCCTGTGGCTGCCTCCTGCCTGGGGGTGTTCAAGATCAAGCTGGATGAGTCCTTGAGCAGCTAAGTCTAGTTGAGAAGTGTCCCTGGGCATGGTGGGGAGGTTGGAGTAGATGAGCTCTGAGCTCCCTTCCAACCTGAGCCACTCTGTGATAAAAAGCAAAGCTTTGTGCTTCTGCCTCACTCCTGTGGTGTTCCTGTGAACAACTTAGCTTGCACTGAGCTCCCAAAGTAAGTTTTAAACCTTGCACCTTCTGCATTGCCTTTTTGCCATTAAATTTGAAGCAAATCAGTCTGGAGTCTCACCAATGGCTTGCCAGAAGTAGGGTTGGTCATCTCCTGCTGGCAGCTGCAGTGCTTTGGCATCGCAAGGATGTGGAACTTTGCTTAGAGACCGAAGAGGGGGAGCAGGAGCTGTGATTGCTGCCACTGCAGATTGCCCAAGAGCTGAGCTGACTAATTGCAGGCAAATTGCTTCTGCTGGAGCCATGTTGAGTGATCAGGAGCAACAGTGCTGGTAGAGCAGTGAGTTTAACAGGGATGGAAGAGCTCTGAATGCTGCCATGGCAGGACACAGTCCCCTCTCCTCTCCAGTCTGCTTTGGTCAGGCATTGGAACAGGCTGCCTGGGGAAGTGATGGAGTCCCCATCCCTGGGGGTGTGCCAGAACTGTGTGGCCATGCTTTAGTGGCCATGGTGGGGTTGGGTTGATGGCTGGACTGGATGGTCTCTGAGGGCTTTCCCAACCCAATCAATTGCTTGATTTTACATCCCACCTTGCCAAGAGGCTCTGGCAGTGACCTTGCATCGCTTCTCACAGTGCAGTTACTCCACAAGGACCCTTCAGCATGGCTGGAATCCTCTCTCTCTGTATGGCTGGAATCCAACCTCTCTCTCTCTCTGTATGGTTGGAATCCTCTCTCCCTTTCTCTCTCTGTATGGTTGGGATCCTCTCTCTTTCTCTCTCTGTATGGCTGGAATCCTCTCTCTCTCTCTGAATGGAATCCTCTCTCTCTTTCTCTCTCTGTATGGCTGGAATCCTCTCTCTGTATGATTAGAATCCTCTCTCTCTCTCTGGATGGAATCCTCTCTCTCTTTCTCTCTCTGTATGGCTGGAATCCTCTCTCTCTCTCTGTATGATTAGAATCCTCTCTCTCTCTCTGGATGGAATCCTCTCTCTCTCTCTCTCTCTGTATGGCTGGAATCCTCTCTCTCTCCCTCTCTGTATGGTTGGAATCCTCTCTCTCTTTCTCTCTCTCTCTATGACTGGAATCCTCTCTCTCTCTCTCTCTCTCTCTTTCCTATGAGCCAATCTTTTCATTTCCTTGCCTGCAGCAGGAGAAGGCATTAAACATCTTCCCCAAGCACATGCCTAGGAGCAGCAGTGCTGGACCAACCATCCCAGTGCCTACCTGCCTTCAGAGCTGCTATTATTCTGAACACAGGAGAGAAGTGTAAATAAACATTGTACTAAATATTCATGTTTACAGGCCCATGTAACAATAGTTTATCAAATATTTACCAGCCCTACTTACCTGTGCTCTTGTGGCCAGAGCTGGCAAACTACTTAGGCTACAGAGCCTTGCTGTGGGTGATGGAAATGCATTTGAATGTCTTGGCTGCAATGGTTGGGAGGCTCAGTTAAACAGCCACTTCTAGCAGCAGCCTGGGAATGCTGCTCCTTGAAATGAAGCCTCTTGTTAGAGATTCTGCAACATCACAGAACCATTAGGGCTGGAAAAGACCTCTAAATCCAACCATCAAGCCAAGGCCACCAGGTCCCCAAGTTCCATGGTCATAGGTTTCATAGAATGGTTTAGGTTGGAAGGGACCTCAAAGCTCAGCCAGTTCCAACCCCCTGCCATAGGCAGGGACATCTCCCACTAGAACAGGTTGCTCAAGGACTCATCCAACCTGGTCCTGAACACCTCCAGGGAGGTTGTGGAGCTCAGAAGCACCGAACGTGATCTTTGATCATGTTCGGTGCTTNTGAAGCCTTCTCTTCTCCAGGTTGAAGAGCCCCAACTCTTGTAGCCTGTCCTGATAGAGGAGGTTCTCCAGTCCTCTGATCATCTTTGTAGCCCTTCTGGAACCCCTCCAGGGCTGGGGACTCCACCACCTCCCTGGGCAGCCTCTGCCAATCCCTGACCACTCTTGCAGCAAAGACATTTTTCCTCATCTCCAACCTAACCCTCCCCTGGCACAACTCCAGGCCATTTCCTCTCCTTCTATCACCTGATGCTAGAGAGAAGAGACCAATCCTCACCTCCAACCTCCTCGCAGGGAGCTGTAGAGAGCAGTGAGGTCTCCCCTCAGCCTCCTCTTCTCCAGATTGAACACCCCCAGCTGCTCCTCCCCAGCCCTGTTCTCCAGACCCTTCCCCACCTTGTTGCCCTCCTAAGCTCTTTGTGTTGCTGCACCAGGAGCAGGTTTCAGGAGCTCTCTCACTGCCCTCTCCATTTCCTGAGCTCTGTAGCTCCTCACTTGCCCACCGAGTGACAAAAGCAAAGCCCTTCCCGAGCCTGTTAGGAAAAGAACCTTCACAGCCAAGCAGCAAGGAAAAGCCTCCCGGGATGGAGACTCCACCACCTCCCCGGTCAGCCTCTGCCAATCCCTGACCACTCTTGCAGCAATGACATTTTTCTTCATCTCCAACCTAACTCTCCCCTGGCACAACCTCAGGCCATTGCCTCTGGTTCCTCTGTTGGCCTTTTCACACACAACTTGTCACTTGGTGAGGAACGACCTTGGAGGGCCTGGACAAGCAAGCGCCGGAGTGGCACAAGGGCAGATTCTCAATCAGCACCGTCTGAAGGGCAAACATCACTGCCCCAAGGCATAGCCCCCGGGCACAGCCTCTCTTACAGAGGGCAATGGAGCTCTTGGTGACTCTTTAGAGAAGCACAGGGCACAGCCACTGCAAAGAGAAGATTTCCTTACCTCAAGCCCTGGGAAGGCACTTGCAGGGCTGACACTTCCCTGTCAGGCTGTCCCCTGCCTCCATCCTGAGCTGAGGGTGGGGTAGACTTCGACAGATGAGTATTTGCTGCAGCTTGCAGAGCAGCACCAGTCCTGTGCCAGAGAGCAGCCCAGCCCTGCAGCCAGGGGTGGCCTTTGGCAGGGATTTGGGGGCTCTGCCCGAGAAGACGTTCTGGACTACTCTGCACATCCAAAATTCCTTTTACAGCCACGCTGCGTGCTGCCAGCCAGCCTTGCTCTCCCCTCCAGGGCCTTTTCAAAGAGTTTCCTGCAGTTCTGATTGTTCCATAATGAATTAAATGGGAGTTCCTGCAGCCCACCTCCCCGTGTGCCTGCCTGCGGGCTTGGGCACTCCTCACTGCCGCTTCTTCCAGACCCAAGGCACAACGGCAGCTCGCCCAGAATGTTTTGTGCCTTAGTTTAGGAGAGGAATCATCTTTGGAGGACCAGCAGAGCAGTCAGAAGCGTTTCAGCTGCAGTTCCTGGGCTCGTGGTGCTCAGGACTCTTCACAAGCGCTCGGCGCTGACCCCGGCGAGCTGCGGCGTGGCAGCAGCGCTGGCCCTGTGGGACCCTCCTTGTCTCTCGCACAAACAACATTGTCACTGCTAATACCTCTGCCAGGGAGACTTATCTGCAGGTTTGGGCTTTCTTCCCTTTCTTTCCTTTTCCCCTTTCCTCCCCACCCCCCCAACCCCAGCATTTTCAGTGCTATGCCTGCTGCATATTAACCACCCCCAGGCTCCCAGTGCAGCTCCAGAGCTCTGCTGCTTCCTTGCTCCTGGCTCCAGGCAGGTTTGTATCTTTTATTCCTTTTTCTTGCCTGCCTTTGTAGCAGTTTCAGTGGAAGGGGCCAAGGGCTGGCAGAACTACAGCAGCTGAGCGACCTTCCTCTTCTTCACAGGCAGCTCCCAGCCAGGCTGCAGTGCTGACACATGGGGTGGGAAGCTTTGGTTGCCATTTTACCTTCCTGGTACCACTTCTGCCGTGCTGATGCCTTCGGACTTGGCTCTGCTCTGCGCCGCACGCACGCAGGGCGAAGAGATGCTGAGTCCTCTCAGGTTTGTCTCTGAGAGTGGAGAACTTGCTGACACAGTCTCCTCTAGCTGCAGTTGGCATGGTGGCTGTGTTTGGATGCCCATCTCTGCAGCAGGATGCTGCTCTCCCTTCTGTCCACCTGCCTGCCTGGACCGCAAGGGGTGAGGGGAGGATGCTCTGGGTTGCAGTGAGAGGCAGAGGCTGGTGCAGGGGGGATTGCTACCTCCAGCTGGAGAAGAAGAGAGTAAAATACAGAGCAGAGAGGAGGCAAAGCATGGTGGGCAGCAGCAGGATAGAAAATGAGGGATTTGAAAGAGAAGGAGGTGGTTCCTCAAGCACCCGTGGAGGAATTCCCCCAGGGGGATGTTCTGAGAAGTCAAAGAAAGGCAGAGGAAGACTTCTACCAGCAGCTTCTGTAAGAGCAGGGGAAGAGAAGTCAGTCCTGGGCAAGAGAAGGGAGCACAAACCACAGATTAGATGTGGGCCTGGGTTTTGTGTGTGGATGGGGACCAGAGGCTGCCTTTTGGAGGTGTCACAGAGAAAAAAAATCATCCACACAATCCAACCTGGAGGCAAGGAGAGGCTGGGGGGTGCAGGGTGCACAGGGCACCATGGCACAGCTGAGTGCGAGGCTGGCATGGCTCTGGTGAGGGAAAGCCTCCAGTGGTGGTGCTTTGGGAACACCAAAATGTGGTTCAATGCCAGGAGTGGGAACTGACACAGGAAATGTGCCCAAGAGCCTGACTGAGAGCAAGAAGGGCCTAGGAAAGTTGTCAAAGAGCTTTGGAAGGCAAACCAAGAAAATGCAGTGAGAAGAGAAGACCATTTGAAGAGTCTGCTCTGTGAGTGGGAGGTGCTGGAGCCATAACTCCCCTCGTGGGGATGGGCAACGAGAGAGGACCACTTTAGCCTACCAGTTCCCTGGGTGGGTTAGTAGGGACTGCCACAGTCCCTCCTTGTCCTGGAAGGTGAGCAGATCTGGAAGGCTGAGCACAGATCCGTTGCCGTGGGCTGCTCAGATGCCAGCTGCACCTGGCAGGGTTAAGGGACAGGGGCAGAAGAAGCTCTCCCATGTGCTGCCAGCAGTGCAACCCTCCCAGCGCTGCTGCTCCTCCGCCTCAGCCAGGACGTGCTGCACTATCCCATCCCAGGCTCGCCTCAAAAAAAGGTCTCCTCTGAGCTGCCCTCAGCCTTCCCCCCCAGGCACACTTCAGTTTTCATTGACCGACTGCTAAGATTGTGCCTGACTTCATTGAGAGGCTTTTAAACCCCAGTCTTTGCTATTAGTATTGATTAGCTTTGTCCTCTTAATGGGCTACTGGGGTTTTTTTTGTCTTCTGGCTTGTTGCATCATCAGGTTATATATTGCTCTTCAGGGTTCTTTGGATGGCTTCATAAATGTGAATACAGCTGGGGAGCAGCCCAGGCGAGAGATACTCAGCTTCAGGACATCTCTCCCCTCCCAAGCCACCTTCCTCTGCTCAGGAGACCATTTGCAATGACAAAAATATGAACAAGCTGGTCATAGCAGAGGGAAAACCAGGGAAAAGAGAAAGGAAAAGAGCAAAGTGGAAGGTCCTGCACCTGGGTGGGCACAGTCCTGAGCACAACTCCAGGCTGGGTGAGGAATGGCTGAGAGCAGCCCTGAGGAACAGGATCTGGGGGTCTGGGCTGAGGAAAAGCTCAACAGGAGCCTGCAGGGTGAGTGCAGCCCAGACAGCAACCCTGTGCTGGGCTGCAGCAAGAGCAGTGTGGGCACAGGGCAAGGGAGGGGATTCTGCCCCTTGGCTCTGCTCTCCTCAGACCCCACCTGCAGTCCTGTGTGCAGTTCTGCAGCCCCCAGCACAAGCAGGACATGGAAGTGTTGGAGCCAGTCCAGAGGAGGCCACCAAGATGCTGAGAGGGCTGCAGCAGCTCTGCTGTGAGGACAGGCTGAGAGAGTTGTGGCTCTGCAGCCTGGAGAAGAGAAGGCTTGGAGGAGACNCAGAAGCACCGAACGTGATCAAAGATCACGTTCGGTGCTTCTGTGCTCCACAACCCCCCTGGAGGTGTTCAGGACCAGGCTGGATGAGTCCTTGAGCAACCTGTTCTAGTGGGAGGTGTCCCTGCCTGTGGCAGAGGCTTGGAACTGGCTGATCCTTGAGGTCCCTTCCAACCTGACCCATTCTATGACTCTATGAAGAGGGAGTGCAAGTTGCCCTGCCACAGAGGGCAGAGTGCCAGTACCGAGTGACTTATCTAGCCAAGGCATCAACTCTATCCCTGCTGCTGTGAGCTCTCAGCTTAAACATACACAAACAGTAATTAACAGCTTGCACCCTTGCAGAGCATCTCTGCAGATTAACCTCTCCAGCCAAAGTTCATCCAAATCTAAATGCAGCCATTTCTGGAGGGGGAAATAGTGGGAGTTTAATAATGCAGAGCAGCACCCTGCAGCCAGGGATCTCATCCAGAAATCAAAATGCAGGGGCAAGGATCAGAGTGAGAGGCCTGGGCTGCTCTGGCTGGAATTGCTTCTCGCAGCCCAGCTAATAACCTGCCTCACAGATCTCTGCTTCAACTGTTAAAATATTACAAGGAGGTATCAGAAGTACCCTTCAGTTCCCTGCCTCATCTCACAGCCAGCATCTCCCCGAGCGTGCTGCCTCCACTTTAATACCACTGCATTAATCCAATATTGATTTGGAGGAAACAGAGCTTCTGAGACACCCAAACAGTGTTTTGCAGCACTGGAGGCTTCCATTGAGCTCCATTCCCCCAGCCAGGGAGCCAGCAGTTCTGTTAGCTTGTGAGAGCAGCAATCAGCCCCTCCCAGGGCCTCGATGTGAAGGGCTCAGCCTGCAGGGCTTGTCCTCTGGGAATCAACCCATTGCACAATTTGGCTTGGGTGTCAGAGGAGTCCTGCAGGCAAGAGAGCTGTCCCAGAAGCAAAGGAGACCTCTGGTTTTGCTTTTGCCAGCAAATGTTTGCTGTGTCTGCTGCAATCATAGAATCAAGCAGGTTGGAAGAGAGCTCCAAGCTCAGCCAGCCCAACCTAGCATCCAGCCCTGCCCAACCAACCAGACCATGGCACTAAGTGCCCCAGCCAGGCTTGGCTTCAGCACCTCCAGCCACGGCCACTCCACCACCTCCCTGGGCAGCCCATTCCAATGCCAATCACTCTCTCTGCCAACAACTTCCTCATCACATCCAGCCTAGACCTGCCCTGGCACAGCTTGAGGCTGTGTCCCCTTGTTCTGCTGCTGCTTGCCTGGTAGAAGAGCCCAACCCCAGCTGGCTACAGCCTCCCTGCAGGGAACTGCAGACAGCAATGAGCTCTGCCCTGAGCCTCCTCTTCTGCAGGCTGCACACCCCCAGCTCCCTCAGCCAAGTCCTCAGTCCCCAGCACAGTTTGGCACCAGTTGGCTGCCCTGCGATGGGGATCAGATATCAGTTCTAGCCCTTTCCCTTGGGCTTTGTGCCTGGGCTTTGACATTCAGGTCCCTCCTTCACCTCAGCTCACTGACACTCCCCACAGGGTCTGTTCAGCAGTGCCCATCTCTGTAGGCTGCAAGCTCTTGGCAGCCTTGGTCCTCTTACTGCAGTGAAGATGTCCTGTGGCATCTGGAGCTGAAGATGTTGCTCATGTACAGGGAGTTCAGCTCATTAAGGATAGAGAATGCACTACTGAGGGGGTGTTCACTCATTAGCTGACCCAAACTATGCCTGGGTAGGATCCTGCTTCTCTCAAATTCTCTTTTCACAGCATCACAGAATGCCAGGTCAGGAGGGACCCCAAGGATCATCTGGCCCAACCTGCCTAGGCAATAGAAACTGTGGAGGGTTGAGCTCTGATCAGATTGATCTGCCTGTTAGCCAGTGAGAAGTAAATCTGGAGTCCTGAAGCCTTGTGGAGATTTGCCCACCTGAAGTGTAGAATTTCTAAATATAAAAGAGAAAATGGATTCCCAAAGAGGTTTCTCAGCTGGCAAAACAAGAGGGAGCACAAAACAAGCTGAGCAAGAGGGAGCAGATCGTCCAGAGAGTGCTGCAAAGCAGCTTGGACACAAGGGTTCTGCCTTGTAAATTGGCTGGAATCATAGAATGGGTTGGAAGAGACCTTAAAGGTCATCCTTCTGCCGTGGGCAGGGACACCTCCCACCAGCCCAGGCTGCTCAAGGTCCTGCCCAGCCTGGTCTTGAACACCTCCAGGCAGGGGACATCCACAGCCTCCCTGGGCAACCTGTGCCAGTGTCTCCCTACCCTCAGTCTCCAGAATCTCTTCCTAGCCTTCAGTCTAACTCTGCCCTCTCCCAGCTCCAATCCATTCCCTCTCCTCCTATCACTGCAAACCCTTGGAAAGCAGACATTTCACTCTGCAAATGAAACCCAGGCAGGACGCTGCTGACAGTCTACAGCTCATTTCAATAAATGATGAACCTTCATGTCCCAGGAAACATGAAAGCAGAGAGCTGCCTTCTATTACATTCAGGAAAGGAGTGGTGAGGGCTTCCCCCCCCTCTCTTTTGTTTAAATGTATTCATTATCAAAGGGATGGTGCCCTTGAGAAGCTGAGGCCTCTGCCTGCACTGCTGTGCAAGGAATTTCAGGTACTTGCTAAAGTTTTTATGAAGGATGATGCAGAGAGCTGTACCATTGCCTTTCAAGACCCCTTCCCTCCCTCCCCAATCCATCTATTCCATGCTGACACTTCAGCTGTAAAGAGACATCCTTGTCAAGCTCCTTACACGTCGCATGTTCAGTGAGAGAGCTGCTTCGCTTCTCTGCGCCAGTTGCAGGAGTTAGAATGTAAAGCAGGGAGGGCTCCAGAGCTCTTGTTTCAGACTCTGGTGGCTCCCTGTGTGGAAATTGTGTTGGGTCTGATGAGTGTTCAGAGTTGCCATCGAATGCAGAGGACAGGGAAACCTTCTGATGAGAGAAGAAGCCTGGCTGGGCGCTGTGCTCCCGGAGCTGTCACTGTGCTACGAGCCCGGGGGAGGGTGGGGTGCGAGGGGCAGTATCCATAGGTTCATGGAATGGTTTGGGTTGGAAGGGACCTTAAAGGTCATCTAGTTCCAAAGCTGTGCCATGGGCAGGGACACCTCGCACTAGAGCAGGCTGAGAGTTGCTTGGGATGTAGGTTACCCCCCTGCATTCCTTGTTCTTGGTCCTGTTCAGGTGGGACACTAAAGAGAGACATTTGTGTGTTTCTTACAGACCTGCACTAGAAAGGAGAGAAAACCACCTCCAGTGGCTGACTTCTGCAGGTCAGTATGAAAAAGAAGATTCACTTCAGCCCTTAGGTGCATCCCCATGATTCCTCTTTACCTTTTACATCTCCTGCTTTTATTCTTCTTTCATTTTGCTGCCACTTCTCCTAAGCCCTGCCTGTCCTGCGGTCACACTGATTGCCACTCCGTGCAACAGCCTCCTTCTGAGCTCTGAGATACCCTCACAAATGGCTTAAAAGCAAGAAAAGTTCTCCAAAAATAACAACAGTTCCACTAACCAGATTCGGTGCAGTCAAGAACTCAGATGTCCTCCTGCAATCCAGCAGCTAGAAGTGGATGCCTGCACTGGCAGGAAGCCTTCTCCTGGGATGGCGAATTTCAAAGGGAAGTGCAGGTAAGTGCTAGCAGAGCTCCATCCTCATCCCGCTTTTCTCCGTGATGATCTCCTTAGCAGCTGTATACAATGATGTGAATTAGCTGAAAAGAGTTGTTAACAAGCAATTAGTTAGTGCAATTAACTGCTCAATTGCTTGGTTAGTGCAACTTAATCATTTCCATGCACCAACAGCTCGAATGTGCCTGCTGGAGTTCACCAACTCTCCACACAGGAGAATCTCTACTGAACTACTGGAAAGAGGCTCCAAAGCTCTGGAGCATCTCTGTGAGGAGCAAAAGCTGAGAGCCCTGAGGCTGCTGAGCCCGGAGAAGAGCAGCCCCAGAGGGGATCTGAGCAATGCTCAGCAAGAGCTAAGGGGTGAGGGGCGAGAGGATGGGGCCAGACACTCAAGTACTGCCCAGCCACAGGACAAGGGGCAGGGGGCACAAACTGGAACTCAGGAGGTTCCATCTGAACATGAGGAGAAAATTCTTTGGTGTGAGGGTGCCGGAGCCTTGGAGCAGACTGCCCAGAGAGGCTGTGGAGTCTCCTTCTCTGCAGAGATGACAAACCTACCTGGACATTGTGATCCTGGGCAAGCTGCGGTGGATGACTCTGCTTTAGCAGGGGGGTTGGACTGGATGATCTCCAGAGGTCCCTTTCAGTCCTCACCGTGCTGGGTTCTGGGATTCTGCAACAGGAGCATCACCTGAACCAGCTCATTCACCACCAGAATCTGCCAGGACTCCTCAGAGTCACATCTGCTGGAGCAGCTCTTTCAGAACGCAGTGGGAGTTCAGCTCCCGTGAAAGGGGAGCAGCACTCCCGGGCACAGCACTGCTCTGTTTTGGAGGCAAAATCTCCTCCTGCCCCCTCAGGAACGAGGCCTTTCCCACAGCACTGCTCGGAGCAGCAGTAACTGCACAACAGCTCACACAGGCAGCCTCCCGAGGCTCCTTCAGCAGCTGGGAATCTTCGGAGGTGCCTTAGAAACATGCCCACGCTTGCAGCAGGTGCCACGACTGATTCCAACAGGGAACTTTCCTGCACCTGCTCCACAGAGACATCCCTGCGAGGCTGAAGGTCACAGCTCCAAGAAGTCCTTGCATTAAGTGACCTCAGCTGGCTAGGCTGTGGTCCTGGCTAGTATCTAATGGGTTTCACATGACTCAGGCTTTTCTCCTTTGCCCTTCACTCTCCTTCACCAGGGTGTAATTTGCTAGTCGGTGGTTATGCAGCAACAGCTGCAAAGGACCATTTTAAGGCAAATTGTTACTAAAAACCCTTTTGCCAGATTGCCTCGAACCATGCAGCAGCACTCTCCAAGCTGCCTGCTCACTGCCACCCTCTCAGCAGAGCACACGTCTGGATCTGCACCTCCGCTTGGCTCTGGACCTCCACTTGGGTCCTCACCTGCAACCTGCTCTACGTGACCCTGCCTTGGCAGGAGGGTTGGACTCGGTGATCTCCCGAGGTCCCTTCCAACCCCTAATATTCTGTGATTTGGATCTGCACAGGCGTTTGGATTCTCAGCTGCATGTGAGTCTGCACCTGCGCCTGGCTCCTGATCTGCACTTGAACCTTCACAAGCGTTTTTATCCTGCACCCGCGGTGCGGAAGGGTCTGAGCCCTGCTTTTGCTGGCGGCAGAGGCAGCCAACGCTTCCAGACCAGCTCCACACGGTCCAGTTCCATCCAATTCAGCCCAGCTCCAGCCCGATTCTAGCCAGCCTGAGCCCCAGCGAGCCCAGCTCCAGCTCGGCTGCGGCCAGCCCGGCTCAGCCCAGCCGCGGCGGTGTGCGCGGCACTGCGCTGGGTGGCAGCGGCGGGCACTGCTCGGCTGCGATACTAGAGGGCACTGCGAGCCTGCCAGTCTGGGCTGCGAGCGGCACCGGCAGAGTTGGAAGCGATCTGCTGCTCAGGGGCATCAGCGCACAGCCAGCGCTCACCTCTGGGTCGGCAGCAAACTCGTTTGTGGGCGAACACTCCGCTGCTGTCGGTCCCACCGGCACCAGCTCCACTTCCACTCCGGGATCCTCCTTCACTGCCGAGCCCTGAGCTGCTGCATCCTGCTGCTGGCGGGGCTGTGCCGCCAGAAAGGAGCAGCTGCTGGGATGCTGAGAGGGATGATGGAATGGTTTGGGTTGGGAGGGACCTTAGAGATCATCCAGTTCCAAACCCCTGTCATGGGCAGGGGCACTTCCCACTGGATGAGGTTGCTCAAAGCCTCATCCAAGCCTAGTGACTTCCAGGAATGAGGTGTCCACAACTTCTCTGGGCAACCTGTTCCAGTGTCTCACCACCCTCATAGTAAAAAGCTTCTTCCTAATGTCCCATCTAAATCTGCCCTGCTCTAGTTCAACATCGTCTCCCCCTGGTCTGTCACCACAGCCCCTGTCCAGCTCTCCTCTATCCCTCTTCAAGTCCTGGATTATAGAACTGTTGAGGCTGGAAGAGACCTTTGAGCTCTTCAGGCCCAGCTGCTCACCTGGAGCTCACAATCCCACCCCTGCTGCTAAGCCACCACCACTAAACCACATCCCTCAGTACCACATCTACACATCTTTTAAACACCCCCAGGGATGGTGACTCCACCACCTCCTTGGGCAGCCTGTGCCTGATATCCCTTTCTGTGAAGAAATTCTTCCTAATCCCCCACCTAAATAAGGAGCAAGAACCATTCTGAGTACTCAGGATCTGTTTTCCAGGCCATCACTTACCACTAATGTTCGTTAATTAGCAGCCAGACCACTGCCTGGCTTCGTTTAAAACCTGATGGTTTCCTTTCACTACAGCACAAGGTTTCATCCTTGGTCTTGGTGCCAGCATCATTTTTCCTGTTGGACATCTTTCCTTAAGGACACAAACCTACCAGAGAGAATTCCTGCAAGGGCAGACAACAAAATTGCTTTGAGAAGAGTCTTTCAAAACATGTACCGAAGTAGGGATGTGCTGCTCCGAAGGAAGCGCTCCAGTCAATGCCGGCAAGAGAGCAAAGGGCTCCGGATCTGTCTCCTCAGCTCCTCACACACCCACCACTGCGATGTCTAATTCAGCTTCAAGGAGGAAGGTTTCAAGTGGAGCAACAGCAGAGTGACAACAAACAAGACTTCACCATGCCAATGTAAAATGTTTACCCACTGTGCAGAGCTCTCTGCTCTCCCAGGCTCACCACCCAGCACACAGAACCGCAGGGAAGCAGAGGGAAAGGGATCTGGAGAGGTCACCTCGTCCTGCTCCTTCCCCCAGGGTAGGACCAACCCTGCCTAAATCAGTCCTGACAGGAGTTTCTCTGACCTGTTTGTCTCTGGAGGATGTTAAGGAGATTCCATGAGCTCCCCAGTCTATTCTGGGCAGGAACTGTTCTTGCAGCTGGAACATTCTCCCCAAAGTCTAACCCAAATTGTATTTGCTGCTGTTTAGTCCCACAAGATCTGTCCTACCCTGCTGGAGGTGGGCAGCAAGTCATGATTTTTGTAGCACCTTCCACATTTGGGGTGATTGTTGTGGTATTTTTACCAACCTTAAACAATCCTGGAGGTCAGGAGGGGGGGACAGGCTCTGCTCACTGCTGCCTGGCATAGGACAAGCAGCAGTGGATGGAAGCTGCAGCACAGGAGGATCCAGCTCAGCACAAGGGGGAACTTCTTGCCTGGAAGGGTCCCAGAGCCCTGGCACAGGCTGCCCAGAGAGGTTGTGGAGTCTCCTTCTGTGGAGCCTTTCCAGGCCTGTCTGGATGTGTTCCTGTGTAACCTGAGCTAGATTGTGTGGCCCTGCTCTGTCAGGGGGGTTGGACTGGATGAGCTCTTTGGGTCCCTTCCAACCCCTGACACTCTGTGAGCCTGGATTCCTATCAGCATCTCCCCAGCACTAACTTGTCCCCATCTCTCCTTGTCTTCTCCATGGGACTCGTTGTAAAAAGGGAGTCTCCCTCCTCCTAGCCAGATTGTGGCCAGATTCCAGGCAGTGTCACGGTGCCAGTGCTCAGGAGGGTAAGCAGGAGGCTGTATCCCTGGGGGACTGCAGATGCAGGCATAGCCCAGGGACGTTACAGTTGAGTGTGAGCTTTGTACCCCCTGAGGACCATCGTGGTGTGCTCAGTCCCCTTCCTCTCTGCAACCACATTATCTGGTGCTACATCATTTCATTAGTGCCCTCAGAGCAGTGGGTCAGACTGGAGAGAGGTGGGAGCAGGTGTAATTTACACGCTGGAGGGAGTTGGAGGAAGGTGTAAATTACTCAAGCACAGCCTACCTAAGGTTCACTTAAAATTCACTCTGAATTTGGCAGCAGACACACAGGAGATAATCAAGTTTTCCTTCCCCAGATCTTGTGTATTTAAAACCTGCTGTGTTTAATTTCTGCAGTCACAACAATGCTCATTCATAAATATTTCCCAGTGCTGGGTCCCATTAGCATGGGCAGCCCTGCTGCCTGATTAATGGCCTAGAACAAGGGGATCAAATCTCTTCCAGGCTCCAGAACACCACTTTGTAGTGCCTGCTATTTGATAAGGTGTTACAGATAGGGTTTGGCTGCTGACAAGATGTGGCTGCACTTCAGCTCCCAGCAGCTCGGATCCAGGGCTCGGATCAGAGGTGAATTTCAAGCGAGCTCTAATTACAGGACACCCTGGACCAAACCTTGAGGGCTTGCACGTTTCCAGAGCTGGATGCCTCACAGCTCAGATGCAAATGCTGCTCCTCAGCCTGCTCTCAGGAATTCATAACATATTCATCAACTTGTAGTACCTAAGAGCCCTGCCCAACTCTATTTGGAAGGCCTTAATGTGGCTCCAGCAGGAGTTTAACCGTATTAATAACTGATATTAACTGGAGCCCTGATGGGGCTGCTGGGACAATACCCTTTGATCAGAGCACTCAGCTGGTGCAATTGTGTTTGTCTCAGCCTTGCTCATCCCCACGTGTGCTCGGTGCCATCTTGGCATGCATATGAAGCATGCAGATCTGGGGGATACACGTTAATAGTGGGGCCATCTGCTCGGAGCTTTTATTGAAGAGAAGTGTGAATGCAGTTGCCATGCAATCCTCTCTTACACACAAGGACCCTGAGCCAGGGAAACAAGAGAAAACATCTCCTGCTTTGGCCTCCTGGCTGCTTCACATTCCTCCTGCCCACCCCTGGGGTTTGGGGTTAATTTAGGGATTTTTCACCCCACCCCCCCCCCCAAAGAAATGAAAATTGAGGGGGGAAAGCTCCTGTGTGCTTACACTCAGGCTCCTCTCCTCCTCTCTGGTGACAGACAGGATATTACTTTTCCACTGCATATTGCATTAATAGCAGAAGCACAAGAAACAGCTTGGAAATTCCAGTCCTTAAAGCCTGATCTGCATCTTGCTTCTACTGCTTTGAGTTTTAAGCTAGAGGAAAACTCTCTTCAAGTCAGAAAGATCACAGAATCATAGAAGAGCCCTCCGAGATCATCCAGTCCAACCTTCCACCCAACACCACCATGGCCACCAAGCCACGGCCCCAAGTCCACAGGTGTCTTGAACCCCTCCAAGGGTGGGGACTCCAGCACCTCCCTGGGCAGCCTGTTCTGACCCCTGACCCCTCCTGCAGCAAAGACATTTTTCCTCCTCTCCTACCTAAATCTCCCCTGGCACAACTCCAGAGCTGCTGGATGGAGAGTCAAGCCCAAACTCCAGCTCAGCCTTGAGCCAGGATATGGATGAAGTTCTGTGTGCTGCTGTTGCCCTTTGCTGGGATCACAGGATCACAAGACATTAGGGGTTGGAAGGGACCCAAAGAGATCATCGAGTCCAGCTTCCCTGTCAGAGCAGGGATAAACAACTCCCCTGGCTCCATCCATAAGGAAAGGCTCTGCTGGCTCCTTCTTCTCATGCACTGCATGCCCCCAGCCTGTCTCTCCCGTGGGTCTGGGCTCTTCCATGCTGACAGTTGGAGGGGATTGTGTCAGTTGTCAGGTCAGACCTCCATGCCTTGGATATGCAAGTGCTGATTTGGGTGTGGAGTGAGGAAGATGTCCTGATGGCACAAAGCCAAAGTATCCACCCTGAGGAGTGTCCTTAACCCCTTTTGTCCATGGAGAGATGGAAACCTTTCACCACCATAGCTCTTTCTGAGCTTCACACTCATCCTAGAAGGTTGGATTGAGCACACTTTTGTTCAAAGGCGCTGGGATCTGCAGTGTGGAGGGGCCCCAGATTCTCCTCCTTGCTTCACAGATATTTGAGTAGGCAGCAGAGTAAGCAAGGAGAGAGTTTTTTTCCCATATCTTCCATATGCAAATAGATTGGTGAGCTCAGCTCCCTATTCATTGCTTCCAACATACATGACACAGATGATGCTGTTCCCATTGTCAGCCTAGAACTGGGGGCTTGATGACAAGAAAGTCACAGAGTTTCCATCTGCATAAAGCTGAGCTGATAGTTGGGTAGGGAAAGTCACTGCACTGGAGTGTGTCAGCTCCACTGTCTATGTCCACGGTTGGTTAGTTAGGTTTGGGATCTGAAAGGCCTTTTAGGCTCCAAGTTCTCCCTGCACAACCTCTCTGTGCTGCTTGGAGTGGCCTCATTTCTACCTCCCCAGGGGCTGCCGCCTCCCTCCCCAGTCCAGCCACAGCTCCTGCAACCTGGGCTGAGCCAGGGAACCTTCTGAGGAGAGTCCTCAAGCAGCACATGGCTGGAGCAGAAGTGTTGAGGTTGGTTCTAGATGTACTTACCAAGTTGCAGTGATGCAAACGGTGCATTAGCATAACTGGGTCAGTTCTTTGGCAATCAGCACATGTGTGCCTGGGAGGGGACCATGTGCCTGTGTCTGCTGGGGTTGTGCTGCTGAACACATCACCTGCTTGGAGGAGAGCAAACGTGTTTATCCCAGCGCTGGGGAAAGGGAGGCAAGAGACAAGAGCAGCTCACCCTTCCCCAGCCAGCTGATTGTGTGTTTTCCACAGCATTTGTTCAGTGCCTTCGCTCCTCACAAGTGAGCTCTGCAGCCAGCGCCCCCCGAGCCCTCCCTGCTGCTCTCAGCTCCGGTAGAAGTGACACAATCCTTCCCCAGGTTAAAGGGGAAGGCTTCTCCTCCCAGCGTGGTGCTCAGGGCTGCTGAGGAACCAGAAGCTCAAACCGGGGAAGGAGCTCCTCTCCCTATTGCCCCGAGCGAGAGCAGGGGGCAAGGCTGGGGCTTGCCGTGGGCATCGGCCGGTGGGTTGCGGTGAGCCCTCCAGAGGGTGCCAGGAGTGGGTTTTAAAGCCCAGACATGCTCCAAGGCAGGGATTAGAGGAATTCACAGAGCTCTGCCAAGGATAGAGAGGAGATCCCCAGAGCCAAGCCCGTGTACTCTCCAACACTTCCATTTTAATAGTAAGTTAAAAGGAAAGTTCTCCTTCTGGAGGGGGTTTTAATTATAGATCCCTCTTTTAAAGGCTCCTCCTGGCTTTATCCCTGCTTACACCCCCACAGCTGGTAAAGAGAAGGAAAGCTCTACCTTCCCCAAAATCTAATCAATCTGAGATGCTTCCTGAGCTGATTCACTTGGCTAAGCTCTGATGTGAGACATGAAACAAAAGACGAGGCAAAAGACAAGGCGATAGAAAGCAGCCAATCTGCCCTGCCTCAAGGTGAAAAGGACTTGGGGACCTCTCCCTCCTGCCCAGCCTGTCTCTGCTGGAGGTAATGCGCATCGGTAACACTTAAGTGACCGAAGTTTCCCAGCACAGGCAGTAGCAGGGCGCTTGGGGCTCTTTTCTGGCTTGTCATGCTTGTTTTCCTTGCGGAGGCTCTGACCTGCCGTGGTCGGGGCTGGCAGCTTGGCACGCAGCAGCGTTTCGCGGAGCGTTCTCTCCCTACCAGAACAGCAGCCTCATGTTTCCCTGCACAACAACCTTCCCTAGCCTGAAATGCTTTGCATCCCATTTCCTTGATCTGGCTAAGTGCTTGCATGCTCAAAATCCCACCCTCCCTCCAGCTGTCCTTCTGGCAGGGAAGAGACAGCATCTTCTCCCCGGAGAGTACAGTCACTGCTCCTTTGGTTATCTAATCAGGGAAGGGCAAAATTCACCCAGGGACCTGCAAACCCCTCCTCGAGCTGCAGAAATTGCATCCGAGGATCTTCTGCAGGAGGGTGTGAGGCAGGGAGCCGGGGGGAGCCTCCCCTCCCTGAGCAGATGCTCTCTGCCATCTCCTCAGTGTCTTGCACAAAGGGAAAGAAAAAAAACCCGAACCCCTACCGACATGTAGAGCACTCCTGGGGCTGAAGCACTCAGCTCTTCCCTTTCCTGCTCACTGGGGTATTTGCGTGGTCAGGAGCAGAGACCTGCTCGTCCAGCCCTGAGGTTTGAGCAGGGGTGTGGGGAGGGCAAGAGAAGAAGCATCCCCCCCTCCTGGACTGCGTGTACCGCCGCGGTCTGTTGCTCAGTTTCCCAGGCTTTGTGTGGGTTTTCCAGCATTTCTCCCAACTACAAAACATTTCATCTCTCTGCCCGTGGGAACTCAGAGATTCTGTCTTTGCAGTGTGCACAAGGAACTGGGAAGCTTAAACTGGATCAAGCTGGAAGGTTTCTTCAGGTCCAGCTTGCTAAGAAGAAAAGGATGGTACAAGGGTGGTGAGGTAAGACAAATACTCACCCCAATGGGCACACAAGGTTCGAGCAGCCTTCTCCTCCACCAGCCCTGAAACAACAGCACCTTAAGTCATTTGTGGTGACACAGAATGGACTGGAGCTGGAAAAGGGTAGATTTAGGTTGGAGAGGAGGAAGGAATTCTTGGCGGTGAGGGTGGTGAGACACTGGAACAGGTTGCACAGGGAGGTTGTGGATGCTCCCTCCCCGCAGGTGTTCAAGGCCAGGTCGGACAGGAATCAGCCTGGTCTGGTGGGAGGTGTCACTGCCCATGGCAATGGAGGGTTGGAATGAGATGATCTTTAAGGTCCCTTCCAATCCAAACCGTTCTCTGATTCTACAATTCCCTCCCCTTTTCTCTGCAAACTTCTCCCCAAAGATCCCAGTGGGCTGGAGAAAGCTGTGGCTGGACGCAGGGGTCAGGCTGAGCTGGGTTTGTCAGATATTACCTGAGCCCTTTCCCTGCCAAGGGGTCTTCACCTGCCCCCGTGCTGGGAGCTCGATCGCCAGCCCTGTGCTGCCAGCTAATAAAGTGCTTACTCACTTGCAGCAGGCACTTTGACATCCTCGGCCGCAGGCTGCTGGGTGAGGGCTGCGAGCGGAGCGTGCTGCGGGCGGAGGAGAGGCAGCAAGATGTATCCTCGGCTGAAAGAGCCTCCACAGGCCTGGTTATTATTCTGCCAGCAATCTGGGATCCCTCTCCACGGCCTCAACTCCGCTCGAGTGTCAGCCAGCGCACCGCCAGCCGCCGGCGGGGACTGCCGGGTGTCACGTTTGCCTTCTGTTGTCTCACCCTCTCCTCCACCACCCCAAGCTGGGAAAACGCTTCCCTCTGCTCCCAGCACATGTCAAAGGCACCGTTTGCCATTTAGATTTTGGGAGCCAAATATAACCCTGTATAAACAGGTGCGAGCCTGCATATGTCAATAGAATTACACCTGCTTGTAATGGGTTTGCCTTTGGCCCTCCAGCCCCTGGGATCCCTCTGGGAGCAGAGGCTGGATTAAATATTAAGGGCCTTGCTCTCCACCCCGGGCCTGGGCTGCTGTAATTAAATCTCAGTGCAGATCCATTGATTTCCACCCGTGCTCACCTCGTGGGAGGAGGTTGTGCTTGGGGGCAGGAGGGGCAAAGATGCCCCTCAAAGAGAAGCAAGACTGTTTTGCTCCTCACCCACATTCACAATCATAGCATGATGAAGGTTGGAAAAGACCTCTAAGATCACTCTTAGGCTCTAGGCTTCGAGGAGACCTTAGAGTGGCTTTGCAGTATCTGAAGGGAGCCTACAGGAAGGCTGGGGAGGGACTATTTACACGGTCTAGTAATGTTAGGACGAGGGGGAATGGGTTTAAGTTGGCAGAGAGGAGATTTAGAGTGCATATTAGGAGGAAGTTCTTTACAGTGAGGGTGGTGAGACACTGGCACAGGTTGCCCAGGGAGGTTGTGGATGCTTCCTCCCTGGAGGTGTTTAAAGCCAGGCTGGATGAGGCCTTGAGCAGCCTGCTCTAGTGGGAGGTGTCCCTGCCTATGGCAGGGGGTTGGAGCTGGATGATCCTTGAGGTCCCTTCCAACCTAAACCATTCTCTGATTCTATGATCACCCAGTCCAATTTCCTATCCCAAAGTGTCACATCCACTTGACTTTTTTAACACCTCTGGGGATAGTGACTCCAGCCCCAGCCCAGACAGCCTGCTCCAACGCCTCACCAGAAAGACCAGGAGGAAATGATAGGCAGTGCTCAACAGGAGGAAGTAATAGGCAGTGCTCAACAGGAGGAAATGATAGGCAGTGCTCAACAGGAGGAAGTGATAGGCAGTGCTCAACAGGAGGAAGTGATAGGCAATGTTCAGTAGTTGCCAATGGGCTCAGGTAAAACAGGCAAAGGGTCTAAAAAATTCAGCCTTTGGTGCAGCTCTTCCCCATCCCTTCCTGCCCATGACAGCAGCACAGTCACTCTGCAGTTGCATCCCATGGGCTCCAGTGTCAGAGTGCCACAGAGCAGCTCTCTCCTTCCCAGCACAGCATCATAGGTTGGAAGGGATCTTGAGGATCATCTAGTTCCAGCCCCCTGGCAGTGGGCAGAGACATCTCCCACTAGCCCAGGTTGCTCAGAGTCCCATCCAACCTGCCCCCGAACACTTCCAGGGAGGAGGCACCCACAACTCCCCTGGGCAACCTGTGCCAGTCCGGAACATAAGGACCGCGGAGCCAGACCTGTCTGGCAGGACCAGTACAGTTTCCCATCCTCAGAGCCTATTTATTCCCGGAGCTCCTGAACCACCACACACCCTCGGACCAGCCCCGCGGCTGCTGCCGGCTTCTCCGGGCCGTGACACCCAAAAGCTGACTCCTGAGCTGCGCCTTTGACCGAGTCTCTTCGCTAGCTTCTGATCGTTGGAGCTTGCAGGGCTGAGAAAAACGACGCTGGCTTCTCTTTAAATGCCTGGGGTTGGGAAGTGTGGCGGCTCACGCCGTGCTGTTATTCTTCCCAATTGAAAGCTAACGAGGCGTGCATGTCACTTAACTCTGATGTCAATAATCAGCACACCGCTTGGTCTTCGCCGTGGCTATTGGAGGGAATGGAAATGAAATACCAACTTCTTTTTATCCTGTTACGGTACCATAATAACTAATAAAGGAGTAATAAGCGAGACGTGGGGAATTTCCAGGGGAGTCATTACTACAGAGAAGACCTAAAGGCACGAAGTGAAGTCCAGGAATATTAGCCCGCCCTGAATTCCCACTCAGGGCTTCTCACTTAAGTAGTCCTGCTGCTGTAAAGGAAGTGTTTACAGGAATAATTGGGATGTGGAAAGCATCAGCCCTGCCCTGACCGGGAGAGGAGAGCCAGAATCAGAGAGAACCTCACGGGTAACGACCACCCTGAGGCATCAGGGCTGGGCCGTGGTCAAGAGACGTCGGCATTCCATAAATCTCACGCTCTGTTTCCCAACAGAGCTCTAAATCACCTCTGCCCATCACGGGATGGACCCTGTGTTTTCCAGGGTCTCTTAGGTAGGAGAAGCCACTTTGAGACCTCAGAGCAGTGAAATGATTTCACAAAGTACCGAGCCGATGAGGTCACGAACCACACACAGGCTGGACAGGGAACTTCCTGGCTTAGACACGATGGAATTGCTGCCTAGGATGGCACGGGCAGATTTTGGTGGTCACGGACACAGAGGGCACCGGGGATCCTTGGAGGTTCCTCTCATAAATGAGCTGTCATTTACCCAGGAGCACGGCAAAAAGCTGTCCCTGCTTGGGAACGATCCTGTCCGCAGGCTCAGGCTCTGCTCAGGAATGATCCTGTCAGCCTGGGCACAGTTTCGTCTGCCCTGTCCGTAGCTGGAGCTTCCTCTGCCCTCGGCGTGGCTGCGGGGAGAGTTGAGCTAAGCAACAGCTACAGCTTCTGCATCTCGATGCTGGAAGGTGCTCTCACCCCTCCCAGCCCTGCTCGTTAATCCCCTGCCTCCCCAAAGCAAAACCTGGTTTGCTTCGATTCCCACCATTGCCGAAACGCTTCCCAGCCATCTGATTTCCCCATCCCCGAGTTCTTGCTTTGTTTATCCTATTAATTCCAACCACCCCCTCTTCCCCCACCACACACACGCGCACACAGCCTCATTTACAGCAGCTTCCAACAGCAGAAGCCTCCCCAAAAATATTCAGGGCACACGAAGAGAACTTCCACGGGCGGGGAAGCCCTCGTGACTACAGCTTCGGGTTTTTTTTCCTCCTCGAGCAAACATCATGAGCTCATGATTTTTTAGGTTGTTTCCCCCCCCCCCCAGAGCTCTTAAAGGAGAAAAAAAAATAAGAAGAAGAAGGGAAAGGGAAAAGCTCCAGCAAGGAGCATTCTCCTCTCCCGTTATCTAACCGGGACATCACGGATGCTGCAGCCGCGGTACCCACCGAGCCACCGGGGGCTAGGCTGAAGGCTCCCCGCTCGAAGCCTCTTCTTCTTCCTCCTCCCTCTTCTCTCTTCCCTCCCTCCCTTTCCTTCCCCCCTCCCCGCTCGCATTTCCTCCCTGCACCTTTAAGAAGCACATTGCTGCCCGGTGGGATGGTGTCTGTTAAAGCTGCACAGAGGAAGTTACGCAGCCGGGATCAGGCTCGGAGATAAAAGCTCCGATTGTGATTGAAAGTGAGAGCAAAAGGGATTTCAGCCTCGGCATTAACTTGCCGGGAGAGCCGGGGATTGCACAAAGCTTCCCCGGCCATCTGCCCTTGGCGGCCGGCGGCGCAGCGGCTGCTGGCCCGGCTTGGGGAGCAGGAGTGTGTGTGTGGATGCTGGGGGGTTGTATCTGAAGGGGAGATCCCCCAAGCCCTGAAGTTCACAGCTCCATCGGGAGCCCCGCACCGCAGAGCTCCCTCCTCCCGGTAAGGACCTGCAGCGCCGAGCACCGGCCAGGGAGAGGGGGGGAGGAAAGGCGGGCGGGGTGGGAGGGGGGTGCGGCGGGCAGCCCCCATCTCCCAAACACCATATCCCCATCTCCCAAACACCATATCCCCATCTCCCGAGCACCAGCATCCCCATCTCCCAAAGACCGGCTTTCTCTTCTCGCCGGCACCAACATCCCCATCTCCCGAGCACCAGCATCCTCCCCCGCGCCCCCAAAGTTGCTCTGTGGCTCCCCCAGGGTCCCCCCCAACCCTGTCCGGGAGCATCTCCAGCTCCCCACAACGAACTGGGTTGTTTTATTTTTTTGTCCCCGTGGAGTTTGCAGTGGAGGCTGAAGGTAGGGAGGGCTCCGCTCCACTCCACCCCAGCCCTGGCAGTCCCGAGAAGTCCTTTAGTGGGAAAAACCCAAGCCGGAGGGGGTGAAGCAGCTTCGCTTCCACTGGCATCACAAATGCATCAAAGAGAGCTGCTAAATGTGGGCTTCCCGGGCTGGTTTCTGCCGGGAGCTGCTGCTCCTCTGAGCTCTGCGGGGTTTCCCGGGGTGTGGGGGGTTTGATTCGTGCTCCTGGCACATCGCAGCAGGGCTGGGGGAAGGACGTTCCTCAACTTCGCTTTTCGGGATGGGAAAGATGACATAAAAGTCTCGGGCTGGGGTTTGTTCCCAAGGCAGCAAACAGATCGGGAAGGGACGAGCAAACTCCTCGGTCGAGTTTACTTTCAGTTGTTAATTGCGGAGCAGCTCGAGTGCTGCTCCCCGGGGGGGAGATCTCTGCTTCTCCGCAGCTCTAATCCCAGCAGAATAATCAGAGAAGGGAGCGGCCAAGTCGAGCTACAATCTAATTTCGTGGGGTTTCTGTAACGCTCTGTCTCTCAGTGCCCAGGGACTGCTGAGAACTCCTCAAAGCAGACAAAGCACACTGCTCCCATCCCTGCCCAGCCGCAGCTTCTCCAGAGGAGCAGCTGAAGATTCATTTCCTAAGAGCCAAACCAAATCAAGCAGGGCAAAGCCTCCCATTCCACCAGTCTCACCCCACCCTTGCTCGCAGGCTGTGTTGCCTCATTTCAGAGCAACTCTCGCCCTGCACCTCAGACCCTGCCAGGAGCCTGCACACCCCCCAGGGTTGACTGGCATTAAATTCACTCTTCCAGCGAATTCTTCTTGCCCTGGGAATCTCTGACATTTAGCCAGCACGACAAGACACTAATAGATATTATAGATCCTTTCTTCCTGGGGCTTTTCCATTTTTTTTCCTTTCTCTGACAGCCATTCAAATATAATTGTTGAGGCTATGAAAATAGATCCATAAACTTAACACCAGAGTCCTCATTAAACCTTCCCAGGCTGCTCTCGGCAGCAGCCTGGCGCTCGGCACCGCTCCTTGGGCGCTTGGCGGGGACCTGTTTGATGTAACGGTTAGGAACTGACTCGTCAGGAGTGAAAAGACAGCTCTGATGTCAGCAGCACTGATAAACACTTCTGTCACACCCTGTTATTATTTTTACTACGTTTACTCATAATGTAAAAATAGCAGCAGGCTCCTCTTGCTCTGTGAGCTTGGTCAGGTCCAACGCAGCTCTAGGAGGCTTTTCTTTGAGAGCTGGCGGTGAAGCATGAGAGGTAGCTTCTTGCTTCTCAACTCATTCATCTCAATCAGCAGCCTTTCAGCCAAAAAAGGGGAGAAGGGCAGATGGCAGCACGGCGACACCAAGCTCCCACCCCCCCCCCCAACACGGATCAATGCATCACTTAACCTGAACTTTGAGCTTCAGTGATTGAGCAGTGACAGAAAGCAAAGACCAAAGGTATTGCTGAAACAAACCTCCCCACGCTGTGGGAGAAGAGTTGGGAGGGGGGGGATCAAGCAAAGGGAATCATCCAGAGCTAAAATTCTGTCCTGGGTTGTTGTTCCCACCTTCCCATTTCAACCCTCCCTCTTGGATCCGGTGCTAGGAGAAGGTTTGACTTTAGGGGTTTGTGTTCTCATCCTCCTGCTTCATCTCTCCCTCCTGGATCTGGTGCTGGGAGAGGGCTTTAAGGGTTTGTGTTCCTACCCTCCCAGTTCTTTGTCTTGCAGTTCTTTGGGTTTTTTATAGCTCTGCTGGAAAGACAACAAAACTGCAGCAGTGTTGCTCTAACCTGGGATGAATACTGGGCAGGGCAGTGCTCTTTGTATTAGGTGAACCTTAAATGTTATTAGGACCTTAAATTGTTCTTTTATTAAATGTTATTGTTCAGATAAATCATCTGTGGGGATGCTGGACAGTGGATCTGTCTCCCCAGCTGTCTTAGTTATTTGCTTATCATTTAAGGACTATCAATTTGTCTGTCTGTCCCTGCTCTCTGTCTGCATATTCTCTGTCTCCTAATGACCTACAGCTGCTTCTCGGTACCATTTGAGGACCCATTAGAGCTGTCGCTGTCCAGCTGCTGTTAAGAAGCAGGTCCCTTAAATGGGGAGCAGTCGCCCTCAGCTCCTGGAGGCAGCAGAGCCCTGAGCATCTTACTATGGATTTCTTTTTATTAAAGTTGTATATCTCCCTCTTACAAAGCCTGGCTCCTGGCTCGGGAAGCCCAACTGAGGGCTGAGGCTCCCGGGGGACCCCTGCTCTTACAAGTTTTGTTGCTCTAACTGCACCTCCCTGCCCTTGCTCCCAGCTAATTTATCTTCCCGTTCGTTTTAGGTGCAGCCTGCTAATGAACTCTCCCTTTGCCCTGACCGAGCGAGGAGACCTCAGGTAGCAGCATGGCTTGTGGCTGAAGGCTTTGAGAGCTTGATGCTGAGCTGCCGAGAGGCAGAGCTGGACAAATCCTCTCCTGTGAGCGTCTCCTCGCTGCTGAAAGACAGAGGGAGAAGCAGCAAGGACAGCTCCTGCCGAGTGTCCAGCATCCTACAGTAGGACCACCACGGATCTTGCTACCAACCCAACCATGATGTTGAGGCAAACATCCTTTGGGAGAAAGGGATTTTAGCTCCGAAGGAGCTCCTCCTTTGTCAGAGTTGTGCCGGTGGCCAGATGCCAGGTCGTTCATGTGCTCCTGCTCACAAGCTGCAGCAGTTAAAGGCAAACTACACTTTAAAGCACTTTTCCTGGAGATGCAACTGCAGCAGACAAGAAGGTTGAGGAGAAACTGATCCAGCAGCACCCCACGGCCTCTCCAATCCACTCCTATCAAATTTCATCAGCAGCTCAGAACTTGATCTTGCTATTGATTGACTGGAGTCACCTCTAGATATTTTCATGCTGATTTGGAAGCCCTTTTGGACAATCCAAGGGGGAGGGGGGGGGGCGGGAATGAGGTTAAGGAAGACTTTTGACCACTGATCAGCAGCTCTGGCCAAAACTTTCCTGATTCACTGCTCTGCAAAGTTGGCTTCTGCACCCAGAAAAACTTTCCACAGCCAGACAGGGTGTGCAGAGTGGGATCACTCCTGTTAGTATCCAGATCTCCTCTGAATGGATCACTCTTAGATGAGGAGTTTCCATGCTGATCCTGAAAGCAAACCCTAGCCCAGTCGCTGCCTTCCTCGGGACTCTCGGCTCTGCCCTCGCCCAGGGGTCCAGCACTTGGCCACAGCTGCCATGCTCCACCTGGTTGCTTTCCTCTTGCACTGTCTGCCCTTGGCCATGGGGCAGTATGACATTTGCAAGTCCTGGGTGACCACGGACGATGGCCCATCCTGGGAGTTCTATGCTTGCCAGCCCAAGGCCATGAGGATGAAGGATTACGTGACGGTGCGGGTGGACCCGGCAGGAATCACTTGTGGGGACCCTCCAGAGAGATTCTGCACCCATGTAAGTGTTTGCCTCTTTATCTGATGGGTTCTACCAGTCTTGGCATGCAGGTGGCCACAGGCAACGTCCTGCTAAGATGTTGTTCTAAGGACATTTCAGCTCAGGGTGGCTGCAGGCTTGAGCTCTCCTGATTGCAGAATGGGAAGGAGGTGTCCTACCCAGCTCAGTGTGGTGCCAAGAGGTTGGCCCTAGAGCAGTGATGATGTTGGAATGCTGAGGGGATAGCGAGGAGTAGCTGGGGTAGGGGGAGGCAGAGGGGGAAGGAGGCTCAGGAAGTCCTGGTAGAGGGATAGTAAGGGTCACAGATCACTGGAACAGGCTTCCCAGAGAGGCTGTGAGGTCTCCTTCTCTGAAGTCTTTCAAGACCTGCCTGGATGTGTTCCTGTGTGACCTGAGCTAGACTGGATGGTCCTGCTCTGGCAGAGGGACTAGACTGGATGAGCTCTTTGGGTCCCTTCCAACCTCTGACAACCTGTAAGGTTTGGGGAAAGCTCTGTCCCCAGCAAGCACACAGCCTGAGCTGCTCTGAGCACATCCCTCTGCTTGCTAAAGCCTCTGGGGGGTGTGTGCCAGTCCCATCCCAAAAGGCTGCTCCAGCACCAGGGGTTTGTTAGGAGCGAGGGCAGGTGAGGGAAGCCAGCTCAGGCTGTTGATCTGACAGCCACAGATATCCCTGGAGCCACTGAAGAGGCAGCTCTGCCTCTCTTGCTGCCTCCTCAGGAGAGGACTCTGTGGCCAAACACTTGCCCTTGTAGTTAAAATCTTTAACTTATTTTCTCTTAAATATTAATCGCTGCACTTCATTCCCTGCACCACAGAGCCCAGCAGCAGCCTCTGATTCATAATTCACAAGGGCTTACCTTGTCCTGAAGAGCTTGAGGGGTCAAAGCAAAGAGCAAAACAGCAGGGCTGTAGCATCCCCTCCCAGATGTCCCCTGGGAATGCTCCAAGCACCCATTTCAGGTACAGGGACCAAGACAGCCTATGTTGACAGCGCTTCCAGCTGGACTGAGAGCTGGACCAGGAGTGGCTGTTAAAAAGTGTCTTATCTTTCTTTTATCTACCATGAGAAGGGGAAAATCTCATCCTGAATCAGTGGGGGAAGCCTCATTTCCTATTGCCAGCAATATCTGAGAGAGAGCAGCCCTGAGGAGAAGGACTTGGGGGTGCTGCTGAACAAGAAGCTCAATATGAGCCAGCAGCGTGCTCTTGCAGCCCAGAAAGCCAACGAGAGCCTGGGCTGCAGCAGCAGAAGTGTGGCCAGCAGGGCCAGGGAGGTGATTCTCCCCCTCTGCTCTGCTCTGCTGAGACCCCACCTGGAGTACTGCATCCAGTTCTGGAGCCCCTGGGACAAGAGGGATGTGGAGATGCTGGAGTGTGTCCAGAGCAGGGCCAGGAGGATGCTGAGAGGGCTGCAGCAGCTCTGCTGTGAGGACAGACTGAAAGAGTTGGGGCTGTGCAGGCTGGAGCAGAGGAGGCTCCCAGGTGACCTTCTTGTGGCCTTCCAGGATCTGAAGTGGGCTACAAAAAAGCTGGGGAGGGACTTTTTAGGCTGTCAGGGAGTGCCAGGACTCAGGCTGAGGGAGCTGGGAGTGTGCAGAGGAGGCTCAGGGGAGACCTTACTGCTCTCTACAACTACCTGAAGGGAGGTCATAGCCTGGTGGGGTTGGGCTCTGCTGCCAGGCACCCAGGGAGAGAACAAGAGGGGACAGCCTGAAGCTGTGCCAGGGCAGGTTTGGGCTGGATGTTAGGAGGAAGTTCTACATGGAAACAGTGATTGGCATTGGAGTGGGCTGCCCGGGGAGCTGGTGGCATCACCACCTCTGGAGGTGTTTAGAAGGAGGCTGGATGAGGCACTTAGTGCCATGGGTTAGTTAATTAGGAGGGTTAGGTGATAGGCTGGACTCGATCTTAGAGGTCTTTTCTGCCCTGGTTCGTTCTGTGGTTCAGAGGAGCAGCCCTGCTGAGGTGAGCAAGGAGCCCACCCAGCACAGTGCACAGAGCAGGACATGGCTGCAGGAGAGCTCCGAGCTCTGGCCCAGCCTCAGCACTGGGGTGGGATGTGCTGGGAGGGCAGCGAGGGACATTTTCGTGCCCTCTGTCTCAGAGGGTGACTCGGGGCCGTTTACTGCTGAGCATCCCCTTCTGGGCAAGAAGAAAGTGGAGTCAGCAAGAAATGACCTTTCCATTCCTGGTCCTGGGTGGTGACTTGACACCTATTGACACGCAGAGGATGCCAGCCCAGCTTTGCTTCCCCTGCACAAAGGAAGCCAGGGACAGAAATCGATGCCACTGCCCACTGATCGATGCCACTGCCCACTGATGGTTGTCACTGCCCCCCAGCCCCACCCCTGGCTGCAGGAGGGGAGGGTGAGTGCCTCCCGTGAACCCCACGCAGCCCCTCCAGCCTCTTTGGGTGTCCTCGTACCCTTTCTCTCCAGGCTTTAATTGTTTTCCTGCAACAGGTGAGCGTTCACCGGAGCTGAGCTGCCGGCAGAGCAGCTCCGAGCCGCGCAGGGGCTGAGAGCTCTCCTGGGAGCCTCTCGGAGCAGCAGGGCTCTGCCAGGGGGAGGTCGAAGGAGAGTTGCTCGGAGTGCAGCGCGGCAGGATGCCAGCCCTGCCCAGACAGCTGAAATCAAAACTCAGGGAGCACAAACATCCCCCCCTCCGCTGAAGGCAGCCGGCAAGAGGGAGCAGGATGATGTCTCTGCGTGGAGCATCGCTGTGGGCAGGCAGAGGAGGAGGGTCCTGGTGGGAGTCGTGACCCTGTAGGGCAGTGACCGTTCCCTGCCAGGCTGCGCTGGCACTGGAGCAGGCTGCCCAGAGAGGTTGTGGAGTCTCCTCCCCTGGGACAAACCCTGCCTGGATGCCATCCTCTGCAACCTGACCTAGGTGGCCCTGCCTGTCCTGCAGGCTGGAGGCTAACAGGGACTAGATCTTTTAACCGAGGATGTGGAGGGAAGAGTGAGACCTGAGAGATCAGAGTCCCAGCGTGGTGGGGCTGGGAGGGTACCTCTGGAGATCACCTAATGGTCACCTAGATCCAGAGCATGGCATGGAGCAGCCAGAAGCAGGTTTCAGGTGAGGGGGGGGTCTGCAGGATGGGCATGGCTGGGGCCAAGTGAAGCTGCACAGGCTGTATGGGGCAGAGAGGAGAGGTGGAGTTACTTTGCCGTTCCGCCCTCCTGGGCAGAAGGAGGAGGAGGAGGAGGAAGAGGAGGACGCAGCTGCTGGGGTGCTCCCAGGTATGGAGCTGTTCTGAGGTGCTGAAGCTTTTCTTTGACACCAAGAAGGGACCTTTGAGGATTCCCCTTCCAAGTGTCAGCATTTTGCACACAGGAGAAAAAAAGACCTCACACAGGATTTGTGGGTGACTAACAGACAGAGCAGGCAGCAAGCAAGCCCCAAAGCCCCAGCCTCTGCTCCAGACAGCCCCGGGGGGACGACCAAATCATTCCAGCAAAAGCCAGGAGAGGTGGCTGGAGGCTGCTGTGAGCCAGCACCAAAGGACTTTGCTGCTCCTTGACACCCTGCTGAGAGCAGCCCAGCCCAGCTCATCGAGGGGTGGGAGCCTTCTTCCCAGCCCCCAGCCTCAGAGGTGTCAGGACAGCGTTTCTCGCTCAGACAAGGCTCTTTGATGCAGGGCTGAGCTCTCAGCCCGTATTGATGGGTCAGGGGTATTTTTCTTTGGCGTCAGCATTGTTTCATCAGCTAATAGAGCTTGTTGACTTTGGCAGGGCTACATGAAAGGGAAAAGGCTTTATTTATTCATTACACATTCAGCCAAATCTGGTATTTAATTCTTAGCTAAACTTTTCTGAATGACATGTGGTTATAAGGGCTCCTGCTGAAGAGCTGGGCTGGCTGCTCAGAGCGGGAGGGAAAGCAGACAGGCTTTGGGGCACAGAAACCTTTCCCCCTCCATGCTCAGCTCATGCAGCTCTGCCCAGTTCTCGCTTCGTGCCCCTGTTCAGCGGGATGAAGGCTTGGGGGGGAGGGTGAAAACCGAAGCTTTTGGCGTCAGAAGACAAATGGAATTGCTTCAGAGGTGCTCTTGCAGGAATACCTCTGAAGATGCAACACAAGCTGGTGGCTGTAGGATGGATTCATCCCTTCTGCTACCCTGCCACAGCCATTTCCCAGTCCACAGGACATGCCTGTGCTGTGTTTCAGGAGGCAGAACTGTGGAGCCAAAGCCCTGTGACCACCCCAGGGCTCAGGGGCTGCCTTTGGGCTGAGCTGGGGCTGCCTTTGGGCTGAGCTGAGCCCACACACAAGTCAAATACCAAATTCTTTCCAAGAAAATTGGATGTTCTCTCTCCTCCTTCACTAAAGCAACACTACCCACTGCTGACTGCAGATCCATCCTTGGCTCTAGCAGAGGGCTGGGTGGCAGAGCTCTCTTTTGCCCTTCCTTGCAGGGCCTAGATGGCTTTTGGGGACAATCATTGTGACTTCATCCTGAAATTCAGCAGCACAAGAACCCACCCCCTGCTGTCACATCATCCAGGACATCTCAGGCAGGGTTGTGGGGATGGGAAGTTGCTGTGCCACAGCCTCCTTGAGCCCTCCAGTACATTCAAATACTGGAAGCCTCTCCCCTGTCACAGAACGGGTTGGGTTGGAAGGAACCTTAAAGATCAACCAGTCCCAAACCCCTGCCGTGGGCAGGGACACCTCCCACCAGCACAGCTTGTTCAAGGTCTCTTCCAACCTGCCCTTGAACATCTCCAGGGAGGAGTCATCCACAGCCTCCCTGGGCAACCTGTGCCAGTCTCTCCCCACCCTCACTGTGCAGCATTTCTTCCTAATCTCTACCTTTGATCTCCCCTCTCACAGCCCAAAGCTGTTGCCCTTCATCCTTTCACTCCAAGCCCTCATCCAAAGGCTCTGCTTTGAGGAGACAGCCTGCATAAGGCATCTGCTGCCATTTCCACCCGGGAGAAGTTTTCCCTAATCCACCAGGAGAAGTTTTCCCTAATCTACCCCTTGCGCCCCCCCCCTCTCTTACCATGTTGTTTTCTAGCCTAAGAGAAAGGGTTGGAGCCTTTGGGGTTGGTTCCCACCCTTAATCACTTCCCACCTCAGGGCTGCTGCAGAGAACATTATTTGAAGTCAGGATCATCTGCTCCTTGCCCTCGGGGCCAGACCCTGGGATCTCCTGTTAGCAGCTGCTCAGCAAATTACACACTGCTGCTCTGCTGCCACCGAGGCTGCTCGGGAGCACGGCAGGGGCTCAGCGTCAGAAAAGCAAAGGTTTCAGGGCAAATGAGGGAACAGAAAGGAAATTAGAGAGTGCTGAGCAAACGGGATTTCCCTCCCAGCCCACTGCAAGCTCCTTCAGTGCCCAGCTCGGGAGCGTAAGGCAGGATGGCTGCTCCCCTAACAAGGATCATTTCCACTTGCTGATGGAAAAGACACAGCCATAAAAATCCTGCTGTCAGGTGGAGTTAATTGGTAGAGTGAGCAGAAAGTTTGCCTGCGCCTTGGGTGAGGTGAGGAAAGGTAAACTGCTGCAGGAAAAGCTTTGCTCTTCAGAAGGGAACAGCACCCAGGTGGGGAAGGCTGGAGCGAGCTGGTCTCTTCTCTTTGGTGAGAGGAAATGGCCTCGAACTGCACCTCAGGAGGTTTACCTTGGAGATTAGGGAAAACTTCTTTGCTGCAAGAGTGGTCAGGGACTGGCAGAGGCTGCCCTGGCAGGTGGTGGAGTCCCCATTCCAGGAGGTGTTCAAGAAACCTGTGTCCACGGCACCTGGGGGCAGGATTTAGTGGCCATGGTGGTGTTGGGCTGAAGGTTGGACTGGATGATCCCAGAGGGCTTCTCCAAGCCAAACTGTTCTAATTCTATGACTCCAAATTGCTCCATCAAGCATGAGCAGGCAGGCAATGCCTGCTTGGCTGGCAGGGCCCAAGTTTCTGGCTGCCCAGGGCCAGCACTCCTTTTTCTGCACACTCCAGCATGGGCAGTGAGTCTCTGCTCCCTCAGAACTGAGCTCCCCAGGGATGCTGCCACCTCCATGTCTCTTTTGGGATGAGAAGGGACATTCAGCACAGATTCAGATGGTTCTGACTCACAGCCAAAGAGTTTGCAAGCCCTCATCCCCTGGCCTGACCACCTGCTTCAGCTCCATGGTGCTGCCATAAAGTGCCTTTGAGGAGCCCTTTAAAAGGTGGGGCTCAGAGTCCTGCCCTTGGGGACAGCCAGGACACCTTTGAGACTAACCACAGCACGGTCCTGGGCCACCAACAGGCATTTGCTGAATTGTTCCCCTAAACCAGAGCACAAAAGACCCAAACACTTCGCATCCAGCAGCAAAAGGCTGGGCACAGCAAACGCAGGAGCCCAGGGGCTGCCAGGGCAGCTCCACCACCCAGCCATGCTCTGCTTTGGGGCTAGGCTTTGGGGAAGGTCTGCAACAACACGTGAAGAGCAAGGCAGAGCTTTTGCTCCCTCCCCTTTCCCACCCTGTCCTGCCCTCCCCCATTCAAACTCTCAGGGCCTCTCTCAGAGGATGAAATATTCATAGTGGTGGAGCAGCTCTGCAGAGGCTGCAGGTCGGCAGCTTCCCAGGCTCACAGGCTTTTAGAGCAGGACACTTTTCCTACTTCCTAAGCATTTTCTTAGTCCCGAATCAATAATGGACTCAGAGCCCAGCACACAGGGAGCTGTTCTTGTGCTCCTGCTTGTAGGGACTGTGGACACTGAGCCACCTCCAGAGCAAGATACAAGAGCTGCAGAATCAGAGTCATAGAATGGCTTGGGTTAGAAAAGCCCTCTGAGATCATCCAGTCCAACCAGCAGCTCAGCACAACCTTGGCCACTGAGCCTCGGCCCCAGGTGCCATGGCCACAGGTTTCTTAAACATCTGCAGGGATGGGCACTCCACCACCCCCCTGGGCAGCCTCTGCCCGTCCCTGACCACTCTTGCAGCACAGTTTTCCCTCATCTCCAACCTAACCCTCCCCTGACACAATTTCAGGCCATTTCCTCTCCTTCTGTCACCTGATACAAAGGAGAAGAGCCCAACCCCCACCCAGCTCCAACCTCCTTTCAGGGAGCTGTAGAGAGCAATGAGGTCTGCCCTCAGCCTCCTCTTCTCCAGACTGAACCCCCCCCCAGCTCCCTCAGCTGCTCCTCCTAAGAATGAGAGCAATGAAGGCATGAGGCAGGATCCAAGCAGCTTAATTTGTAGACAAGCTTCAGGCAAGTGCCGTGGGAAGAACAAAGGTTGCAGTTCTTAGGTACAGCAAGACCAGATTTGGAGCCAACCTCCAAGCCAAGCTCCAAATCCCAGGCCAGTGAGGCTGAAGCCCTGCAGCTCTGAAGATGTGCCCATGGCTGCTGGCTGGGAGGTGTCTGCTTCACCAAGTTCCAATCCCTAGGTCACTCCATGGAATCCCAGAATGGTTGGCTTGGAAGACACCTTCAAGACCATCCAGTTCTGAGCCCCTGCCATGGCCAGGGACACCTCCCACCAGCCCAGCTTGCTCAAGGCCTCATCCAACCTGGCCTTGAACATCTCCAGGCATCCACATCTTCCCTGGGCAAGCTCTTCCAGTGTCTCACCACCCTCACCATAACCCCCTCAAGCCCAAAAGGAGCAGCTGCAGGGGCGCAGCTCCCGTGGGGAGGTGGGTGGGAGGTGAGCCCAGGGCAGCAGGAGCGCTGGGGTTAGAGCAGCTCACCGGGGGATTAGCAGTGCCCGAGGCAGGAGCCGCTGGGAAGCTGTGTGTGCGCCCGGCAGCGAGGGGATTATCTGCTTAGGGGGGGGATTCGCCGGGCACTGTTAACCCTTCTGTGGCCTGCAGAGCAGCTGCACCTGCCTCTTCTCAGGCCGAGGTGCTGGGCAGCAGATCCAGCAGCAGGAGCTTTGGGAGTGGAAGCGTTGCCCTCAGGTCACCCTGCAAATGGGTGCTCAGAGTCCTCCCTGGGAGGGTCACCTGTGGGCAAGGCTGGTTCCAGCCTGCAGGTTCAGCTTGGGAGCGCCACCAGCACTGCCTCTGGCATAGGCAGAGTGGGCGTGAAGGGATCTGTGTCCCTGCGGGAGCACTGCAAGGGTGGACAGGTGGCTTGGGCTGGTCCTTGTGTGTGGCAGGCAGCATCTCCTTCTCCAGATCCTCCCTGGCTGTCAGCCTCAGGCACAGGTTGTGCTGTCTGGGGTGCAAGGAGCAGCTCAGACTCTTTTCAGGGAGGTGCTAAGTAGAGCATGAGCAGAGTTGAGCCAACATGAGGTGAGAGCAGAGCTTGCCTCGACCCTCCTGGTTTCCCTCGACCTTCACATCAAAGCTGGGTGAGGGAGACACAGCTTTGCCCAGCAGCAGCTGCCTGCGGTATCTTCACCTTTACAAAGGTGCAGCCCCCAGTGAAGGCCAAGCCTGCTCCTGACATCCCTCCCTGCCTCAATGTGCCCAGGTGGAGATAGGACATTCGTTGCACTGTCACCACACGGCCCTGGTTGGCACTGTGACGCCTCCCTGCGGCTGGCGGGGAGAAGGGCACAGCGCTGAGCTGGGGCGGCACACCCAGGAGATGGTTCTGGAACGCCGAGGCAGGTTGGAGGGGCAAGAGGAAGGGGAGCCAGGAGCAGGGGCTGGCAGACACGACCCCGGAGGAGCCTGAGAGCCTTGCCCAAGCGGTGGGTGGTTGGGAGGAGCTGGGCAGAGGTGTCTGCTCCAGGCCGAGGGGAAGAGGCAAAGAGCAGAGCCGAGCCCCTCGCTGAGCACCCCCGGAGCGGTGCCGCGACGCAGCGGTGCCAGCTGCTGCTGACTCATGCTCCTCCGAGTGCCACACGCAGGCACAGCCTGTCCTGGTGCCCGAGCCAGGGGTGACCTTGTGCTTGGACACCTCTGATCTGAGAGGAAGGGGAAGGAAGTGGAGGAGCAATCAATCCCCCAAACCACAGCCCGGAGAGGGAGATGGAGGCAGTGACATTCAGCTGAGCCAGAATTAGCAGCGGCCGTGTGGAGGGACCCCATTTCCACCCCATTAATAATTCATCCAGCTCTGCTGCTACCTGCTCACAAACAGCAAACAGCTCATTAGCCAGAAGGGCTTTTTCCCCTCCCTTTGCTCCCTCTGCCCTCTAATAAGAGCCCATTGCAGATGGCTGGGGGATGGAGGTGGCAAAGGAAGGGCACAGGAGTGAGCAAACCACCCTGCCAGCCTAGCCTGAGCTTCCCACCCAGTCTAATCCCATCCCATTCTGGTTGCCTGCCCTGGACTCTGCTGCCTCCCAGCCAGATCTACCCTTCCCCTGTGGAGGTGAAGCCTTGAAGCAGCCACCACTGAGGGAAAACTACTTTGAGAGCTACAAAGCCCTGGCACAGGCTGCCCAGAGAGGTTGTGGAGTTTCCTGCTCTGCAGTTTCAGAACTCACCTGGACAAGTTCCTGTGCAACCTGCCCTGCTTTGGCGGTGGGGTTGGACTAGACCCCTTCCACCCCTACCCTTCCATGATTCTGTGGGCATTCAGAGATGGAATAATTAGTGCCAGAGGAGCAGGAGCTGCCCCACATCCCTGGAGCATCAAGGCAGGAGGGCACAGACCTTTACCTGGGCTCCCAGGGAAGAGCCAGAAGAGAGCTGTGTGGGGACCTCACGTTTCTCTCCAGTTACCTGCCTGCTCCTGGCCCTCTCTGCTGCTGAGTTATGTCACCTGCCAGCTGCTGGAAATAATCACTGTAAATTAATTAGGGTTGTTTCACCCCTCTGATCCCTCCCAGCCCAGGGATTGAGTGAAAATTAATTGTCTGAGAGTTATTTCCAGTTCTCTGGGGGTCCCATCCTGCCTGCTGGCAGGTTACGGTTTGTGCCCTGGAGCAGGAGATTTAATTACCCACAAATGTTATTTTTGATCATAAAATCACCTTCTCTGCTGGGAAATCCAGCCAGAGCAGGTGACCCCCTCAGGTCAGAAGCAGCAAGAGTGATAACATCCCATAATGACATTAGGACAAGCTCACGTTTTTCTCTCGGGCCAAAGCAGCTCTGTTTGGGAGAGAGCAGCACATCCTGGAGCAGTTCTTGGAGCAGGAGTTAAGAAGTTTCCCCCAGACACAATTTGCTTAGGGTGGTCCTTGTCAAAAACCAAACCCTGCAATCGTTTTGGGTGGAAAAGGTCTCTAAGGCCTCCCAGTCCCACCAGCAACCCAACCCCACCATGCCCACTGAACCCTGCCCCCAGGTGCCAGGGTCACACAGCTCTTGCACACCTCCAGGGATGGGAACTCCAACAGCTCCTCGGGCAGCCTGTGCCAATCCCTGACCACTCCTGCAGCACAGGAGTTGTTTCTAGCTCCCAACCTACATCTCCCCTGGTGCAGCCTGAGGCCATTTCCTCTCGTCTTATCTGTAGGTACTTGGGAGAAGAGCCCAACCCGCACCTGGCTCCAGCCTCCTCTCAGGGAGCTGTAGAGAGCAACGAGGTCTGCTCTTAGCCTGCTCTTCTCCAGGCTTCTCCCTCTTCTCAGGGGCAGCTTCTCCTTCAGCTGCCCCTCCCCAGCCCTGTTCTCCAGACCCTCCTCCAGCTTCCTTGCCCTTCTCCAGACCCACTCCAGCTCCTCAATGTCCTTCTTAGAGTCAGGGACACGAACCTGAAGCCAGTACTCGAGGTGTGGCCTCCACCAGTGCCAGTGGAGAGGATAAAGGTGATTGTCACCAAGCTTGGGTCAGGGGTGGCATCTTCCCTACTCAGTTATTCAGTGCTGACAAGCCTGGCTGGGACGTGGACAGGGATGGAGATGCCAGGGAAGCCTCAGCAGGGCCACGGAAACTGAAGCAGGAGCTGGAGGTGAAGGAAAACCACACAGCTCAATCCCAACATGAATCAGGGGAACTCAGCAGGAAAGGGCACAGAGGAAATTGGTTTGGCTTTGTGCTGCAGCCTCCTGAGCAAGCAGCTCCAGTTTGGTGTTGGATGGTGAAAAGGAGGAGGGGGAAATAAAACTCGGGGGGGAAATAAAACTCGGGGGGGAAATGTGCTCCAGAGCAGCCAGGGGAGAGGCAGGCAGCCCCCTCCACTTGAGGACCCCCATCTGCCCTGTCCATGACAGACAAGGCTGTTCAGGGGAGGAGGCTGCAGTGATGGCACCAGTCCATGGTGGGGGCATGAGCAGGGCAGGAGGGATCAGGGGCAGGGTTCTGCCGATGCAGTCGTTTTGGAGGATCTGGAGGAAATCTGGCACCAACTTAAGGACTTTGTTGCTGTGTAAGGTGAGAGGAGACTCTGTGAACTTCAGCAGTTAAGCTGTGAGTGGGAAATCAAAGGCAGGGCTGTAGGTGACCTGTGAGAAGCAGAAGGGCCTTGGGATGCACCCCAGAGCTCCTTAGCCATCGTGGTTGGATGGGGTGGGTGCCAAGGAGGGAGTGGTCCCCTCCTAGGTGGAGGTTCAGACTGAGGTTTCCTTGGTCACAACTATTCCCAAGAGGGAGGGAAGGAGGTTTTTGTGCCATCACCTGCCCCTCTGAATTCACCCCAGCAGCTGCCCAGCTTGCAGGCCACTAAAACACTGCTGCCACACAGGGATGTTTGCCCCCTGAACTACTTCTGCCACTCAGAGCTGGATGGAGACCTACAGATAAGAAGGGTCTGGTCTTAGAAACCTTCAGAGGAGAGTTTGCTGAGTGCAAACCTTCCTCACCCACAGCCCCTTCCACTTCCTGCAGCAGTGGCAGCTGCCAACTGCTGCTAACACCCCACGAGGGCCGGGAGAGAGAACCTCTGTTGGCCACCAGACCTTCTCCTGTCTGCCCAAGGAGCTTGGTCCTTAGGCAGAGCTCTCATCTCAGAGTCTGCAGCAAGCTCCTCCTTGTGTTGAGGGAGCCAGACCCAGGTCTTCAGGCTCCTTAGGCTACAGAGGGATGCTTAAACAGCACCACCAGCAGAGCTTGCAGGAGAGCCTGGAGACACCCAAGGTTTGAGAGCTCTGATTGGGTTTGAGAGCTCATTCTTGGGGAAAAAACAAAGTAAATCCACTACAGAAGAAAGGACCCAAGAGAAGCCTACAGAGCAGTGTAACCTTCGTGCCAGAGAGAAAACTCTGCCTGTGGAAGACAAGGATTTCCTCCTCCCCAGCTGAAAAAATCCAAGGTTTGGAGTCCCAAGGCTGGTCCATGTTGATGAGCCCTTGTCATTAGGAGGCTAATTAAAAACGAGTTGGTCCCAGGGTGTCCTTGGCTCAAACATCACAGCTCCATCAAGCAAAAGAAACCCCTGAGAGCAAAGCAGCTCCAGAGGGGTTCCTGGGGCCAAGACAGCACTAAACAAAGCACACTGGGCTAGGGGAGCTGTGCTGAGCAGCCCTGCCTGGGCAGCACCAACTTCCACATCAGCTCCTTCTCATCCCTTGCTCACAGCTTGGTTGGCTTCATCCCCACTTTCAATCACAGAATCATAGAACTGACTCATTCTTAGAGTCCAACCTTCAACCCAGCACCACCATGGCCACTAAGCAGTGTTCCCAAGTGCCATGGCCACAGGTTTCTTGCACAGCCCCAGGGATGGGGACCCCCAGCAGCACCCTGGGCAGCCTGTGCCGGTCCCTGACCGCTCAGTTCTTCCTCGCATCCAACCTCAACCTCCCCTAGCACAACTTGAGGCCTTTTCCCCTCATCCTCTCCCTCCTATTATTGTTATTTTCATTATTTTTCTCCCTGCTGCAGCCAGTGATTGAGTTGCTTTCCAGCTTGCCTTTGGCACAGAGGCCTCCTCAAAGCTGCAGTTTGATTCCTGTGCAGCTTTCACCACTCACAACAGATGTCTACTTTGTTTGAAATATTCAATGGCTTAATGATTAATCAAGCAATTTCACCTACAAAAACAGAGAATTTTCTGCTGTGAGGCTTAAGAATGGCATGATCTGCCAGGAAAAAAAGGGAAAACAACTTTGGGCACTCATTAGGAGCCCAAGAAACCAGCTGGGCTTTGGAAAACTGCAGCCTTTGATTGGGGCTGCTTTCCCCCCTTCCCAGGCTCACAGGATGTCAGGGGTTGGAAGGGACTCAAAGAGCTCATCCAGTCCAACCCCTCTGCCACAGCAGGACCATGCAATCTAGCTCAGGGCACACAGAACACATCCAGACAGGCCTGGAAAGGCTCCACAGAAGGAGACTCCACAACCTCTCTGGGCAGCCTGTGCCAGGTCTCTGGGACCTTTCCAGTCCAGAAGTTCCCCTTGTGCTGAGCTGGAACCTCCTGTGCTGCAGCTTCCATCCATTGCTGCTTGTCCTATCCCAGGGAGCAGTGAGCAGAGCCTGTCCCCCCCTCCTGATCCCCATCCCTCCTTCCCTGCCTCCCACAAAGTTGGAAGAGTTTTGCTGTGCCATTCTGGGTTCCTGTCACCATCCTGGGTCCCTGTCACCATCCTGGGTCCCTGTCACCACCCCAGATCCCCATCACCACCCCAGGTCCCTGTCACCACCCTGCCTGGTCAAACCAGTATCTTGTTTCTTAAGAACTCCTCCCCAGGGAGCAAGTCTCCTCTGCCACCTTCAGAAAGTGCCTTCTGCAGCATCTCTTGTCCAGCACTGACCTCAGACACCAAGAGCAGGAAAAACCCAAAGGCTGCATCTGCAGGCACCAGGACTGGGACACTTTCAGCAGCAGAAGTGGGTCCATGTGAACCTCATGAGGTTCATCAAGGCCAAGTGTAAGGTCCTGCACCTGGGTCAGGGCAATCCTCAGTATCAGTCCTGGCTGGGAGATGACTGAGAGCAGCCCTGTGGAGAAGAACTTGGAGGTGTTGCTGGGTGAAGAAGACTCAGCCCAGCAGTGTCCTGGGGGCTGATCCCCAGCAGCGTGGACAGCAGTTGGAGGGACAGGATTCTGCCCCACTGCTGAGACCCCCCTGCAGTGCTGGGTCCATGGCAGTGATGCAAGGGCTGGAAGTCCTCTGCTGTGAGGCCAGGCTGAGAGAGTTGGGGTTGTTCAGCCTGGAGAGGTGGAGGCTCCAGGGAGACCTTAGATCTGCCTTCCACGGATGCCAATCAGAAAGCTGTGGACAGACTTTTTAGCAGGGCCTGTTGTGACAGGACAAAGAGTAATGGTTTGAAACTAGAAGAGGGAGATCTGGACTAGATGTAAGGAAGAAATGTTCTACACCAAGGATGGGGAGACCATGGCCCAGGTTGCCCAGAGAGGTTGTAGCTGCCCCATCCCTGGAGCAATTCCAGGTCAGGTCGCTTGGAGCTGTAAGCAACCTGCTCCATCTGCAGATGTCCCTGCTGACCCCAAGGGGAGGGTGGGACTGAATGACCTTTAAAGGTCCCTTCTCACCCAAAGCAGCCTGCAGTGTGCCCCCCAGAGGCACAACCTCGCCACGATGCCCTTTGTTGGGCCAACAGCAAGGGCTTGCGGTTTCCCCCTTGGGGCAGAGCTGGGACTAAGCGAGGCTGCAGCGAGCTTTGGTGCACCCTCGAGAAATGAGCAGCCAGGAGAGCAAGTTGGGGAGCTGGGAAGCTGCAGTGTCTGGTTGCTGTGAGGACACTCACGACTGATTTAATAGCGTGAGGCTGGAAGGGAGCTGGTTTATTTTAAGCTCCCCGAGCCCAAGTTTGCCTGGCTTAATGCAGAGTGACTTTTAGATTGAAGACGTAAATGTCTTGAGACTTTGGGCAGCTTCTTTGGAGGGCACACGGCTTGGAGGAGGAAACCAGACTCAAAAATAATACCTGGAACCATTTCAGCAGGGTTAGAACTGATCTTACCAGCACCAAGGGAGCAGCCAAAGCATGGCCATCTGCTTCCGCTCCCCCTCCCTGCCCTCTGGGCTGGCTTCAACCCACCCCAGCAGCAGAGAATGCAGCCAGCAGCCCGTGGAGGAAGGGCAATTCGATAAACCTAACCCCAGAAAAGGAACACTTCACTTGAGCAGAGGAAGCCCTGCCTCGTGTGGTGGCTTTTGAGGCTCTCCCCCACCTTCCAGCGCTGTCATTTAGAGGTTGGTTCTGGCTTTGCCCTCTTACTGCCACGCAGCTCTCGAGCCCTGTGCTGCCCCAGAGACATCCTTGAGCTCTCTGCCTGCTGAGCTGAGCATGTTCAGGGCTTGGGCTGGACAGCAGGGACTGTGCACCTCCGTGTCCTGCTCTCTGAGACGAGCATATGTGAGCTTTGGCTCTGCTTCTCCCTGCTCTTGACCTGCCAGCTCTCCTGCCAGGGGCGTGCCAGGCCAGCCCTGTCCATCCAGACTGGGCACTGGGAGGGGATCACACTTGTTAGACTCTGCTGCTTCCCTTGCTGCCCCTAAGAACTCTGTCCCAGCTTCCACCCTGGCCACCCTTTGCTGGCCTGGGTCATGTTTTCTTAGTGTAGTTTGGTCGCAGAGTCCTTCCCTTGTGTAATTTGGCCACTGCTTAAGGAAGCCTCCAAAGAAAGCCTCAGTATGGCCACCCTGAAGGTGGAGCTGGCCACCGTGGAGCAGGGCCTGACAACTCAAGCAGCAAACACTGAGTGGAGATTCATCTTACCCCAGCTCGAGGGCTTTGGCAGCCCTGATGGCTCTGCTCACAAGGAAGCCACAGGGCAAGAACGCTCTTGCCAGGATGGCTCCCTGCTTGCAGGCTCCTGTTCTTACCGCACCAAGGTGGACTTATTGAGGCACCTCTTGTCAACCCCCACCTGAGCCCAAGGAGACACTGCCCTGCTGCACCCCCCTGCAGACACGAGGTGAAAACAAACCTCCAGGATGGTCTTTTCAGGACCATTCCATTAAGCCATCTGTGTGACCACAGTGGCAGGAGGACCATACTGTAACACAATCTGCTGTCTCAGCACACTCTGAGCCCCCAGCACCTCAGCTGATGGGGATTTTTCTTCTTCCTTTTCCACCAGCCAGCTCTGTAAAGCTGTTCTCAGAGGCAGCTCCATGCCTTAGCAGGAGGCTTTAGCAGAGGGATTGGGCTGGATGTCCCCAGAGGTCCCTTCCAACACACAGCATGCTGGGAGTCTGTAATGTGCCCCTCAGCACAGCTGACCCTGGTGCTCACCTCCAAAACTTCAACCTTTGGTGCATGACCTTGAGGCTATGGCCTTGGTGCAGCTCAGCACCTCTGTGTGGCCCTTCAGAGCCTGAGAGCTTGGCCATGCAGTGTCACTCCTGGGCAAAATGGGATGGCAGGACCTTTCCTGCCATTGCCCAGGCCTATGGGCAATGAGTGGCATCACAGTGGAGTGGGCATCATGGCCTGGATGGAGGGAGTCCATCTCCTGTCAGCTCAGCCTCTGTCCAGTTTGGGTCATTTGAGCTGAGAAGTCACCAGCAATGGTCTCTGGGGACAGCAGAGACACCAGGAGCACAAATCTCTGCCCTCTCTGCTACTACCTGATCCTGTCCCAGCCTGAAGAGAGGAAATTGGGTTTGCCTCCTGCAGCTGTGCTCCAAGGCTGGGTGGGGATGGTGTCCCCCCAGCTTCTTCAGCATCAGGAGCCTGAGGAGGTCTGGATGTGCTCACTGCTCTCCACAGGCTTTGTCACTTGGCCAAGCTGAAGTCAGCTTCTCTGAGACCTTCTTAGGGAAAGACCTTTCTCTGAAAGCTGCTCTGTGCCAGGCTGGGAAGCACTTCCCCAAGGGCCTCTCACAGGAGGCAGCTCAGCTGTGTTGGTGGCAAAGGCAAAGCCACCTGGCTTGGGCTTCAGCTCATGCTCAGAACACAGAAACACAGAATGGACCAGGTTGGAAATGACCTCTGAGATCATTGAGCCCAACCTGTCCCCTACCACCTTCTCATTAACTAACCCATGGCACTAAGTGCCTCATCCAGCCTCCTTCTAAGCACCTCCAGGGGTGGTGATGCCCCAGGCAGCCCATTCCAATGCCAATCACTACTTACATGTAGAACTTCTTCCTAACATCCAGCCTGAACCTGCCCTGGCACAGCTTGAGGCTGTCCTCTCTTGTTCTGTCCCTGGCTGCCTGGCAGCAGAGCCCAACCCCACCTGGCTAGGACCTCCCTTCAGGCAGCTGTAGAGAACAATGAGCTCTGCCCTGAGCCTCCTCTTCTGCAGGCTGCACACCCCCAGCTCCCTCAGAAGCTCCTGGTAGGGCTTATGCTACAGCATCACCCAGAGCCAGACCCCAGCACATCTGCCCCAGGCAGCCCAAACCAGGGCCCCACAGGGGCGTGAGCTTAGCCACACGCCCGCCATGCCCACGCAGTGCCCACAGCGTGCCCGGGTGCTGCCTCCTCCTCTGGTGACAGAGGTTGTCGTTCCAGGAGAACCCGTACCTGTGCAGCGATGAGTGCGACGCCTCCAACCCGGACCTGGCGCACCCGCCCAAGCTGATGTTCGACAGCGAGGACGAGGGCTTGGCCACCTACTGGCAGAGCGTGACCTGGCGCCGCTACCCGGAGCCGCTGCTGGCCAACATCACCCTGTCGTGGAACAAGAGCATCGAGCTGACCGACGACATCGTCATCACCTTCGAGTACGGCCGCCCCACAGTCATGATGCTGGAGAAGTCGCTGGACAACGGCAGGACTTGGCACCCCTACCAGTACTACGCCGACGACTGCATGGAGGCCTTCAGCATGCCGGCGCGGAGGGTGCGGGACCTGTCCACCACCAGCGCCAACAGGGTGCTGTGCACGGAGGAGTACTCGCGCTGGGCAGGCTCCAAGAAGGAGAAGACAGTGCGCTTCGAGGTGCGCGACCGCTTCGCCATCTTCGCGGGGCCCGACCTCAAGAACATGGACAACCTCTACACGCGGCTGGAGAGCGCCAAGGGCCTCAAGGACTTCTTCACCGTCACCGACCTGCGCATGAGGCTGCTGAGGCCGGCCCTGGGGGGCACCTACGTGCAGAGGGAGAACCTCTACAAGTACTTCTACGCCGTCTCCAACATCGAGGTCACCGGCAGGTAACGGCTGCAGTGGTTCTGGGGGGCTGAGGAGCATAGGATCGTAGGATCGTGGGATCACAGAATCAAACACAGCACCACAGAACCACAATCATAGACTCACAGATCCACAATCATAGAATCATAGACTCACAGAACCACAGAACCACAATCATAGAACCACAGAATCACAGAACCACAGAATCACAGAGCCACAGAATCACAGAGCCACAGAATCACAGAGCCACAGAATCACAGAGCCACAGAATCACAGAGCCACAGAATCACAGAGCCACAGAATCACAGAGCCACAGAATCACAGAGCCACAGAATCACAGAGCCACAGAATCACAGAGCCACAGAATCACAGAGCCACAGAATCACAGAGCCACAGAATCACAGAGCCACAGAATCACAGAGCCACAGAATCACAGAGCCACAGAATCACAGAGCCACAGAATCACAGAGCCACAGAATCACAGAGCCACAGAATCACAGAGCCACAGAATCACAGAGCCACAGAATCACAGAGCCACAGAATCACAGAGCCACAGAATCACAGAGCCACAGAATCACAGAGCCACAGAATCACAGAGCCACAGAATCACAGAGCCACAGAATCACAGAGCCACAGAATCACAGAGCCACAGAATCACAGAGCCACAGAATCACAGAGCCACAGAATCACAGAGCCACAGAATCATAGAACCACAGAATCATAATCACAGAGCCAAAGAGTCATAGAGCCACAGAGTCATAGAACCATAGAGCCATAGAATCACAGAACCACACAATCACAGAACCACAATCATAGAATCATAGACTCACAGAACCACAGAATCACAATCACAGAACCACAGAGTCATAGAACCACAGAATCATAATCACAGAGCCAAAGAGTCATAGAGCCACAGAGTCATAGAACCACAGAATCACAGAACCATAGAATCACAGAATCACAATCACAGAATCACAGAGCCATAGAACCACAGAAGAATCACAGAACCACAGAGTCATACAACCACAGAACCACAGAATCACAACCACAGAACCACAGAATCACAATCACAGTGTCACAGAACCACAGAATTATGGAATCACAAAATCATAGAATCACAGTCACAGAATCAGTCAGGGTTGGAATGCACCACAAGGATCAGTCAGTTCCAACCCTCTGCCATGCCCAGGGACACCTCACACTAGATCAGGCTGTCCACAGCCTCATCCAGCCTGGCCTTAAACACTTCCAGGGATGAGGCTTCCACCAGCTCCCTGGGCAGCCCTTTCCAGGCTCTCAACACCGTCATAGTGAACAACTTCTTCCTAACATCCAGGCTGACTCTCCCCATTTCCAGCTTTGTTCCATTTCCCCCAGTCCTATCACTCTATGACAGCCTAAAAAAGTCCCTCCCCAGCTTTCTTGTAGCCCCCTTCAGATACTGAAAGGCCACAAGAAGGTCCCCTGGGAGCCTTCTCCTCTCCAGACTGAATAGCATCTAGCTGTAGGCAGCATCCATGCCTTTGTGCNGAGACACTGGCACAGGTTGGAGGGTGGTGAGACACTGGCACAGGTTGGAGGGTGGTGAGACACTGGCACAGGTTGCCCAGGGAGGTTGTGGAGCACAGAAGCACCGAACGTGATCTTTGATCACGTTCGGTGCTTCTGTGCTCCACAACCTCCCTGGGCAACCTGTGCCAGTGTCTCACCACCCTCCAACCTGTGCCAGTGTCTCACCACCCTCCAACCTGTGCCAGTGTCTCCCCACCCTCACTGCAGAGAATTTCTTCCCAATCTCCAATCTAAGTCTCTTCTCTTCCCTGCAAGCAGCTCCCTGCACCGGGCTGGGCAAACACAACCAAGCTCTGCCCAGACTTCCCAGCATCTGGAGAGTGAGGAATGAGACTTACCCCAGCAGACTCCAGCTCACCAGCAGTACAGGCAGGGTAGGTCACCTGGAGCCAGTCCTGCACTCCAGCAGACAAAGTTTGGGATGAGAGCAAACCTCCCACCCCCGACAGGTCCGGGGCAGGGGAAGGCAGGAGGGGCTTTGTTTCTCATTTCTCTCTACGATGCCATGGATGATAGCAGCAAGAAAAAGCCAAGTAAGGTGGAAAGCTGCCGAGATGGCCAATTTCCCACCCAGCCTGTGGGTTCCGGGTGAGAGGGGACAAATCTGCCCAGCACAGCCCTCCCCCCACCCCGTGCTAGCAGGGAATCACTACGGCGACAGAGGAGCCGTTTGTGTGGCTTCCAAAACTGGTTGCTTCTGAGCCTTGGAAGCGAAACTGCCCTGCAGGTGCCACCAAGGCTGCCTTTGAACAGGTTCCAAGGGGAAGGAAGCTGCAGTGAGGGGTGGGAGGCCCTTTCCTCCCCGGGGAGGGGGGAGAAGGGGAGGGGCAGGCAGGAGGCAGCAGTGAGGGCAGCAGCAGGCACAAGGCTTTGGCTTCATTCGTGGTGTCTGAGATGAGCAACCCTGGCTCTCAGCTGGGCTGGCAGCATGTTGGGGTGCCCACCGTTGGGATGGCTCAAGGATGAGCCCCAAACAGCTGAGACACCAGGGCAGAGCTGCAGAAAGAGCACCTCTGAGTCCATCTGCAAGCACCCAGGGCTTGGGACTGTGTGCTTCTGGATCAGTATCATGAAACCCCAGAATAGTTTGGGTTGAAAGGAACCTCAGACATCACCATCAGAGTGTGAGGCATTGCCTGTACCCCTGTAGGGCATCAGGACTTTGGCAGGCAGCTGGCAGTGCCCGCAGGGTGATGTGACACACAGCAGCTCGTTTCTACCTGATGCTTGCAGTCAAGGGAAGAGCAAAATGCTCTGCCCTCAGAGCACAGCAGGAGCTTAGGTGCTTTCCCACGCTGCAGCCTTAGCTGGCAGGTTCAGAGAGGTTCCTCTGATGCCCTCGGTCTCTGTGCTGCTGGGCCCCATCCAAGCACACCACATCCTTCATCCCTCTGCTTCCCACCAGGAAAACCCTTCGGCATAGTCCACCAGAGCTTTAGGGAGAAGCAGAAACAGAGCGTGGGGAGAAGGGGCAGGAGCTGGCTGCCTTCTCTCCTCTGGCAGGTCAGATGAACCAGGGCACTTCAGGAGTTTGTCAGGAGCTCCCAGGGTCTGGTGAAGCCTGAAGGGTCTCTGCTGCCTTCCTGGGTGTTATTTCAATGGGCTGCTCCTTCAGGGTCTCCTTTAACCTGCTCCACCTACACCTCCTTCTCTCCGTTCAGGGCTGAGTTTATTTTTACTCTTGATTCTTTTACTCTTTTTTCTCTTCATTGTGTTGTGCTGCTTGGCTTTTTCCCCCATTTCCTTCTTCCATCCTGTCCCTATTGATCTGCAGGGTAACTGGAGATGCTGAGGAGTCAAGACAGGAATAGACAGGAGCGAGCCCTTGCTCTGTGTGCTGTGTGTGTGCCAGGCAGGGTGGGGAGGGCGAGCGGAAAGACTTTTCCCCCGCGGCTCTCGGTTCGCCGCTCGGTTCTCTGCTGGGCGCAGCAATGAGCTCGGTCAGCTCCTCGGCCAGGGGCGAATGAGCCGTGCCTGGCTGCTGGGGCTGGCAGGCGGCAGGCAGCAGGCTGCAAGCTGCCACTTCTCCTTCCATTCCACGCCCGAGTCTCTTTGGAGTAATTTTCTCGCCCTGCTAACGTCGCTGGGCGGCTGCGCTCCATCACCGAGACGTTAATGAGCAGTAATTGGAGTTAATGTGCCATGGCCGGGACATGTGGATCCAGTTAGGAGAAACCAGAGCGAGCAGAAGTCAATCAATTTTAGGCTGATTATTAAGGTTTCTCTCCCTCGTTTTCCCCCGCCACCAGTACGTGCTCTGCCTGCCTGTCTGTCTGTCCGTCCTGCTGGTGATGAGCGGTCCCTGGAGGGAGGCAGGAGGAGGCAGGCAGGAGGAGGGAGGCTTGCTCAGCACTACCAGCTCCATGGAGCCTCATCTCGGGCTCTGCTCAGGACAAAGAGGCACCAACACGAGGAGGTTTCCAGTCTTGGGTTGGCAATGATGCAGGTGAAGAGTCTGGAGGCTCATGAGAAGTGTCTGAGGGATCTGGGAATGTTCAGTCTGGGGAAGAGGAGCCTGAGGGGGGACCTTATTGCTCTCTACAGCTCCCTGAAAGGAGGCTGGAGGTGAGGGTTGCGCTCTTTTCCCTTTTATCAGGTGATAGAATGAGAAGAAATGGCCTGAAACTGTGCCAGGAGAGGGTTAGGTTGGGGATGAAGGAAAATTTCTGTGCTGCAAGAGTGGTCAGGGATTGGCACAGGCTGCCCAGGGAGGTGGTGGAGTCCCCATCTCTGGAGGTCTGCAAGAAATGTGTGCCCATGGCACTTGGGGACAGGGTTTAGTGGCCATGGAGATGCTGGCTTGACAGTCAGACTGGATGATCTCAGAGGGCTTTTCCAACCAAATCAATTCTATGTTTCTGCTATTTCCTCTCTTCACCTGTTGACTTTCAGGGCATTTCCTTGGCTTCCCTTCTGCCACACACAAAGAACTGAAGGGAGGAGCCCTCAGTGCTCCTCTGCTTTGCCCTTGTGTGGTTCTTGGTGTTGCCCATGGATGCTCTCCAGGAGGCTTTGCCCTCTGCATGACTCTGAGCAGAGAATTTGTGGTAGCAGAGCAGAACTAATTCACTCAGTCCCTTCTTCCAGCACTGGAGCCAGGATCAGGCCCTTGAGACCTGAAGGATTGAGGCCATGCCCTAAAGCACCAATAAATCCAGCTGCTCAGTCATGAGAGGAACCCACATGCAGGGGATTCAGTTTGCTGCCTTCTTGGTGGCCTCAAGATGTGGTGATGCTGTTAAAGATGAAGCAAATCCTGCCCAGCTTGGTGGCTGCCTCCTTCTTCTGTGCTCCAGGCCAGAGTGATGCCAGCAGCTCGATGTGCTTCCTCTCTGATTGTAGCCCAGCTTGGACTGGTAGTGCCAGCACAAAGTGCATCCTGGCTGCCTTCAGGCTGCTTTGGCCCTCTTGGACATTCCTCCTTCTGACTCAGCTCGATGAAGCTGTTGGAGAGCCTCCAACTGTAGATGTTTGCAATCCTGACTTCTCTGACCAAGCTGTCTCTAGAAGGCAGGCAAAGAGAATGTTTGATTCTCTTGTTGGGGGTCTTAGGTTTGGTGTCACAATCACTGCTCTCATCAAGTGTGCCCCGGGGAGCAGGGCAGGACCTGCTGTAGGTGAGCTGTAGGAGCAGCCTTCTCCAGCCCCAGTGCCAGAGCATCACCCCCAAACCAGCCCTAGGTTCACCCAAGCACCCCTTAGGAACTAGCCCAAGGCCCCTGCACCCCAAGGGCAGCTTCTGCCTCTGCTCAGCAGCTTTGAGAAGCCCACAAAAAGCAGGATGAGCACTGCCTGTGCCTTCTCCTGCAGCTGCTGGCAGCCAGACCTTGGGTCCCAGGAGGTAAGAGCATCCTTGTGTCAAGGTCAGCCAAGCCTGCGCCAGCGCCGCCTCCTCGGCCCGTCCTCGCCTCCGTGCTGGGCAGCCCCGCAGAGGCTGGGAGGCTGAATTTCCCTGGCATTCCTCCAGGCTGGAATTAGCTCCAGTTCAGGCAAAAAAAAAAGTCTTACTCTTGGGCAGAGAGTTAACTTAAACCCCAGCAACTGCTTGCTTGGCTTTGCCTGAGCCTCCTCAAAGGTGTATGGAGTTTCTCTGGGCTGAGGGAAGGCTGAGGGAGCTGAGGCTGTGTAGGTGGAGAAGAGGAGGCTGAGGGGGGGGTCTCATTCGTGCTGGCAAGTGTCTAAGGGGTGGGTGTGGTGGGTGTCAGGCAGATGGGGCCAGACTCTTCTCAAGACAGAACAAGAGCTGATGGACATCCCTTGGAGCACAGGAAGTTCCCTCTAAACACAGGAAGAAACATCTTTGAGGGTGGCAGAGCACTGGAGCAGGCTGCCCAGAGAGGTGGTGGAGTTTGTGCCTCTGGAGACTTTCAAGCCCCACCTGGATGTGTTCATTCATCTCCCTCCCCATCTGCCAGACTTCTTCCTCCTCCCAGCTCCAACTCTCTGTTGCTTCCTCCCTCCCACACCAAGATCCTCTTCCTCTACAACAGAGGTAGCTCTCTGGAGCCCTCTCAGTGGTCCTAACTCTGCCATTACTGCTCCTTGGAGACCTCCAAACCCCACCTGGACACAGTGATCCTGAGCAACCTGCTCTAGGTGACCCTGCTTTAGCAGGGAGCTTTGACTCAGCCATCTCCAGAGGTCCCTTCCACCCCCTGCCACTCTGTGACTCGCTCTCACTGCAGCCAGACGGAGGAGAAACGGTGTTGGGTGGGAGGGAATTAGCAAGAAGCCCTGAGAGCTCCTCCTTCCCCCAGCCACTCCTGACACTTTGTCAATAGCTGCAGACAGATGCCCAAGGTCCTATTCCCTGCTCCTGGCTTTGCTTTCTGGAGGCTTTTCTTTCCCCTCCGTGTCTGTTGCTGAGCTGTGTCCGGCCCCAGGCAGCTAATAGGATTTCAGTGCTAGGCTGAGCAGGTGATGTATGTTAAAGCACTTAATACAGAGAGACTTCTCCAGCAGCCCAAATTCAATTTGGCCAATGAACTCAATTGCAGGCATTATTGCATTCCAGGAGAAAGACCAAGAGCATTTGTACACATTACTCTGCAAATATTGATGTTCACCTACCTGGGTGATGTCCTCTTCACCTTTCCTCCCTTCTGCTGCCCGACCCCCTGGTGGGGAGGTTTGGGTCTGTGTTTGCTCTGTAAGACAGCTCTGAATGTAAATAACTTCCCACCAGGCAGCAGGTTCCTGACAGCTGGGGAGTGTCAACTGATTTCAAACAAATAGGCTCTGGGAAGGGAGCAGCCAGCCAAGGGCTCTCCACTTCAGCATCCTGCAAACTGCCTCCTGCCTGCAACCCAAAGCTCAAACCACGGCAGAGGGCAGTGGGGATGGTTCCTTCCCACCAGAACTCATCCATCCCCACTACAGGGCCAACAGTCAAACCCTGCAAGACTTTAAAGACCTGGAGATGTGGTGCTGAGGGACATGGTTTAGTGGTGACCTGGCAGGGTTGGACTTGATGGTTCCAAAGGTCTCTTCCAACTGCAATGAATATCCTGGCCTGGACCAGCACAAGTAGGGAAGTGGTCGCCCTGGGCACTGGTGAGGCCACTCATTGGATACTGGGCTCAGGTTTGGGTCCCTCCCTCCAAGAAGGAAGCTGAGGGGATGGAACATGTCCAGAGAAGGGCAACAAGGCTGGTGAAGGGGCTGGGGAACAGGGCTGGGGAGCAGCAGCTGAGGGAGGTACTGGGGGGGTTTGTTTTGGAGAAGAGGAGGCAGAGAGGAGACCTCATTGTTCTCTATAGCTCCCTGAAGGGAGGTTGCAGTGGGGTGGGGGTTGGTCTCTTCTCCCCAGAATCAGATGATAGAAGAAGAGGAGATGACCTGAAATTGTGGCAGGGGAGGATTAGGTTGGAGATGAGGAAAACTTTCTTTGCTGCAGGAGCGATCAGGGACTGGCAGAGGCTGCCCAGGAGGGTGGTGGAGTCCCCATCCCTGGGGATGTTCAAGAAATGTGTGGCCATGGCTCTTGGGGCCATGGTTTAGTGGCCATGGTGGTGCTGGGTCAGTGATTGGACTCTTAGAGGTCTTTTCCAACCACCACAATTCTATCCTTCTCTCAGACTGTGAAAGGCCTCTCACAAAAGGTCCCTCTGACCTGATCCAGGCTTTTTCCCACCTGTTCAGCTCTGCCAAATGCATCCAGACCCCAAAGCCTCCCTCCCTGGTTCAAGCAGAAAGAAACAGGGAGCTAAAATGCTTTTTCCTTCCCCTTCAGCCCCTGGCCCACAGGCTCAGCTACGCTCCCAGCCCTGCTCTGGGGATGAATGAGTTGCCATCACCTCCTTCCCCCCTGCTCTGGTCACTGGCCACAGCAAACCCCTGCCAGAGTGATCTCCCAGCAAGGCAAAGCCTAATACAACTTCTCTGCACGAGGGGATGGTGCTTCCTCTGCGGCCCAGCCACCGGCAGCTATTTTTACCTGCTTCCACATGCACAGATGGGCCAGAAACAATCCAAGCTCAGCACCAGTTCTGCTCTGCCCAAAAGCTTTGCTCCCTGCTTTTGCTGAGCTGCCAAAACAGTTGCAAAGGAGCAGGTAAAACCTGGGGAAGTCACGGGCGGGCAGCTGCGAGCAAGGGCTGGAGATGACAATGGAGAGCTGGGGAAGAGTTATTCCTGCTTCCCTGAGAGCTGAGAGCAGTTGAAACATCTTTTCCTTGGGGATGGAGAGGAAAGAGCTCCCTTCAAACACATGGTCCCACGAGACTCATTAAAGGCTCATCAATTACACTGAGAGCAAACAATTCAGAGGAAGCTATCAGAAGGCTTCCTTTGGAGGGCAATCATTAGCAGCTCGCTGCTGCCTCTGCCCAACACCAGCTCCTGCCAGCAGGAAAGGAGCAAGGCAGGGGGTAAAGCCAAGCTGATGCAGGGGGAAAGCAGGACAGTGGTGGCCCAGGAGCCGGCAGGAGGGGACCAGGGGACATCCCTGGGGACATGCAGCTCTGCAGTAGCATCCTCGTGGTGAGCACAGGGTAGAGATCAGAGCATTGCTGGAAGGAGACTTGGAAAGGAGGTGACTTGGAAAGGAGGTGGAAGCTCACTGAGGGCTCCTCCATGTCCTGACCCAGGCTTTTTTAAGAGCCTGGGGTAAGACAGGATTGGTCCATAGTGGGAACTGGGTGAGAGGTGCACAGGGACAGAGCAGCAATCCAGGTCTGCACTTAGCAGGCTCCTCCAACCCTACCCAGCACATCACCAGGCTCATGACATCAGGCCTGAATTGCAGGTGCCAGCACCCCAAGGCTGGGTCAGCACCAGGGGGCTGAAGAGATGCTCTTTGCCTTTCTCTGCTGCTGCAAGTGGGGTTGTGGACAAAAAGAGGTGGAAAACCACCCAAGGATCCTTGGAAGGAAAGCAAATAGCTGGGGTGGCTTTCTCAGATGACTTCAGATGTCATCACTAGCAGAAGCTGAAGGACAGGGGTTGCTCTCCCACTCCCAGCTCAGTCCCTGCAGGTTTCTGGCACTCTCCTCCAATTCCATCCCATCCCTAAGCCTGGGCATGGACATCTCCTTACCTCACACACAGGCTTGGCACCAGACACCTCCTCAGCCACTCGCTGCTGTGACCTCCAGGATGCTGACTTGGAGAAATGCTTGGAAAAAAACCTGCTCTTTATGGCTGGAAAAGAAGGATAAAGAGAAGGACACTTTGCTGCAAACTTCCCTTGGCACTCCCAGCTCTGTGGCATTCCCTGGTGCAGGCCTTGGCAGCACAGACCAAGCTGCAGCAGTTGAGGGCAGGCAGCAGCCCAACAACCTGCGCTGAAAGCAGCTCCAAGGTGCAAAGGGAAGATCATAGAATGGTTTGGGTTGGAAGGGACCTCAGAGCTCAGCCAGTTCCAACTCAGTGCTATAGGCAGGGACACTTCCCACTCAAGACCTCATCCAACCTGGTCTTGAACACCTCCAGGGAGGTTGTGGAGCACAGAAGCACTGAACGTGATCTTCGATCACGTTCAGTGCTTCTGTGCTCCACAACCTCCCTGGGCAACCTGTGCCAGTGTCTCAGCACCCTCACTGCTAAGAACTTCTTCCTAACTTCCCCACTTGGGGTCACACTTTGCTCCAGAAGGGTGTGAGGCATTTTCTGTTGATGCAAAATGCACTTCTGTGACCTTCCAACATCCCAGAGCAGGACTTGAGCATCCCCAAGCCACGGAAGGTCCTGTAGCTGCTTTGCTGTGGGCCGTGCCTCACCATGGCTCCATCCAAGGTGGGCTCTGCAGGCTCCCCATGAAGCAGCATTGTCACCACTAGCCTGGACCCAAGAATTAGAGAGAGGAAACATTCCCAGTTCTTCAGAGCTCCTCCAGAGCCAAAGAGACCATATTGCAAGCAGCACTTTGCTGGAGCAGCCCCGAAGCTGGAGCGGGGCCACGGCTGCCTTCCGCAGGACACGGCGCAGGTGGCTGCCCCACTGCTGCTCTTTAAGCCTCATTGCTAAGTAGCTCCTAACCTTTCCCTTCATCCTCTCCCTCCTGCCATGGCTGCTCGCCCGAGGAAGATGAGCAGAGGCAACAGGACCAGCAGGTCCCACCCAGGGGACTGGGCTAATGTCATTTGCTCCATCTCCACCAGCTGGATCTTGGCTGGGGAAAGGAGGAGGCTGTGCATAGACAGAGAGTGAGTGCACATCCTTGGGCTGCAGACCCAGAGGAGGAAGAGGAGGAGAGAAAAAAAAGATGGGGAAAAAAATTAAAAAGAGGACAAAAAGAGAGGGGAGGGAGAAAAAGAAAAGAGTAAAAAAAAAAAAGAGGCAAAAGAAAGAAAAAAGAGAAGAGAAAAAAAAAAGAAAAAGGAGAGAAAAAAAAAGAAAAAGAAAAGGAGAAAAAAAAAGAAAAAAGGAGGAAAAAAGGGAAAAAGAAAAGAGAAAAAAAAGAAAAAAAGAAAAGGAGAAAAAATGAAAAGAAAAGAAAAAAGAAAAGAAAAGAGAAAAGAAAAAAAGAAAAAATAAAAGGAGAAAAAAGGGAAAAGAAAAGAGAAAAAAGAAAAAAGAAAAGGAGAAAAAAGGGAAAAGAAAAGAGAAAAAAAAAAGAAAAAATAAAAGGAGAAAAAAGGGGAAAGAAAAGAGAGGGAAAAGAAAAGAGAAAAAAGAAAAAAGAAAAGGAGAAAAAAGGGAAAAGAAAAGAGAAAAAAAAAAGAAAAAATAAAAGGAGAAAAAAGGGGAAAGAAAAGAGAAAAAAAGAAAAGAAAAAAGAAAAGGAGAAAAAAGGGGAAAGAAAAGAGAAAAAAGAAAAGAAAAAAGAAAAGGAGAAAAAAGGGGAAAGAAAAGAGAAAAAAAGAAAAGAAAAAAGAAGAGGAGAAAAAAGGCAAAAAGAAAAGAAAAAAGAGAAAGAAAATTAGAAAAAGGGGGAAAAATAGGGGATAAAAAGAGGAAGATGAAGAAGAGGAAGATAAAAGAGGAAAATGAGGATTAATAGGAAAATGAAGATGAAAAAAGAAGAGGAAGAGGAAAAGAAAAAGCAAAGGAGAAGGAAGAGGAAGAAAAGGAGGAAGAGGAGGCAGAGAAGCCTGAATCATAGAACCATAGGTTAAAGCTGAGCTGTGAGCAGTGGAGGGGGGGGGGCTGGATGCAAAAACCTTCCCAGGGAACTGTCGGGGGGGGCTGGTGGGGGGTGGCTTTGGCTATTGAATAATGCAGCCTGATTGATTGGGCTGGGGATGCTGTGCCCAGGGTCAGCCTGCTGGGGTTACACTTCCCTGCCTGGATTGATGATCCTCAAAGGTCAGATCCAGAATGCAATTCCCTGCTGAAATTGATCCTTTGGAGAAGAAAACTTTGGCACAGCGGCGAAAGGCTGAGCAGTGAGAAAGAGAAGTGACCCAGGCTCGGGCAGGGGGACCAGCTACAGAGCCACTGATCGCATCGGGTTGGAAGGGACCCTGCAAGGTCATCTTGTCCATCTCCCCCTGCAGGCAGCAGGGACACCTCCAACCAGAGCAGGTTGCTCAGGGCCACCTCAAGCTTTGCCTTCGATGTCTCCAGGAACAGGACCTCAACCACATCTCTGGGAAACCATTTCCAGTGCCAGCCTGTTCCTGTTCCCTATTTCGTGTCCCTGCTCCTCTGGGACTCTCAAACTCCTCTGCTGGATTTTAAGGCTGCGACCTGGAGCTGGCTCCCACCCGAGGTTGGAAGGAGCAGAGCTGCAGCTCCTAGAAGCTGTTGCTCTCCTTCAGGCTGAGCCCCGAGTGGCAGCAGCGAGGCTTTGACCTGCTTTAACCCTCTTCTCTTGCTTGCTTTGCTCTGCCTGCTTGTTTTGAAGTGAGAGAAGGAGGCCAGGCTGTGTGGACACTGAATAATTCAGAGTCCAGCTCCAGCGCCCTGCAGCTGGGCATCACCTCTGCCAAAGGGCTCAGCCAGCTCGGCCAAAATCCTTCCCCATCAGAGGCAGGGGAGTATGGACTGGCTCAGCATCCCTGCTGTGTGGGGACCAGCCCGAGCTGCTGGCATCCTGGCCACTGGGATGCGGGGCTGGGTCCCAGGGGCGGCGCTGGGAGCTGTTGGTGCTCTCAGCCGTGACGCAGCATCTCCTGCTCTCGCCGACACCGGTTCAAGTGGAGCATGCTGAGCCTGTCTGCCTCCTTCCTCCCTCTTGGAGACTGCAAAACTCCCTCCTCTGCTTGGGCAGAGCCAGGGCAGGGCTGGGAGGTGGGGAGAGGAATTGTTCATCCAGCTTATGCTCAGCCTCCAAGCAGGGCTTGCTGGAATTAAGGACAAGGAGGAGGAGGAGGGGAGAAAAAATAAATCATAGGTGAGGTCAGCTGAGGCAGCCATGTGCGAGGAGCACAGCAAAGGTGGCCTCAGCAGGTCAGGCAGGCAGCTGAGGAAGCATCTCTGGGGGCTCCCATGGGGAAAGTCACCAGGAACTGGCAGCACCAGCATCTGGGAGGGACCCAGATTGCAGCTCCCAGCCTGATCCAGGTTGTTTGTGCCAGTGCAGACAGAGCACAAGAAGCTGCAGGTCTGTTCCCTCTGCTCTGCAAGAGGTTTGTGCCCTTCCCTCAGCTCTGCATCTCTTGTGCAATCAGCCCTGTGAGGGCCACAAGGATGATGAGAGGGCTGGAGCACATCTCTGGTAAGGACAGGCTGAGAGAGTTCAACCTGGAGAAGAGAAGGCTCTGAGGAGACCTTAGAGCAGCCTTCTGGGATGTGAAGTGAGCTACAGGAGAACTGTAGAGGGACTGTTTATAAGGACCTGTGGTGACAGGACAAGGTTTGAAAGCAGAGCAGAGAAGGTTGAGATTGGACATTAGGAAGAAGTTCTACTCTACGAGGGTGGTGAGACACTGGAGCAGGCTGTGGACACCTCATCCCTGGAACTGTTTAAGACCAGACTGGGTGAGACTCTGGGCAACCTGGGCTAGGGGGAGGTGTCCCTGCCCATGGCAAGGGGTTGGAAGTAGATGATCTTTAAGGTTCCTTCCAACCCAGCCCATTCTGTGATGCTATCAAGCTGAGTGCAGCCTGGTCAGAACCTGCTCACACGGGGCACAGCCACTACTGGTTCCCAGTGGTCCTGCTTCTGAGAGCAGAAATCATCACAGAGAGCAGCGAAAGCACAGAGAGCTGTGCTCAGGATCTGCTGTCTGCAGTGATGAAAGAGGGTTTGGTCCCCAAAGTCTCTGTCTGGTGGCCCAAGAGTCACCAGAGCCAGGTGTGAGTGATGGGCTCAGCCTCTCTGCTCTGCACCAACCACCTCCGGAGCCTGGGCGAGAGGAATTACTGTGCACAGAGCTAATTATTCCCTGCCTGCTGCACTGCAGCTCATTAAAAGTTTGTTAATGTTTGCAGATTGCTGAGTCGTGCTTTTTGCTCTTGCCTCCTCTGATGAGGTGGGGATGAAAAGGAAGGCAGCTTCTGCTGGTGGCTTGCTCTGGCTCACTGTGGTGGCAGCAGGCTGGGGCCGTGCGTGGGGAAAAGGGTTTGTGCTGAGCAGCTTCGCTCCGTGGGAGGAGACTCTCTTGACTTCAGCTGTGTGGGGAGTCGAGGGGCTGACTCCCACCACTGCTAGCCATAGTCCTCCTCCTAGAGCCACCAGGGAAGTGCCTCCCTCTGAGCTGTCACTCAGGATCCTGAGGTACCTTCCTGGAGCCTCAGCTGGTGAGGCTGATTGAGCATTAGAGGGTCTGTGCTGGGAGTAAAGCAGCTGCATCTTGGAGCAGAGACTGCAGATCCACCTTGAGTGAGGAGGTGGACAGCATTCCCCTTCCCTGGGGCTGTTCAAGGCCAGGCTGGGCAAGGCCTTGGGGCAGCCTGGTCTAATGGAAGGTGTCTCTGCCCATGGCAGGGGGGGGTTGGATCTGGATGACCTTTAAGGCTTCTTCCAAGCCAACCCATTCTATGATTCTATGATCATGACCCCAGCTCCTCCAGAAAAATGGGGAAGATTGCTGAGTGGGTGAGGATGCTGAGAGGGCTGCAGCAGCTCTGCTGTGAGCACAGACTGAAAGAGTTGGGGCTGTGCAGGCTGCAGAAGAGGAGGCTCCCAGGTGACCTTCTTGTGGCCTTCCAGAATCTGAAGGGGGCCTACAAAAAAGCTGGGGAGGGACTTTTTAGGCTCTCAGGGAGTGACAGGACTGGGGGGAATGGAGCAAAGCTGGAGGTGGGGAGAGTGAGGCTGGATGTGAGGAGGAAGTTGTTGAGCATGAGAGTGGTGAGAGGCTGGAATGGGTTGCCCAGGGAGGTGGTTGAGGCCCCATGGCTGGAGGTGCTTAAGGCCAGGCTGGCTGAGGCTGTGTGCAGCCTGCTCTAGGGTAGGGTGTCCCTGGGCATGGCAGGGGGGTTGGAACTGGCTGATCCTTGTGGTCCCTTCCAACCCTGACTGATTCTGTGATTCTGTGGGTTGAAAACCTCTTGCAGAAGGAAGAGGAAAGGGAGAACCCAGGCAGCTTCACCACTTCTGTGCACAGGGGCAGCACCTTGGGTGAGGAGGAGGAGCAGCATCAATGCCTGACAGCTCTTCTCCTGCCTTCCTCTTGCAGGTGCAAGTGCAACCTCCACGCCAACCTGTGCACCTTCCGCGAGGGCAGCCTGCAGTGCGAGTGTGAGCACAACACCACGGGGCAGGACTGCGGCAAGTGCAAGAAGAACTTTCGCTCCAGGTCCTGGCGGGCAGGCTCCTACCTGCCTCTCCCCAACGGCTCCCCCAATGCATGTAAGTAACCTGCAGCCTGCTGACCCTGGTCCTGCTCACAGCTTGGGCTGCACAGCACCCACGGATGGGACTAGATCTCACCCTGCCCTTCCCCGCCTCAAACCAGGGCAGGATGCTCAGCGTCTGTGAGAGCATCACAGAGTTGCTTCAGCTGGAAAAGCCCTTTGAGATCATCCAGCCCAGCCACTCTCTGACTCTACCAAGGCTGCTGCTAAACCACATCCCTCAGCACCACATCTCTGCATCTTTTAAGCCCCTCCAGGAATTCAGCCACCTCCCTCGGCAGCCTGTGCCAGGCTCTCAGAACCCTTTCAGTGAAGAAGTTTCTTCTCATACCCAATCTAAACCTCCCCTGGTGCAACCTGAGGCCATTCTCTATTGTCCCTTGTTACCTTGAGGAAAAAGACCAACCCCCACCTGCCTCCAACCTCCTTTCAGGAAGCTGTATGGAGCCAGGAGGTCTCCCCTCAACTTCCTTTTCTCCAAACCCCAGCTGCCCCTCCCCAGACCCTTTCCCAGCTTCATTGCCCTTCTCTGGAAGTGCCTCAGCCTCTCAATGTCCTTCTTGAGTGAGGGGCCCAAAACTGAACCCAGTATTAACGGTGTGGCCTCACCTTGTGCTGAGTCCAGGGGGACAATCCCTGTCCTGCTCCTGCTGGCCACACCATTGCTGATCCACGCCAGGATGCTGTTGGTCTTCTTGTCCCCCCCGGGCACATCCTGGCTCACCTTCAGCCAGCCACTGTGATCAGCTCTGTCTCTGCTGGGCATCTGTCCAGGCACTCTGCCCCAAGCCTGGAACATTCATGGAGTTATTGCAGCTCGTTTTGGTACACAGACATGAGAAGGGTTTTGGGTGGGCACAGAGGTGGCTTGTTGGCTGCTGGCAGGTGAGTGACGAGTCCAAATGGTGGCCAGGAATGGGAAGAATGACCCTGGGCCAAGACAGAGTTCTGTGGCTCTGTGGCAGTGCAGATCCCTGCCCTTTGAAGAAGACATCCTTTAGCCAGAGCAGAGCACAGGTGCAGGGGCTCAGGGCTGGCACTGCTGAGCAGCAGAGTGCAGGTTGCTTTCTGGATGGCTTTTCTGGATCCCGTCCTGGGGACGTCAGCACTGCAGGCTTTGCCATCCATCTGCGCAGCTCCACCCTCATCCAACTGACTGCCGGAGCAAGGCACCGGCAGAAGCAGAGGGGTGCAGGGGAGATGCAGGATGCCTACCCACCGCCCTTCCAGCAGGGGAACGGGGGCAGGAAACGTCACAGACGGACCAGCTCCTCCTGGCTTTCTGGCCAGTCCAGGCTCGCAGGCTGCTGTAAGCGGCGCCGGCAGCAGCAGCTCTCAGCATCACCGAAGAGAATCTTTCCTCTCCCTCCCCTCCAGGTTTTTTTTTTTTTGAAAGATTTATGTGCTTTAGGATGATCAAAGCTGAAACTCGGTCTCCCAAGGCCGTGATGGGAATGTTTTGTGTGTGCCAGGGCTGGGAGACGAGCAGGTTCTTTGAAAGGCAGCGAGCTTGTCAGCTCCCACCAAGCGGCTGCATTGCTTCAAAGGAGCCTGGGAGAGTTTCTGGTGCTGACAGGCACAGACATGCTGTTCTCTTCCTGTCCCTCCTCTCCATTCCTTGTGTCTCTTCCTATTTCTCTTTCTCCTCTGCTCTTTCTTCTCCCATTCATCTCCCTTCCCATCTGCCAGTCTTCTTCCTCCTCCCAGCCCCAACTCTCTCGCTGTTACTTCCTCCTTCCTCCACCGAGATGCTCTTCCCCTGCAGCAGGGGCAGTTCTCTGGAGCCCTCTCTCTCTCTCCTCTTGGTGATCCTGCCTCTGCCATCGCTGCTCCTCGGAGACTTTCAAAACCCTCCTGGACCACCTGCTCTGGGTGGCCCTGCTTTAACAGAGGGGTTGGATTAGATGATCTCCAGAGGTCTCTTCCAAACCCTACCGCTCTGTGATTCTGTGGTCCTGTGCTTTCAGCTGACACTTGCCTTGATCCATCCATTTGTTACAGCAGAGAGGACCACGGCCAGGAGTCTCCTGGGTGCTGAAAGCCAGAAGCTGGTCCTTGGATGGCTTTCAGCTGGTGATTCTGAAGCCAGTGGCTCTGCAGTGTTCCCTTGAGTGAGTGTTGCAGTGGGAGCAACCCTTCTTGCCCACTGAGAGCTTCTCCAGGAGCCACAACCCGGCTCAGACCCTGTGCTGGGTACTTGGCTCAGTGAACCCCAGCAGATCTGCACAGCTTTGCTGGGCTTTAAGAGTAGGTCAAGGAAATGGTTAGCAGGAAAGCCCATCAGCAACTTCTTGCCCAGGGGAAAGGCTTGAGATGCCAGGGCCCCAGACAGCACCCCCTGGCCACCTCTGGGGTTGACAACAGCAGCTTGCAAGCTGTGGCAGCAAAGAGATGCTGAGGAGCTGCTGATGGCTGTTTGGTCCCCACTTTGTGTGGCTGTTTGATCTTCTGCTGGTATCAGAGCTGCTGGTGGTGTCCTGCTCCCAGTGACTGTGCTTCTCTTGCTTTCTTCACAGGTGCAGCTGCAGGCTCAGCCTTTGGCAGTAAGTAAAAACCAAACCCAACTGTTGGCTTTTCACCTCCCCCCAGCCCTGGTGCATGATCCTTGTGGATGTCACTAAGCAAAGACAAAGAAATGCTTCTTTTCTCCCCATTGTCATTTCCCACCCCATAACTCTTCCCTAATTGTGCCTCATTTTCTGCCCTGTCAAAGAGCCTTATCTTTTCTCCCTTTGACTTCAGCAGCCTCATTTTGCCTCCTCCTCTGGCATGGTTTCCCCCCAGGAGGTTCGTTAGGACGGCAGCCGGAAAGGAAACAAAAAAAAGCCTCTCCAAACCCAGCAGCACTCCCTGTGAACCTCCTCCCCTCCTCTGCCAGGCCTGCAGGTTCCTACTCGGAGAAGGAAGGAGCTGGGGTTTGAATTATTTGGTGTAGCATCCAGCCCAGGGTCACCTTGGGCTATGGATAAGGAAAAAACCCAAGCAGGGAGAGTGAGCAGCGCTGCATGCACGTGTGGAGCTGCACAAACACAGCTCTGTGGAGGCAGCACAGCTCAGCAGGGAGTTTTCTGCTGCAAGATTGATGGTGTGGTAGGATTCCTTATTTAACAAAGCTGGAGGTAGTTTGATATCAAAGAGCTCTGAGTTTTGGGTAAGCAGAGGCTGGGGTTTGAATGTTATGGCTTGGAATTACCCTCCAGAAGGAACAAATTGGTGAGCAGGATGATGAATGAGTTCTTTGGTTTGCAGGCAAAGGACTGGGGGAGAAGTAGGATCACAGAATGGTATAGAGGTTGGAAAGGACCTCAGAGATCATCTCCTCCCTGCCTTAGGAAGGGACACCTCTCAACTAGACTTGGCTGCTCAAGGCCTCATCCAGCTTGGCCTTGAACATCCCCAGGGAGGGAGAAAATAGGTTGGGAGAAATGCAGTGAGGGCAAAATGCACTCAGGTGAGAGGTGGAGGCTGAGATCAGGCACTGCCTTCAGGTGAGATCAGGCACTGCCTTCAGGTGAGATCAGGCACTGCCTTCAGGTCCTGCCTTCAGGTACTGCCTGCAGATTTGGGCTCCCCAGTTGCAGAGGGACAGGGCTCTGCTGGAGAGGGTCCAAGGGAAGGCTGTGAAGATGATGAGGGGACTGGAGCACTGCCTGGTGAGGAGAGGATGAGGGTCCTGGGGCTGCTTAGTCTGGAGAAGAGAAGACTGAGAGGAGTCTAATCAATGTCTATACCTATCTGAGGGCTGGGGGTCAGGAGGAGGGGGACAGGCTCTGCTCACTGCTCCCTGGGATAGGACAAGCAGCAATGGATGGAAGCTGCAGCACAGGAGGTTCCAGCTCAGCACAAGGGGCAACTTCTTGCCTGGAAGGGTCCCAGAGCCCTGGCACAGGCTGCCCAGAGAGGTTGTGGAGTCTCCTTCTGTGGAGCCTTTCCAGGCCTGTCTGGATGTGTTCCTGTGTGCCCTGAGCTAGATTGTGTGGTCCTGCTGTGGCAGGGGGGGGTTGGAGTGGATGATCTCTTTGGGTCCCTTCCAACCCCTGACATCTGTGAGCCTGAGTTTCCCCAGCAAATGGAGCACACCCTGGGACTTGAAGCAGTGAAATGCAAATGGTTAAACGTTTCCAGCTAAAAATTAACCCCTCCCTTCAGGAATTCACAACTGAAATAACAAAAAGCTTTAAAAATCTAACAGATTCTTTGCTTTTCTGGTCAAAACCATGTGGATAATTTTCCTCCCCCTCCTCTCCTCCTTGACAGAGCTTAAACATCCTCAGGGCTGCTTTTGTTTTTCACTGGAAACTCTTCTCCATCAAAAAAGTCCTGCTGAGGAGGAGTGGGAGGGGGCTGGAAGCAATGTACAAGAGGTGGACAGGAGGGATTTGTGTCCTAGGCCAGTTAAGGAGAGATTATTTATCCTGCACAGGAGACTAGAAGTGACCTAAATTAAGTATTTAAACTAGCTCAGGGCTATTATGAAATTAAGCAACCATAATCTGCAAGAAGCAGTGGGACAAACAAGGACAGGAGGGCAGCAGGTAGAAGTTAAGTAGGAATTTGTGTCCCAGGGGTTATTTTAGCTCAGGCTGTGCTGGTGGTAGTGGTGGTGAGGGTAGGGTGGGGGTGGTGGGCACTACACCCAGCTCCTTGGTGCTCCTTGGTTGGATGATGAAGGTTTTGCTTTCCAAGCTGGTGCTGAACATCTCCAGGGAGGAGGATGTCCACAACCTCCCTGGGCAACCTTAGGTTGCCCAGGGAGGTTGTGGACATCCTCCTCCCTGGGAGTGTTCAACAGCAGCTTGGATGAGGCCTTGAGCAACCTGGGCATGACCTCAAAGGGCTTTTCCAGGGAGGGTTGGAATTGACTGATCTTGAAGGTCCCTTCCAACCCAACCCATTCTACAGATCTGATGCCAAGAAACCCAGGCCCGTGGGGGTGGGTATGATGATGCTGGGTGGTTTGCTGCCCGTGGGGGTAGCAGAAGAGACCTGCTGCTGTTTGTGGAGCTGGGGGTCAGGCAGGGCTGTGCCAGCAGGCATTGGGGTGGCACAAGTCCAGCTCCCAGCACCTTTGCCACCCCCTCCCTCACTCTTCAACCCATCTCTGCTTTCATTTCCCCTTTTCACCTTAATTGGCAATTAATTTCTGATGGAGCTGTAAGTCTTTAAGCCAATATCTGCCCCTGCAGCCTAAGCTGATCCAGCCCCCAGCCCTGCACACACACACACACAGAGCGTCACAGGGCCACCACAGCCCTAAGCCCCTGGCTGCCCCACTTGTCACAGTGCCCAGAAAGCGGTCACCAGCTCAGCCCCAGCAGCCTCAGTGCTGTGCAAGCTGCCAAGGAAACCTTCCAGCCCCCCCCAACCCCCCCAGTAAGTGCCTCCCACTTCTTCTCTTTGCTTGCCAGCGTTCGAGCGGCCGCAGAGGGTCAGCACCTCCAAAACCACCACTGCAAAAACCACCACCACGACCACCACCACCACCACCTCCACCACCACCACCACCAGCACCCCCCAACCTGCCACCAGCACCCCCCAGCCAGGTGGGTGCCATGCTCCCTGCCTTGCTCAGAGGGACAGGACTCTGCGGGCAGGCTCCTCCTTTTCGGCTGCTTCCCATCCTGGCTCCTCTGCCGTTGGTGCCTTTGGTTCTCTGCTCTGTAGGATGATAAAGGGACATGGATAAAATCAGCCCCTGGGCAGCCCTGCTTTGCTCTTCCCTCTTCAGCCCAAGGGCACTCTGACATCTGTACCAAGAGCTAGGAGCAAGTGCTCTGGTCCCTGTGAGCAGCCACGATGGGCCCACCTCAATGCCAGGAGCCAACCGTGCCAGGGGTTGACATGGCTGATCTGACTCTGCTGGCACTGTGCTCAGCAGGGCAGCCTGCAGTGGACCAGGACTTCTTCCTCTCCATTTTGTGGGCTTTAGAAAGAAAAGGGTTTCAGAACCACCTAGCAACGTTGTCCTGCTCAGGGCTGGCACACGAGGGAGAGGGGAGCTGTACCTGTCCTGCTGCGGCCCTGACCCCTGCAGGAGATGCCAGAGCAGGTAGGAGACTTGGTCCTGCTGTACGGGCTGGGGACTGCTCCCAGAGCAGCAGGAGGAAGGCTGGGGGCTGCTCCTAGAGCAGCAGGAGGAAGGCTGGGGGCTGCCCCCAGAGCAGCAGGAGGAAGGCTGGGGACTGCTCTGCCCCCCCAGCCTCTCACTTGGACTTTCCCGGGGGAGAGCAGCTGCCTTGGCAGCCAAGCAGCCACCTCCTGCCACACTTGCCACCAGACTCAGAGCTTAGCCCACGCCAGGGCTGTGCTGTGGGGTCGAGGGAGGAGCTGGCTCTGTCCTTGGCAGCAATTCCAACCCTGCACAAGTCCCTGCGGCCAGACTCAAGGTTGCAACTCAGGCTGGCTGCACCTCCAAGGGCAGTTTTTGGAGGGCAGAGCGTTCCCCAGGCAGCTGCTGTAGGAGCAGGCAGGCAGCGAGCAGGGGCTGGAGCTCCAGAAACATCCTTTCCTAATCCCTAAAATCCATCCCCCACCACGGAGGAAAACTTTTGTCCTTTCTCCGAGGGGGGTTCCTCCTTCCCTCCCCCCAGGCAGGAGACATTTTCTCCTTTCTCTCGGTAATGAGCAGATCAAATTTAACAGCAGGACATTTTTTTTTAAGCTCCTCACGGGGGAATTAGCCACGCGGCCCCCCCACGCCCCCCCTCGCCATGCTTTTGGGGCCTGATATTTCCCAGGAGGACGTTTTACACCCACAGCATGTTAGTAACAGTCTGTCTGGGGGAGCTGCCAGAAGCCAGTCAAAGGGATGAGGAAACTTGATTGCATGTTTATGCAAATAGAGCTATGTGCATGGAGGTGCCCTGCTGGAGGAGCTCCTCAGGCACAGAAGCTTTAGCTCCAGCCGCATGGAGCTGGAGTGACCCTGCTGGCAGGTCTCTGGCTTGGGAAGAAGTGCTCCACACCCAGGTCCATGTGCAGGAGAAGTTTCCTCCCCCAACCCTGCCCAGAGCTCAAACCACCTGGGCCCCAGCAGGGGCAGGAGAGCTCCTCCACATCTTTGCCAGGCTCCTGGGGCCATCTGATCTTTATCCATGCTCAGCCACAGCAGCCTCCGAGGCCCCTGTGGCACTGCTGTGTCCGTGTGGGTGGTGTGCTCGGTGTGATCTGCTGTGGCTTCTGCCTCGCTTGTGTCCTACCTCTGGGGTGGGCAGGGTGGCAGCTGAGTGGGGCTGGGTGCTGGGGGGGGGGGTGATGGGCTCCTGCCAACCTGCTCTGAGGGGCCTGGGAGATGTCCAGCACCATGTGGTGAATGTCTTCCCTGCTCCCAGTCCTGCTTCCTGGGCAGAGAAGGGGTTTTTGTAAGGCTTTCATGAGCTGCTGGCAAGGGGCAACGTAAACAAAGGAGTCCTGCTGCGGTCCAGCTGCCACAGCCCTGGCCTGGGACAGCTCAGAGCTCCTCATCCTCATCCAGACCCCCTCCCATGTTTCTGCAGAGCCAGGTCTCAGCCCAGAATGGTGTTCCTGGGGGTGCAGGCAGTCCCTGGAGGGTCTGCTCTGAATGGGAAGGCAGTGAGGGCCACCCAGCAGCTCTCTTCCCTGGGCAGCAGCGCTGGCTTTGCTGCCAGAGGTCCACTGCATCCCTGCAACCAGCAACAGGGAGTCAAGGCACAGCCCAAATCTGATCTGCTGTGGACCGGGGATGTTCCCCCACCTCGGGTCCTGCCCACTGTAAAGCACCTCTTCGAATGCTGTGACAGCCCCAAGGGGCTCTGAACCCAACTCATTGGGACCTCAAGGCAAACATTTTGCTCAAGAGGTGACCCTTCCAGCTCCTGCTGAGATGCCAGCTTGCAGGAGACACAATAACACCAAGCTAGAGCAGAGCCCAGATGGGAGCAGAGATAGGGTCTGTGTCCTTACCTCCCTCCTGAAGTTTAGAAGCACTGAACAAGTCCCTCCTTGCTTTAGAGCCAGCTCAGCCAAGACAAAACCTCCTGCTAGAGCTCTGCCCCATCCCTGTGCTCCCTCACCTCTAATTTCTATGGTCTGCTGCCCTCTGAATTTCTTCTTTTCCACCACAAGCAAGCATCATCAGACCCTCACCTTCTGAGCCCACTGCCTCTGTGCCCACCAGGGAACCGCAGGAAACCTCAGGTATTTAAAGACAGATCAACGTCTCCCCTTCTCCTCCTGCCTCTAGTGGGTAGCAGCAAGGCGGAGAGCAGGCAGAGCGTAGCTGGAGGAGTAGGTTAGATTTGGGCTGCCTCTGGCTACCAACGGATCTGCTGGGCAGCTGCTTCCTTCGCCTGCTCCCGGTGCGTGCTGTGGGCAAGGTGGAACTGTGCTCCTGTCTGTAGGATGCTTTCGTGCCTGGTCGCTTGCTGTGGGGGAGCAGATCGAGCTGAGGGGCACAGCCTGCGGTCCGGAGGCAGCTGCGGCTGGGGGAGGCGCAGAGCTGCCCAAAGCGGGCTGGAGTCAGTGCACTCTCTCCTGCCTTCTTCACTCCTGCTGTTCCAAAAGCTTCCCTGAAGCCTGTCAGCTTCCTCCTTGCCAGTTGGTACATTTTACCCACGTTCAAAATAAGCAGGGGAGAAAAAAGGTTTTCTTTTTTTCTGTTTTGTTTTGGGTTTCTTCTTTTATTTTCTGTCCTTTTTTTTCCTTTTTTTTCTTTTTCCTTTTTTTTTCCTTTTTTTTTTAATCCTTTTTTTTCCTGTTCTTTCTTTTTTTCTCTTAAAGATTTTTTCTTTTTTCTTTTATTTGTTTTCTTTTTTCTTTCCAATCCTTTTCCCCCTTTTTTCTTTTATTCCTTTTTATTCTTTTTTCTTTTAATTCTTTTTTCTTTACTTCTTTTTTCTTTTTTTTTCTTTTTTTTTTCTTTCAATTTTTTTTCCTTTTTCTCTTTATTTTTCTTTTTTCTTTTAATTTTTTCTTTTCTTTTTTCTTTCCTTTTTTCTTTTAATTATTTTTTCTTTTTCTTTTT
>WAAF01004995.1:170717-249529 GCA_013400475.1 Tricholaema leucomelas | reverse complement strand
GCATTTGCAACACTCCCCAGTGCACCTCTGGATAAACAAAAACCAACCCCCCCCACCCCCCCACCCCCACCCAGTGCCCTGCTCACTGATTCAGAGCTCCAGCAGAATGAGAGCACCAGGCAGGGGCTGCAGAAAGGAAACCTCAGGTCGATGGTGCCAGAAAGGCTCTCTCAGGGTCCCTTCCCCACTACTCCACACTCTTTGCCCCCAAACTACAAAGCACAAATTCTTGGCTCAGCTCATTCCACTTGCCCCAGAAGTGTTTTTTCCAGTGAGGGTGGTGAGACACTGGCACAGGTTGAGGGTGGTGAGACACTGGCACAGGTTGAGGGTGGTGAGACACTGGCACAGGTTGAGGGTGCTGAGACCCTGGCACAGGTTGCCAGGGAGGTTGTGGAGCACAGAAGCACCGAACGTGATCGAAGATCACGTTCGGTGCTTCTGTGCTCCACAACCTCCCTGGAGGTGTTCAGGGCCGGGTTGGATGAGGTCTTCTGTGCTCCACAACCTCCCTGGAGGTGTTCAGGACCAGGCTGGATGAGGTCTTGAGTGGGAAGTGTCCCTGCCTATAACACTGAGTTGGAACTGGCTGAGCTTTGAGGTCCCTTCCAACCCAACCCATTCTATGCTTAAATTCTCTGACTCTAAACCCACCAAACCCAGCAACTTCCATCAGTCTTCCCTGAGAGATGAGATGCCCAGTGGCTCCCAGCTGCTTGAACTGCATCTAGTTGGGGGGGGGAGGTGGGGTGAAACATCTCCTGTCCCCCTCCCCACATATAAACCTGCTCATTGATGTCCCAGAGCTGGAAGGGAAAAGGTTCTCAGGATAATGAGCATTAATAATCTTTCCTGGCTCCTGTAAAGGCGATGGAGTGGAGGTGTTTGGGAATGACTAAAAAGCAAAAATGCCTCCAGGGCTGCTTTTTATTGTGACTCTAATTAAACCCTTGCCAATTTGCACAGGGCTTTTTATTTGCCTTCCCCCCCCCCACACCCCAGTCCTCTATTCCCTTTAACACTGGATTAATATCAACTGGTTTCCACTTCCCAACTGAAAAGGACAATGTCTATCACCCTCTCTTGCAGCCTGTCATTAACAGAAATTCATCATCTTTCCTTCTTTTTGCTTCTGCATTGTTTATCATCCCCCTGACGAGGCTGGGAAATCTCATTCCTCTCCTACTTGGGTTTGTCCTTTCAAACTTGGCAAGGATTGAGAGATTTTTTTTTTCTCTCTCTCTCTCTCTGTTTTTTTTTTGCCTCCTCCTCCTTATGTTACCCAACTGGAGCTTCAAATTAATAATATGGCTTTTCAAAACTGTGATTCCTTGGTTTGTTTTCTAGCAAGCCTGGAGGTTGTTACCAATATTGAGGAGGATGGGGAGGGGTATGGAGGCAGTGGGGGTGAGGGTGTGCAGGGGAACCAAAGAGTAGGGGTGAGGATGTGCAGGGAAACCAAAGAGTAAGGGTGAGGGTATGCAGGGAAACCACAGAGTAGGGGTGAGGATGTGTAGGGAAACCACAGAATAGGGGTGAGGATGTGCAGGGAAACCACAGAATAGGGGTGAGGATGTGCAGGGAAACCAAAGAGTAAGGGTGAGGGTATGCAGGGAAACCACAGAGTAGGGGTGAGGATGTGCAGGGAAACCAAAGAGTAAGGGTGAGAGTATGCAGGGAAACCAAAGAAGGGCTCCAGCCACTTCTCAGAACCATGGAGTTGTTCTGGTTGCAAAAAACCTCTAAGACTGAGCCCAACCATCAACCCAACACCATTGTGGCCACTAAGCCATGGCCCAAAGTGCCAAGTCCAGAGAATCTCTGGATCCTACAGAGAGGGAGACTCCATAACCACTCTGGGCAGCCTGCTTCAGGCCTCCAGCACCCTCACACCAAACAACTTTCTCCTCATCCTCAGGTGGAACCTCCTGGGTTCCAGCCTGTGCCCATTGCCCCTTGTCCTGTCCCTGGGCACCACTGACAAGAGCCTGGCCCATCCTCTTGCCCCCCAACCTTTAGCTCTTGCTGAGCATTGAGCAGATCCCCTGTGAGGCTGCCCTAGGGCTTAGCCTTTACTCCTCACAGAGATGCTCCAGGCCTCTCAGCTATGAGCTGCTCCCTCCACAAGCTCCTCACTGCTTTCCAGCTCCCCCAGCACAACCAGTAACAAACTTTTCCCCTTTGGTGGCTTCAAGACTTCACTGACTTGTCAGCGGCTGCCCCGCTGCAGGTGGGCAAGGCTGGCCCGGGAGCAGAAGGTAGGAGACACATGGCTGAGCTGGTCCTGCCAGCCAGCAGCCGCTCCCAGCACTCAAATGCTTTAGTTCCTCCCTTCCCATCCCCATTTTCCATGTTTCTCTCTCCTCCTCTCACCTGGGAAAAAGCTCCAGGTCTGCCTGTGCCCGAGGTGCTCCGGGAATGCAGCGAGGCTGGAGGAGCCTGGGGGGGTTTAGTTGTGTGCATGAGAGATGAGGATGGGAGCTGGTAAAGGAGGATGTTCACAGCTTGCTGCTGGGGTGAGCAGAGAGGATCATGGAAAGCTCAGCATCTCCTGGGACCAGAGCCTGCTTGTAGAGCAGAAGAGCTTTGTAAACAGATAGGGCTGTGTGGTTTGTAGCTTAGATGTCTTCTCATGTCTTCCCTTGCTTCTGCCTAAGGTGAGCTGCTCCTGGTGGGGACCTCAAGAGGCTCCATGCTGGCTGTAGAGGCTCAGTTTTCTCCTCCTTGTGGTTCCCACCAGCACACAGCCTTCAGCAGCTGCCCCTTGGTGCTCAGCTCCCATTTCCCACCCGAGCTGCCTGTAGCTTGCTCCAGTCATAGACTTTAGCCTCCCTTCCAGCGCAGAGCAGAGCTCCTGGGCTGGGCCCAGCACCCAGCTCACTGCTTGGAAGTACTCAGCTGGGGAGCAGAGAGTGCAGAAGTTGAGGCTTTTTGGAGCTGTGGTGCTCTGGGGCCTGTCTCTGGCCAGAGAGAGACAAAACTGCCCCTGATGCAGTACCGAGGGATCAGCCTCCACCGCGGGCACCGGTGCCAGGCAGTGCTGGCAGCCCGTGCTGAGCAAGGGGGGCTCCCGGTCTCAGCAGTGGCCTGCAGGTGTAGCTTCTCTCCATGCCTGGGCAGTGCAGTGGCCACATGCCCACGCAGCCCACCCAGCAGCTCCCACATCTTCCCTCAGCACAGACCTTTGCTGTCTCTCTTCGCACTCAAGAGACTCTAAAGTCCCAGGAGACTTTGCCTCGTTCCTGCTTCAAGGCATCCTCAGTCTCCACCAGCCCAGCCTAGATAGCTGCCCTCAGCTGCCAGTGTCCCTTGGTCACCCTCCTCAGCAGCAGGGCAGGGCAGGGCACCTGTACTGAATCTGTTCTCTCTGCCGTAAGCTGCCCAGCGCCCACCAAACCCAGCGGCTCTGCAGCCCAAGCCGAAGCCACCAAACCCTCCCGAGAGCATTCGAGGTAAGGCCACATCCGAGGCAGTTTCCTCCCTCAGCCCCCCCTGCCCCCAGCCCGCCCCCCCACGCTGCAAGCTCTCTCCTCCTCCAAGCTCCACCTCAGAGCAGCTCTGTTCACCCGGCCCCAGGCAGATCTGTCTGGAGATGTGTTTGGGACCGGGATGGCTGCAGAGGTATTCCTGAGCCCCAGGAGAGCCCAAGGACACCTCAGTGACTTTGAGGAGGGGATTCTTGCACCAGGCTAGGGGCAGGCACCTTCCTCCAGCCAAGACTGATTGGACTAATTGGCTGCTTTGGTCCAACGGGACCAAGCCTCCTCAGCAGACCACCCTGCTCCCAACACACCATGGACCCTTCTCACAGCCAGGGTCCCCTCCTCGTGAGAGACAGGCACAACTGTGGGGGCTTCTAGAGAGGGATATGGCTCCCAGGGCCACCTGCAGCACCCACCCGAGCAGAGGTGCAGGGCTTTGCAGCTCCCCCCGCTCCGGGCTGCCTCTCTCCCCTCTTGGCAGGGACAACAGTCCCCAGCCCCCAGCTGAGCACCCTCGAGGAGACACAGAGGGTGTCAGAGCCAGGAGAGGATCTGCTCTGACTATGGCTGAGCCCTGGGGGGTGAAGAGTCACCTCCTGCCCTGCTGTCGCTGTGGGGCTGTGACCTGCAGCTCCGGCAATGTCCACTGCCGAGCACCACAGTGGTGTGCAAGGGTTGGCACACCACAAGCAGTGGTGGCACCTGTAGGACCTCAGCACTGCTCAACCTGGATCTCACCCAGGTCATCCAAACCCTCTGAGCGCCAAACCCCACCAGGGAACAATGGCCTTGACCTCAGCCATCCCGTGTGGGTCAGGGGTCTGGCTGGTAACACAGCTCCAAGTGGCACCATCCTGGCCAGGACAGCCACAGGCCCGAGGCACTGTGCCAGTCCAAGCCTGCTGGGCTGGCCCTGGCAGCCCTGTCCCCACCACAGCACTCAGAGGTGTTTTATCCTCTCACGTAGCAGCTCCGAAGAGCAAAGCAGGGCGCACAGCGGGCAGGAGACACGGCAAGAAGCCAGGTAGGTGCTGGTGGGACAAGGCTGGCTGGAGCCACCTGTGCTCTGCAGGACCCTGTAGCAAACCCTGCCAGGTGCCACCTCCGTAGCATTTGCCCTCCTAGCTCCACTCCTAGCAGCTTTTCTGAGAGCAGGCTGGCATGGCCTCCATCCAGCTGAGCCCATGGCCAGTAGATGTGGGCTTTAGGCTGTTTGGACTTGTAGACCCTTCTCCTGAGCACCCCAGCTTGTGCCATGAACGTGTGCAACGCGGGGGGACATGTCTGAGTAGCTCCTCCTGGCTCCCTGAGGTGCTTCTCATGCACCCAGCTTTGGGGTGGGGAGAAGAAGAGGAAGAATTTAGCACCTACCTGGTACAGAAACAGAGGCTGCCAGAGTGGTGCTCTTGGCTTGGCATCGTGCTGGTGGCAGAGCTGCCTGTGGCAGGGTAGGGCATGGAGTGGTGCTGAGCATGAAAAAGTGTCTCTGGTTTCCCTCAAGTGTCCTCAAAGAGCTCAAAACTCATCCGGCTGAGACCAGACTCTGGCCCAGTGGCACCTGTTGAAACATACAAAGGTAAGAGGAGGGAGAGTGGAGCTGCAGGGCTCCAGACCTTACCCAGGCGATGTGGTCCAGCAGCTTCCAGCACAGAGAGGGTGGTTTGCCTGTCCCAGTCGTGGGCAACTGCTGTAGCAGTGCAGCCCCAGTGTGGACTGACCACTGGAAACAGCAGCAACCGGAGGGATCTGAGCTGAAACTCTTGAAGAGGCTGAAGGTGTTTCACAGAGGGTCAGGATTAGTCTCTCAGCTCCTCCTCAGGCAGCTGTGAACCGTGGGGGAAACCTCTGCCCTGCTGCACCTTCCCTGGTCATCATTTCATCGAGAGAAGTCTCCTGCAGCTGCATGTGCATGTCACCCATCAGCCTTCCCTCCCATCCCTCTGCCATCCTGCCATGTTCAGTGCCAAAGCTTGGGCCAAGCCCCAGGCCCAGCCTCCACCCTCCTCTTCCTCGAAGGCTGGGGAAGCTCAGACCTGCCTGACACCATCTCTGCTCACGTTGTTCCCTGCCTGTGCTGCCTGGGACATCTCCCGAGCAGGACACCTGCTGACCAGGACAGCTGGGCCAGAAGGTAGTTAAGGCTCCTCCTCTCCTCCTGTGTCACACTTCTGAGCTGCCAGCAAGGTCCAGTGCTCCAGATCTGGCACTTCAAGGTAGCCCCCATCCCACCATGGTGGCAAAGAGCCAACAGGAGAAGTAACTGAACTCCTCTAGCTGTGGACTGAACTGAGCTGGCTGCTTTCCATCACACGCCCTCAGGTCAGCCCATGCAGAGCTGGACCAAGCCATGGGTGGCATCTCCCACCCTCCCTGCCCCTCATCCTATCCCCACAGGCCCTTCTGAACAGTCCCTCCCCAGCCTGCCTGTAGGTCCCCTTCAGATAGTGAGACGCAGCTCTAAGGTCTCCCTGGAGCCTTCTCTTCCCCGGGCTGAACAGCCCCAAGTCTCTCAGCCTATCCTCACAGGAGAGGTGCTACAGCCTCCTGGCCTCCTCTAAGATGCCACCCAAGTGGCAGCCTCCTCCAGAGCCTCTCCTCCGGCCAGCCCCGGGGAGGATGCTCCTGGCTCGCTGCTCAGCTCTCTGCTCCTCCCCGCAGACTGCGAGTGCTATGGACACTCCAACCGCTGCAGCTACATCGACTTCCTCAACGTGGTGACCTGCGTCAGCTGCAAGCACAACACCCGCGGCCAGCACTGCCAGCACTGCCGCTTGGGCTTCTACCGCAACAGCTCCGCCGAGCTGGACGATGAGAATGTCTGCATAGGTGAGAGCTCTGCGGGCCTGGGCACCGCCAGCTGGCAACCCCCACGGGCTGGGCTGCAGGTCAGCCCCTCGCTGGAGGAGCCTGCCGAGGATCAGTGCCCACCAGTACCAGCCGGGTGGGCACAGCAGGATGGGGCCAGGCTTTCTGCAGTGGTGTCCTGGGGCACAAACATCAGAAGCTCTACCTAAACACGAGGAGGAACTTGGGACTAAATCATAGAAGTGCTGAGGCTGGAGAAGACCTTTGAGGTCACCAAGTCCATCCACCTGCCTGGGGCTCACAATCCCACCACTGCTGCTAAACCACATCCACGCATCTCGAACACCTTCAGGGACAGTGGCTCCAGCACCTCCCTGGGCAGCCTGTGCCAGTGCCTGGCAACCCTTTCTGTGAAGCATTTGGTCTCCTGATATCCAACCCAAACCTCTTTACTGTGAGGCTGGTAAAGCACCAAACTGCCAGGGGGGTTGTGGAGTTTCCATCTCAGCACTCGTTCAGAGCCTGCCTGGACATTGTGATCCTGTGCAGTCTGCCCCAGGTGGCCCTGCTCTGGCGAGGGGGTCGGACTTGATGATTTCCAGAGGTCACTTCCAACCCCTTCCATCCTGGGATTGTCCCCAAGCTCAGCAGCCTTATGAACTCTGCTGCCTGCCAACAAAACCCTGGAAACAAAGCACCAAGAATCTCTTCCCACCTTGGTTCAAGATGCTTTGGTCTACCAGCAGGGGCTCAGCTCCAGAGAGGCTGTTGGCACTGCTGGGACCACTCATACAACCATGCCCCTCCACCCCCCCCCTCCAGCCCCTTGGTCTCTAAGGTCACAGAATGCATCAGGCTGGAAGGGACCCTCCCCAGAAGTCATTCTGTCCATCACAGAACGTCAGGGGCTGGAAGGGACCTCCAAAGCTCACCCAGTCCAACCCCTGCCAGAGCAGCATCTCCTATACCAGATCACACAGGAACACATCCAGGTGGGGTTTGAATATCCCCAGAGAGGGAGACTCCACAGCCCCCCTGGGCAGCCTGTGCCAGGGCTCTGCCACTCTCACAGGGAAAAAAACAATCTCCTCATGTTTAAATGAACTTCCTCTGCCTCAGCTTCCCCCACTGCCCCTTGGCCTGGCACTGGGCATCACCCAGCAGAGCCTGGCTCCAGCCTCTGCCACTCACCTGCACACATTGATAACCACTGCTGAGGTCACCTCTCAGTCTCCTCTCTCCCAGCAGCACAGCCCCAGCTCCCTCAGGCTCTCCTCCTAACAGAGCTGTTCCATTCCCTCCGTTGCCTTTGTGGCTCTGTGCTGGACTCTCTCCAGCAGTTCTATGTCCCTCTTGAACTGGGGGGCCCAGAACTGGACACAGTGCTCCAGATGTGGCCTCAGCAGGGCAGAGCAGAGGGGCAGGAGAACCTCTCTCGACCTACTCACCACAGCCCTTCTAATCCACCCCAGGATGGCATTGCCCCTCCTGGCCCCCAGAGCACATTGCTGGCTCATGCTCACCCTCCCACCCACCAGGACCTCCAGAGCCTTTTCCCCTTTGCTGCCTTCCAACAGCTCAGTCCCCAGCCTACGCTGCTCCCTGGGCTTGTTCTTTCCCAGGTGCCAGCCTCTACCCCTGCCCTTGTTGAATTTCATTCCATTTCTCCCTGCCCAGCCCTCAGCCTGTCCCAGCCTGGCTGAATGGCAGCACAGCCTCTGCTGTGGCAGCCACTGCACCCAGCTTGGTGTCAGCAGCAAACTTACTGACAGTGCCCTCTGTGCCCTCAGCCAGGTCATTGATGAATATATTGAACAGAACTGGTCCCAGCACTGACCCCTGTGGAACTCCACTGGTCACAGACCTCCAACTAGACTCCATCCCACTGACCACAGCTCTCTGGCTCCTTCCCTTCAACCAGTTCCCATCCACCTCACTACCTGCTCACCCTGCGGCCAGGTTGCTCAGGGCCCTATTCAAGCCTGACCACAAAAGTGCCTCCTGTAGGCTGTGGCCAGACTTTTCCAAGGTCCCCAGCAGCTGTCTGGAGAGGGACACTGCCAGGCACAGAGCCTCCCCCCCAACCTGGGCACTAACAACTCCCTGTCTTTGGGCAGAATGTAACTGCAACCAGATCGGCTCCATGCACGACCGCTGCAACGAGACTGGCTACTGTGAGTGCAGAGAGGGAGCCACGGGGCCCAAGTGTGACGACTGCTTGCCCAACTACTACTGGAGGCAGGGCTGCTTCCGTGAGTATCCCCAGCCAAGGGCACAGCTGTGGGCATCAGGTGGGGCCAGGCAGGATGGGCACCTTCAGCGTCACCTGGAGAAGAGAAGAGAAGGCTTGGAGGAGACCTTGGAGTGGCTTTCCAGTGTCTGGAAGGGGTCTAACAGGAGGGCTGGGGAGGGATTGTTGCCAAGGGCTTGTAGTCACAAGAGAAGGAGGAGGAGGAGGAGGAATGGGTTTAAAGTGGCAGAGGGGAGGTTGAAACTGGATGTTAGGAAGAAGTTCTTTAGAGTGAGGGTGCTGAGACACTGGCACAGGTTGAGGGTGCTGAGACACTGGCACAGGTTGCCCAGGGGGGTTGTGGAGCACAGAAGCACCGAACGTGATCAAAGATCACGTTCGGTGCTTCTGTGCTCCACAACCCCCCTGGAGGTGTTCAAGGCACTGTAAGCCTTAGGAGCTAGAGGAGAGAGGCAAAGGCTTCTGCTTCCTGCTGCAGCCCCTAGATTAACCTCCACATCCTTCCCTCCCTTCCACCTCACAGCCAACGTCTGCGACGATGAGCTCCTGCTCTGCCAGAACGGGGGCACCTGCTACCAGAACCAGCGCTGCATCTGCCCCGTGGGCTTCAAAGGGGTCCTGTGCCAGCAGTCCCGCTGCGAGGCCGACAAGAAGGACTGCGACGGTGCCCACGCTGCCCGCGGCAGCCCTGGCGCTCTCCTCCTCACGGTGCTGGCCCTCCAGCTGCGTGCCTGGGTGGATCTCTGAGGCCACAGAGAGAGGGGCCCAGCCCAGGCGCATCACCCGAGGAACCCCGGGGAGAGCAAGGGCACAACGGTTGGTGGCTCTCTCCCCACCATCTCCCCCTCCGCCTGCCTTCACGCTGCTAGGACTTGCACAACGTCTTTCGAGCCACTTCCCAGGCAGAGAGGTGAGCAGAAAGCGGGAGCCGACTGCTGCCCAGGATCCCCATCCTTGGTGGCAGCTGAGGTGGGCACAGCGCAGAGCTGACTGCCGAGCAGCAGCATGGGGACTGCACCTGAGCCACGGCCCCGCAGCCCACGGCCATCCCCTCCGTGCAGCAGCAGCAGCAGCAGCTCTCCTTCCCGCTCCGCACGGGGCCGCGGGGCCCCGCTGACAGCAGTGCCACCCCCCGAGGGGTTTTTTTATTGCTACTTTCCTTACTTTGGTACAGGCTGGGATGTCCTTTTTATTTGTCCTCTTCTTAGCGTCCTGTCCTGGAGGAGCCAATCGTGACAACGCCATCACACAGCAGGCAGGGGAAGGGGAGGGAGGGGAAGGGAGGACTCGGGTCCGTCCTGGCTGCATAGTCCCACATCCCATCAGCCTGGCCACGCACATCCTGATGCCTACAGCCCAAGCTGCTGCATTGAGGTTTGGGATTCTCATCGCTGGGATCTGGGTTCTTGCACTTCTGCAGAGTGCAGGGAGCTACCGGGGACAGAGTCCATGAGGAGTGCAGTGTCTTCTCCACGCGTGTCTGTCCATCTGCTCCGAGGTTCAAAGACTTGTTCTGCTGGGGTCGGGTTTTGGGGTTGATTCTTTTCCTTTCTTTTCTTTTTTTCTTTTTCTTTTTCTTTTTTCCCTTTCCTTTCATTTTGCTTTCTTTTTATTTTTCCTTTTTTTTTTTCTTTTTTTTCCCCCTTTCTTTTTCTTTTCCTTTTTTTTCCTTTTCTCCCCCTTTTTCTTTTTCATTTTTCCTTTTTTCCCTTTTCTTTTTTCTTTTTCTTTTTTCCTTTAATTTCTTTTCCCTTTTATTTTTTTTTTATTTTTATTTTTTTCTTTCTTTTTATTTTTTTCCCTTTATTATTTTCCCCTTTCTTTTCTTTTTTCTTTCTTTTCTTTTCCCTTTCTATTTCCCCCTTTCTTTTCTTTTTTTCTTTTTANTTTTCCCCTTTTCTTTGTTCTTCCTTTTTCTTTTTTTCCCCCCTTTCTTTTATTTTTCTTTTCCTTTTCTTTTTTTCTTTATTTTTCTTTGTTTTTCTTTCTTTTCATTTTTTCTTTCTATTATTTTTCCTCTGGTAGAGACTTGGTTTTGTTTGGATTAAATGTTCTAAAAGAACCACAACTCCAAAGGGACCTTTTGCCATGAGCATTTGATGCTGGTGTACCCTTCTCCAGTAAAGCAACTATTAATGGCTGCTTGATCACCACGTTTTCCTTTCTGTGTGCACATTTAATTACAGGTAAAGACTTTATTTTTGGATTCCTAATGTCCTCTTGTGTTTTCTGAGTCACTACCAAGGTGCACTACACCGTGAGGGAGAGGGTGGGGAGAGAGAAGTTTGCTTCATGACTGAGAGCTCTTAATTATTCCTCCTAATTACTTTGCTGAACCCAGGTTAGGACAGTAACTGCAGACAATGAAGAAAGCCTGAGTGATGCACAAAGTGTGGGGCCAATGGGGAAAGGGTTTTCCTCCTGCAGCAGGAGAAGGTTGGGGAGTCCAGGGGTGCTTCTCCAGGAGGGCATCAGTTGTCCAGCCCCATTGCAGTTCCCCCTGTGCTGGTGCCATGATGCACCTTTGCAGGCAAAGCTGCTTATTTGTAAGCAGCCCTTCCCCATCCCCTGAGTTTTAAGCAGCCCTTTCCCTTCCCCTTATTTTTAAGCAACCCTTCCTCTTATTTGTAAGCAGCCCTTCCCCTTCCCCTTATTTGTAAGCAGCCCTCCCCTTTCCTCTTATTTTTAAGCAGTTCTTGACCTTATCTTTAAGCAACCTTTCCCCTTCCTCTTATTTTTAAGCAACCTTTCCCCTTCCCCTTATTTTTAAGCAAGCCTTCCCCTTCCTCTTATTTTTAAGCAGTCCTACCCCTTATTTTTAAGCATCCACAGCCTGGAGCTTCATCATGGAGCTCATGGGGACAAGATCAACTCCTTTAAGACCAACAAACATGTCCCTGCCTGAGCAAGTGAAGCACATCAACCAAGGCAGGAGAAACTAGAGCCAAGAAATGGTATCACTCCTTCTGAACAGTAGAAATGCCTCAGACACAAGAGCTTTAAATTTGTTGTATCCAAAGATCTGCCAAGCCAGGAATTGATTGAGTAGAGCATTAGAAGACAGGAGACATCATCCCCCCCACCCCCCTCCAGCTCATTCAGCTCTGGGCTGCTTTTCTTACCGGGTGAGCAGCTCCAGGTCATCATCCCAGCTCCACACAGCTCTCTGAGCCAGCCCAGCAGCCCCAGGTAGTCCAGGCTTGAGCCTCTGCTGGCATTCCCAGGTCTGGTGTCCTTGCTCCAAGAGCCTCTGTCAACATCTGTCCTGTTTCAGCACTGTGTCTCCATGCTACAGCCCATCCTGCTCAAGAGGGCCTGTGCCAGGAGCATTCCACATTTCAAAGGTGCCAGAGCTGCATCTGTCCTTCAGCCTCACACTGCACATGTCACATCCGTGGGCAGGGCCCCAGAATTAGTCACCTGTAGGGAAGGAAGAACAACAAACTTCTACCTCAGACAAGGAGAGGAGGTCCAGAGGAAGCCACAAGGGTGATCAGAAGGCTGTAGCACCTCTGCTGTGAGGACAGGCTGGGAGAGTTGGGGCCGTTCAGCCTGGAGAAGGCTCCAGGGAGACCTTAGAGCTGCATCTCACTATCTGAAGGGGACCTACAGGCAGGCTGGGGAGGGACTGTTCAGAAGGGCCTGTGGGGATAGGATGAGTGGTAGTGGATTGCAACTGGAGCAGGGCAGATTAAGGTTGAACCTCAGGAGGAAGTTCTGCACAAGAGGGTGGGGAGATGCTGGCTGGGGGAGGCTGCCCAGGGAAGTGGTGGAGACCTCATCCCTGGGGATGTTCAAGGCCAGCCTTGAAGGGGCCCTGAGCCACCTGATCCAGATGCAGATGTCCCTGCTGACTGTAGGGCAGTTGGACAAGATGACCTTGGAGGGTCCCCTCCACCCCATTGTGTTCTGTGGCTCTGTGAGGAGGGAAGGTGCAGGGTGGACCCTGTCACACCCCAGAGCGACACAAAGCTGGGGCAGGTTTTGAGCAGCACAGAGGCAGGCCAAGAGGCTGAGCTAATCCACCATAAATTAACGAGGGTTAAACTCACTCTACTGAAGCTGGACCCTGGGAGATGTGGGGGGCACAAGCACTGCCTCCTTTCCTCCAACTCCTTTCTGTCTGCTGTTGAGCCTCCTTCTTTGTACTTTCTGACTGCAAGAGATTTAAACCCCTCGCCCGCCTCTGCTCTCACAAGTAATAGCACAGAACAGGCTGTAACGAGATCAAGCTCTCTAATAGCACTTCTGGAAGGTGAAGCAACATTCCCCTTTCCCTGCACTCCTGTTTTTCTCTAGTAGATTAGATTAAGCAACAGAAAATTTACTACTTCATAAAGCCAGAGCCCAGACAAAGCCTGAGCCCGGCAGCTTCCCTGCAAACACCCCCGGCTACTGCGGCGCAGGCAGGGACATGCCAAGGAGCAGCAGCAGCAACCTTCATGCAGAAAATAACCTCAGAAAGGCACAACAAAGCTCAGAACAGCCCAGGAATGAGGGCTGTTGGAGGTGACAGAGCTGAGAGATCACTGCAGTAGATCTTCATGGTCTGGGGCACTTGCTCCTGGGTGGTTGGTTTTAAGGTAAAAGTTTGTTGGCTTCCTAACTCAGCTCCAGAGATGGGAGATGGTTTAGTGGCAGTAGCTTAGCACTGGTGAGGGGTTGGAACGAGGCTGCCCAGGTAGGTGGGGGAATCCCCATCCCTGGAGGTGTTTAAGAAGCCTGTGGGCAGGGCACTTGGGGTCATGGTGGTGCTGGGTTGAAGGTTGGAGTGGTTGATCTTTGAGGGCTTCTCCGACCCAGTTCCATGGTTCCCCTTGCAGAAGACTTCTAACAGCCTCTAGGCTGTCAGCAATGGCAAAGCCAAAAGAGATCATCACCTGACGACCTTAAAAGTGTTTTCCACCCTAAGCAATTTCACGATTCAATGAAGGACTTTCAGAGACCCCCTCCCAGAGCTCTGCCTGCAGACAGAGCCATGCAGCTCCTCACCAGGCTCAGACACAAAGCCTGGGGACCAGGCTGGCACTGCACCTGCGCAGTGCTGCTGGAGGACTGGCAAGGACAGAACACAAAGCACTGCAAGGCAGGACAAAAACCCTCTCACACACATCTTAAACTCGGTATTTAGGAACATAATTTCAAGCTTGAGGACTGAAGACTCATTCACTGCAGCCAAGGGTGGCTGCTCGGAGAGAGAAACCAGCACAGCAAGTACCTGCAGCTCCGAAACTTCATCTGCTTCGAGATGGAAACGTTTGTACATTAACTGCTTGCAACTGTGGCAAGTTGAGTTTGCTACCTGTGGAAAGGTTACCCAAAAGCTCCTTCTCTTTCTGAGAAAAGCCACTTGGCTCCTTCAAGAGCTTTTCCTCTGCATCCTGTCGCCGGCGGTTGAGGAGCTTGGGAAAGTTGTTAAATTACACTTCTGCCTGTGAAAATGTGACCTCTTCAAACAGCTCTGCAGTTTGTTTACCTCAGATTCTACTCTGGTTTTAACTGTTTCCAGCGCTGACAAACCCAACTCAAAGCCCCAAAGCCACAACAAAAAGAAATCAGCTTGATGTGACCCAGCTGGGTTCACAGCCCCAGGTGCAGAGGAGCTCAGCAGCAACCTGGCTTTGCTTGCTCAGCAGAGAAAACGTTGAGCCTACAGCCCCTGGGAGCTGGAGATGGGAGGAGGGGGAGGAAAACAACTCCACTGGCACTTAGCTTTCAAAACCCAAACACCAGACCTGTTGAGGGAGCAGACATCTCATTGACAAGAGCAATTGGGAAGGAGCTGGTGGGGGCTGGAGAGCACCCACACTGGGGCGGTAACGACAGTAAAGGGCTCCCCAAGCAATCTGCTTTTGTAATTGGTTTCATGAGAAGTTCCAAATGTAAATAAACCTCAAGTACAGAGGAGCTGAGTGCTCCTGCTCAGCAACCAGAGCTCTGCCTCGCCATCTTCTCAGCCTTTCCAGCAGGGAGTTGGGAGAGTTTGGCCACCACCACTTAGGCACTGGAGAGAAACCACACACTCATTTGAGATGCAGAGAAGAGCTGCAGCCTGTCCTAAAGCCTCCTTTGTCATTTTGATTCTCTAAGAGCCATAACAAGCTTCCCTGCAGGGAGAAACGTGTGAGGAAAGCCTAAACCCACCCATTCCCACCACATCCATACCTTCTCTCTCGGCCAGCAACCAGAATGGCCTCCAACAGCTCCATCCTGACCCTGCTCTGTGATGTTTTCAGGGCTTCAGATGGAAAGGGGAGCAACTGATGGGAACAGCTTTGTAGGAAAGGCAGATCCTGCTTGGTCCAGCAGTGACAGCAGTGACAAACATGGGCAGCCACAGCCAGGTCAGCTCCATTTTCACACCACCAAGCACAAGCTGCACTGCAAGCACCTTCCCTTCCCGTTCTGTTCCTGCTTGCTTGAGAGCTGAGGGTAGATGGGGCACAGGCAGGCAGAGCTGGCTGGAAGGTCTCTGCTGTTCCTTCTCCAGGGCTGCTCAGCCTCCAGTTATTTGCACTGAAGAATAAAGCAGTGGGCTGCATTCCAAGCATCTTTTAAGGAGAGAAGAAAGGAGACCTTAGAGGTGGCTGGGGAGTGGAGCTGGTGTAGCAAGAGGCTGTATTAGATCATTAACATTAGAAATTCCATTTACCACACAGCAGCCATTTCATCCATCATTTATTCATGCAGACAAGAGCCTCTTGCATTTTTAGGACCCTGCTTCTGCTGCTCCCAGGTATTGCTACAGTGGCTGGGCTGTGACTGAACAGCTCAGCTCCAGCCCCAACAGCTGGGCTCCCCTCTTTCTAGAATCTGAACAGAAACACCAACAGTTGGGCTTCCCCTTTCTCTACCCAAAGGTAACCCCCCCAGTATATGGGCTTTCTACAACCTCAAAGTAACCCCCAATGTCTGAGCCCCTCCCTTTCTAAACCCAAAAGTAATCCTCAACAGTGGATGAGGCCTCGAGGAGCTGAGGCTAGTTGAGAGGTGTCCCTGAGTCATGGTGGGGAGGTTGGAGCAGATGATCTCTGAGGTCCCTTCCAGCCTGAGCCAATCTATGATTTGGGCTCCCCTTTTCTATACCCAAAGGTAAACCCCAAGTATCTGAGCTCCCCCTTTCTATAACCTTAAAGTAACCCCCCAATATTTGGGGTATCTCCTTTCTAAACCCAAAAGTACCCCTCAACACCTGGGGTCCCTTTTCTAAAGCCACAAGCAAACCCCAGCATCTGGGTTCCCCCCCCCTTCTCTACCCAAAAGTAACCCCCAACATTCAGGCTCCCTTCTCTATACCCACAGGCAAACCCCAACATCTGGGCTCTCCCCTCTCTCTACCCAAACCCCAACATCTGGGCTCTCTCCTCTCTCTACCCAGAAGTAAATCTCAGCCTCTTGCTGTGCTTCAAGTAACTGCAAGCCAAGTCTCAGCTCTGAAGGACTGCTGCCAGTTTCTGGGCTAGCAGGAGGCAGAGGCAGGGCCTGGCTCACCTGCACACTTTGCACCACTCGCCACAGGACCCAGCTGAGAAGGGCTGAGATGGTCAGACAAAGCTCTTCAAACCCCAGCTCTGCTCTCACTCCTGAGCAGGAGCACTCAGCTCCTCCTTCATACTTTGCTCTGTTTACATCTGGGTCTCATTACAGCTTATTGAGGGGCAACACCAGCTCCCAGCATCCCTTTTACTGACATAAAGATGGTCCAAATGGCTTCTTCCACACTCCTTAGGACCAGCCTTTGTCGTGTGCTGGGGAGAAACAGCAGGCAGGGCAGCAGAGCCAAGGGGTTCGAAGAGGACAGTGGTTTGCAGTATCTCTGTGAACACAAAGGGAGGTTACACAGCCAGAGTGGGTTCTGTGGTGTGAGAGTGACCAAAATGCCCCATCTGTGGCCGTTGGGTTTATCCAAGCAGCTCTGCTCCCTCACACAAGGTACACAACACCCAGGAGGACTCACAGCAGTTTCAGAAGAGCAGATACTGCTGACCAGAGGCAGGCAGAGCTTACTGAAGCAATTAAGGCTTGGAGAGAATCATTAACCAAAGCCAAATAATGCACACATGCTGATTTCACCTCAGACACCTCCAACATTCTCCCATTCTCTTCGACTGCTCTGTGCTGTGCAGCACAAGGAGCTGGGCAGGCACAGACAGCAGCTAAAAGCTTCCCAGCACAGCTAGAGAGCAGCTGGTCCCAGTAAAGCACACTGGTTCTGGGCTTGGATGCATGCAGGCTGCTGAAGTCTCCCTGGCAATCACCTCCTGACCCACACCTGATATTCTGTAGGGTGGAGGCACCTGCATGGCACTGACCTGATCTCACACACCTCTTTGGCAGCAGGTTAAAAGGACAGAGCCAACTCTAATCACTACAATTACTGTGTCAGAACAAGAAGAACAATTCAAACACGGCTAAATTCCATCCAGAGAGGTCTGGCAGCTGCTTTTCTTAGGCAAACTCACTGCCCTGACACAAATCAGTTTGCAAGGAACAAGAGGATGCAGCCTGCTTCAGGACAGGCTGCATTTTAACACAGAGAAAACACCAAGGCCACCCAGACCCAAGTGGGACTAACACAGCAGGGTGCTGCCTTCTCAGAATCTCACCAGTCTGTCTCTCCACAAACCCCTGCACACACCAAACGTTGCTCTTCACCTCCCTGAGACAGACAGGTACACCAGGAGAAGAAACTGAAGCTCCACAGCAACCCCAAAGCCTTCTTAGCAGAAAGGGTTCCACTCTTATTGTGCAGTGGTGTGGTGAGAGGAAAGCTTTCTTAAAAAACAGTTTGGTTCCTTCCCCCCATCTCATTTCCTGGTTACAAATTCAAACACAGTGGGAAGGAGTCAGTAGTAACACCTAGAATGCACTGCTTGCCCTTTTGACCCCTGGAGATCTTCCCAACAGCTCTAAAGCTACAAAATTCATGTCATTAGCACCCAGTGCTATGTAGCTCTTTGACTGGGAAGCCACAGTGCTGTTGCTCATTCATCACATGAACTCACTGGGACCAGACAGACCTTGTAGGCTTTAATCTGCAGTTTGTGTTGCCACCGCAAGAAGAAAAGGATTCCAACTGATGAAGAAGCAGCAGCAGCAGCAGCAAAAACTCAAGGCACAGTTGTAGAAATGAAAGCTCTTCTCTCCCTATAAAAACAGGCAGTGGAACACACAAAAGAATTCTCTGCACTCAACCAATGTACATCTGCCCTTCCTGAGGCATGAGGGGAGCAGGAGCCAGAGTCCCTGCTCCCACCTTTGCAACACCCACTCTTGGCTAACAAATAAATTAAGATTGGCTAGAGCAAAGGAAAAGAGAAGTCTGGCTGGGCTGGGGACTTTTTTGGAGGGGGTGTCTGTTTGTTTGGGTTTTTTTTGGGGGAGGATGTTGTTGTGTTTTGAGGTTTGGGGTTGGTTTGGGTTTTTTTTTGGAGGAGGTTTCTGTTTGTTTGGGTTTTTTTGGGGGGGAAGTTGTTGTGTTTTGAGGTTTGGGGTTGGTTTAGGTTTTTTTTTTTGCTTTGCTCTGCTCTGGTTCTTCATTAAAAAAACTGCACCACTAAGAAAGAGAAACATTTGCAGAAGGAAACAAGAAGCTCTATTTTTGCCAAATCAGATCTTAAAATAATTTTGTATACTGTACAAATATACATCCTGAAACATTTACAGCCTTCACTTCACTCGCTGGGTGACAAAGTTCACTGCGCCTCCAAAGCTGGAAGCTCTCAACTGTTTAGCTATAAAGTGCCCTTCAGAAATCAGGGACAGGGTGGGACGAAGCTGATCTACTGCTAGCAGAGGGATCAACACCAGGGAGCTGTAAATAATTTAAAAGAGTCCTTTGCCAGACAGAAGTCTGGGGATAGATATATCAGTGAGGAGCCAAAGCTGCAGTCAGTGAGAGGTCTTCCTCCTCTTGGCACTGCTGTGTTCTGTGCTCTCTGAGGTTCTCCTTGAAATATGACTGTCCCTGCTCCTCCTGCTGCTGTGACCATGACCTCCTTTACTGAGGACCTCAGCTCTCTGGTCATGCTCCTGTTGAGACAAGGAAGGTGATTTGGAGGGCAGGTCACATTGCCCCCTGGAGGGTAGGTCACATTGTCCTCTGGAGGGCAGGTCACACTGCCCCCTGGAGGGCAGGTCACATTGTTCCCTGGAGGGCAGGTCACATTGCCCTCTGGAGGGCAGGTCACATTGTCCCCTGGAGGGCTTCTTAGAAGATTCTGCTCTGAGGCTCTGGTCTCTGCTGGCCGAGGACACTTCAAAGCCTTGCTGCGGCGTTGTCCCTGCAGCGCTCTGGGCTGCTCGACTGCTGCCTTTTGAGTCCTGCTCCCTCCCCTTAGCTTCAGTCCTGCCAGCCATGCCTGCTCTCCTTGGGTCTCTTGGCTTCTCTTGGGCAGCAGGAGCTGCTGCAGCCTCCACAGGTGTGGAGGCACTGCCTCTGCTGGAGTCCACAGCCGGAGCTCCCTGTGCCTGCTGGAGCCCTCGGCTTCCTTGTGGCACCGCGTGGCCAGCAGCAGATGCTGCCAGTGGGCTGCTGCTGGCCTCCCTTGGCTTTGCAAGCTCAACCCTCTTGCCACTGGAAGAGGAAGGCTGCAGAGCAGGAGTCTTTATCCCTGCCTTGGTTGGACACCATCCTGTTGGCCTGAGCTTCAAGATCTTAAGAGCATCTCTCTTGTAGCCGCCTTCTGACGTCTTGATAATGGCTCCTCTTTTGTGAGCATCCTGAACCAGCTGGTTCCAGTCTTTGTTTTCCTGTAAGAGAGGGAGGAAACAGTTACCAGTGAGCTCAGCACAACTGGACAGAGCTGTCAGGAGCTGCACAACCTCTTTACAATTAAGGTACCTGACACAAGTGGCACAGAAACCACTGCTAGGTTCCTTCTGGAATGGAAGACTCTTACGTTTCGCTTGCAAAGCAACTCTGGCTGCTGTAACACAGGGAAAGAGCCTCCACCAGCACTCAGCTACTACTTATGAAAGACAATTTCTCTGTTTATGAAGGCCAGAACGGTTCTCTCCTCCAGACTGAGCCAGGAGCAAGGTTTCCATGCCCTCTAGTGGTGTAGCTGACACCCCCCATGCCCAGAAAGATTAAGAAAGTCAACTCCTGTGAGCCATGAGCTCCACTCAAGAGCACTCCCTGCACCTCCAGTGGGTATTCACTGTTCCCCAGAAGGGTCACTCTGCTTCACAAACACTCATTCCAAAGAGTCCAAGCACCCTCAAAACCCACAGGACTACACAAAGTAGTGTCACAAACAATCCTCTGAAGATCAGGAGGATGTTTGGGGCTGGTTTAAGTCTTTTAAAAATCATCTTTGTTTCAGTATCCAGGGGCAACTGCAAAGGCTGGAGTGAGGCTAAGGATGGAGCAGGAAAACAGCTCTGCCATCATCCTCTCACCAGTTGAGAGAAGATTTTTTTCTTAGAATGGTAAAGGATTATTATGAACTTCAGTCACATTTTGAGTCTTTCCAGCTCCCCTTCTTGGAAGCAAGAAAATCAGATGATTTGTTTTTAAAGCTGTTAGGAGTTACAGCCAAAGCTTTCAAGCAGCAGCCTTCAGAGGCCTGCACTGTGCTCATTTAACAGCACACTAGGAAAGAGTCCCTCCTTCCACAGGCTGAGGATGGTTTTCCTTTCCCCAGGCACTCCTTGACCCAGAGGAAGGATGACAGAAGACCCTTTGACTGATGCTGTACCCACCATGAGTGTTTCCAGTCTTCCGAGGATGAAGAGGCTGAACCTGGCTCGGGTGATTGTGACATTCAGGCGCTGAAGGCTTGCCAGAAACCTAAGTGACAAGGAAAACTCAGCTCTGGGAATACTGCTTCCAGGAGGTTTGTATGGGAAAGAGAGATCAGAGTCAGGGAAACAAAGGCAACAGAGGCAGTTTGTGACCCCTTCACGGATCCCACTGCAGCAGCCCTGCCCTGCGTCAGTGTTGCCAGGTGAGTTGTGGCTGCTCGCTTGCCTTCACTCTGATTCCTTGCAGGGAATTCCAGTTCTTTCCAGCTCTTGCTGTTGATGTTGCCTTTCTTAGAGCAAATCCCCTCTTAATACCAACCACTGCTTCCTTAAACGTTCCTCAAAGTACAGAAGACATCAACCTCGCTTCACCTATCAAGACTTTAAGCTTCTTTTTGACTTGAACTGCAATACCTTAATAATATTTGGCATGATTAAGGGGAAATTTTCCTACTGAAATGCTGGAGGCTGGACATGAATATTTTATTGTAAAGGTGACCTGGCACTGGAGGCACATTTTGCTTTGTCATGCTCCAAGAGTGAAAAGCACATTCCTGCCGAAGAAAGTCTGTGAGAACTGCCTGCTCTGAATGTCCTGGTTTGAGTTAGAACAAAGCTGGGGCTCTTCAGTGATTCTACCTCTCAAGGTTTGGTGGGGGAGATCACAAACCAGTGTGCTGAAACCTAAACCAGTGCTTACAGGTTGGTAAATAAGCCCTAACAGAAGTCCAACTCCAAAAACAAAGCTTCTGTGACACTGCTATCAACTCCTCCTACTCTAACAAAAAGGCTGATCTTGGATGTTAGACCTGCTCACACTACAGTGCACAAGAGTTTGTCTGATGCTTTGGCCATGGCATTGAAATCTGCTCTCCAACAAATTCCCAACCTCTTCAGTGAACACTGGACATGAGGAAAACGTTTTTCATGGAGAGAGTGGTCAGGGACTGGAATGAGCTGCCCAGGGAGGTGCTGGAGTCACCAACCCTGGATGTATTTAAGGGTGGTTTGGATGTGGTGCTTAGGGACATGGTTTAAGGTGAATCTTGTAGAGTAGGGTTCTAGGTGGGACTTGGTGATCCTGAGGAGCTTTGCCAACCTGCATCTTTCTGTGAAGGCTGCAAAGGCTTCAGGGCCACCCCAGAACATTTGGGCAGTGCAGAGAAAAAAAAAATCAGAGAGGCAAGAAACAGAGCAGGAGAGTGGATCCTGCAGCACAGGTGTGACAGTTCTCTAGGTCTCTGGAGAGGAAAAAAACTGATCTTGAAAGGCTACTAAATATTCCTAACAGCTTTTAGAACTGAAACACAAGAGCCATCCTGCCAAAGCCAGGCAGTGACAGGCTAAGGCAGCCAGGCCAACCCATCAGCAGGCAACGCAGAGAACAAACCTTAGCCTCTCCAGGTCCCTTTTGCTCAGAGCTCTCTAGCCAGGAGTATTAAACTGTGATTTGATCTCTAGAACCTTCTTGCTGGTCATATGACAAATAGAGTGCCCACATATCTTTACAGTGATACTGGACTGGGACACTGGAACAGGCTGCCCAGGAAGGTTGTGGATGCCTCTTCTCTGAAGATGTTCAAGGCCAGCCTGGATGAGGCCTTGAGCAAGGTAGGCTGGTGAGAGGTGTACCTGCCCATGGCAGGGGGTTGGAACTGGATGATCTTTAAGGTCCATTCCAACCCAGACCATTCTATGATTCCATGAATATTGAGAGCATCATTGGGAATGGGATCTGTAAATCACTTGAGGACAAACATACCCAATGGAGCCTTTGGTGGTATTTGCCCGGACACAGGTCACTATGATGCAGTCTTTCTCTCGTCCCTGGAAGGCATCCACTGTATCCACTTCTCCTGGGCTGGTGAGGAAAGAATTAGCAAGCTGTTCATTTCTGGTAGTTGAAGGTTTAAGTGAGACACCAAGGTAAATAGATTCACAGAATGCACTGGGTTGGAAGTGAGCACTGAAAGCCATCCTGGCCAAAACCCCTGCAGGCAGCAGGGACACCTCCAACTACAGCAGGCTGCCCAGGCCCACAGCAAGTCTGATCTTGAATATCTCCAAGGAGGGGGCCTCAAGCACATCCCTGAGCAATCTGTCCCAGCATCTCAGCACCCTCATAGTGCAGAACTTCCTTCTGAGGTCCAATCTAAACCTCCTCTGCTCCAATTTCAAACCATTACCCCTTAACTATCCCCCCAGGCCCTTCCGAACAGCCCCTCCCCAGCCTTCCTGTAGGTCCCCTTCAGACAGTGAAATGCAGCTCTAAGGTCTCCCTGGAGCCCTCTCTTCTCAGGCTCAACACAACCCTGACTATCACCTGTCCAACTAACCCAGAGTAAATTTCTTCTTCAGTTCACAAACTCAAAGCTGAGGCCAGCATCATCAGTGAAGAGCTCCACACAGCTTGGGATTTTAGGCTGCTTTTAAATCAGCTTCTTCCAGAAGAGCAATCAAAGCATGCACACAAACAAGAACCAAGCCATGCAACAGAGAGGCCATGCCTGTTCTAAGCAAGGGGCTTGCATGTCTCCTTTCAAGGCAAGAGCTAAGTGCAGATTTTAGTAGTATGAGAAAGTTTTTAGTACAGAACAACAACAAAAAAAGATTTAGAGTTTTTGCCACTATTTTAAGAAGACAAACCAAGGACTGACAGACAGGAGCCAGGCCCATCTCCAGACTCAGGCTTTCTTTACCTGCTGTTCCCAAACACTTTGTCCAGCTGCCTTTGGATTCTCTTTTTCTGGGCACTGTAAGGGGTAATGATCCCAATGCGACGGAGACCCAGATCCTTCCTTCTTGCTTTGATCACTTTGATCAATTCCATCACCAGCTTTACTTCCTGAGGATTGCTGAAAGAGCTGAAGGGGACAGAATGGAAACATGACAGCAACATGTTTGACAGCCTTTGCAAACTCAACACTTCAGCCCAATTTGTGGGGGGACCTCTCTAGAGGTCCCTTCCAACCCCCAGCATTCGGTGACTCCACGTCAAAGCCCCTGTCTTGAACTTCTGCAGCCTCTTTCAAATGGAGGCTCAAAGAACTTAGCCAGCAGGCCCTGAGGAGGTGCTAACATCAAAAAGAGGTGACAGCAGTCAAAGGTCACACTTCACCTTCCCTCAGAACCACACAGCTTTGCTTTCCTAGCAGGATAGACAAGGGGAAGGCTGAGCCTGCCACCTTCTGGTGCCACCTCCCTGTGCAGCTGTGAAAGCAAAAACAAGTCAGTGATAAAACCACTGAGCAACTCAACAAACTGGTACCAGAGCTGGCAGAGGCTGCCAGCACTCACTGGTGTCTAACAGTCAAACCAGGATTAAAACCAGCTCCAGATGACAAACAACAACAAACCCAAACCATTTACCACCTGCTTTGGTTTCTTTTTTTGGTTACATGAAATGAAATCAAGTTGACCAAGCAGCTCTGGCTGCTTAATGTATATTGGGAACGCTAGGAGAGAACTCCTCTGCAGGCAATTAACTCTCAGCAGCTCTGCGTTTGGCTGAGGTGCAGGCAGGACTTACTCATTGTCTCGCTCCTCACGACCATCTCCAACATCAAAAATGAGGTAGGGCTGGAATGGCCAGTCTGAAGAACATCTGTTCTCTTCTGTGGCTCTGTAAATCACATTTTTATCACTAGGAAACTGTGATAAAGCTAAGCACTGACACTTCATCCCTTCACACCATGGCTATCAAACACAAACAACTACCAGCTTTCTTTTTCCCTCCCCCCGACACAGTCATTCATTTTCACTGCTATAGTGAGACCCCCCCCAGCCTGTGCCCAGATCTGGAGACTCAAGCCTGGAGAAGAGAAGGCTCTGGGGAGACCTTAAAACAGCTTTCCAGTACTTAAAAAGCCTACAGAAGAGCTGGAGAGGGACTTTTTACAAAGCATGCAGTGAAAAGATGAGGGCTGATGGCTTCAAACTGGAAGAAGCTGGATTTGGATTAGACATTAGGAAGAAATTCTTCCCCGTGAGGGTGGTGAGGCACTGGCACAGGCTGTCCAGAGAGGCTGTGGGGGCTCCAAGCCCAGAAGTGCTCAGAGCCAGGTTGGAAGAGGCCTTAAGCAACCTGGGCTAGTGTGAGGTGTCCCTGTCCATGGCAGGGAAGTTGGAACTGGGTATCTTTAAGGTCCCATCCAACCCAACCCAGTCTGTGACTCTATAACCTCAAGAATATTTAGTCTCAAAAGAGTATCCTGATGCAAAAAATGGTCTGTCTGAAACACCTCCCTGCTCAGGACAGAGCAGAGAGCCACTGTGCAGACTCAACACAACCCATGACAGCTACTCACTTGTCAGTCTTTAGAGTCCTGCCATAGACATAGTTGGATGGGAAGAGGCAGATGTCAGGGTGCATCCTGTACTGCACTGTCAGCTGCAAGACCGGCAGGCTGCGGAACATGTTGCTCTGCATTTGCTCCTCCAGGTGCCTGTGCAGCCTTGCCATCAAGGACTGGTCATAGCCATTCTCCTGAGCTTTCTGCCAGAGGGAAAACCAGAGGCTGAATTCTGGGGAATTAGATCTCAAATTAACAACAGGAAATTTTCTTCTCTGGACTGAAAGCTATCTGTGGTTTTAATCTGCTAAACTGCTGACAGAATGACACCTACTTGTACTTCAGTTTCCTGTCTTACTACTCCAGCAAACACCACCTGCATGCATCTGAAGTTTTGTTAGTGGAGTCTTCAGCAAGAGCTGAGCCACAACACAGTTAAATCTTAAACATAACAATAAGGAAAAGGAAAATCTTCCAGGTGAGATCTTCTAACATGAGCCAGAACCTCCAACCCATTTCTCCTTCTAGAGAAGCCAGTCTCCCTTTCCTCCTTTATCAGACCTTTAAAACATTTCCCATCCATCAGTAAGGACTAAGGAAGTGATTCTGTGATGTTTCATCCTTAGAGCACATCTTTAAGTCCCCTCTCTCAAGCCTTCACCCTTCGTTCCTTAAGGAACCTGACACTGACTGAAGCTCACAATGAATGGAGTCTGCTGCAACCACATCCATCACCAGCCAAGTGCTGACTTGCACTCAAGTTACTGCCACAGTTATTCTCAATGGTGCATGAAATCAGTTCCAGGCCACTCCAGGAAAGTCTACAGAGGTTGCACTCATCCATCTGTATCAGATTTTCTCACTCTGGTGGAGGCAGCACTGATATGGTCACCACGTAAGATTAAACTTGCAGAGTAGAGGACCCCACCTGCTCCACATCCTGCTCTGGCATTGAAGTGCCCTTTAGTCCTTTCACTTATTTTCTATAGATGCTGTACTTCTATCCACTACAGAGTATGGATGGAAAAGCAGTTTGAACACTTACTACTGATTTAACAGTAGGAGGAAGCTGTCTGGGATCTCCAACAAGGACAAGTTTATTGCAGCGATGGATCAGTGGGATGAGTGTTTCGACCTCGCAGGACTGCCCTGCCTTTTGCACGTGCAGACAGGACAAAAACCAGAAGTTACAAGCAAAGGAGTGGAGAGAACTATGTTAAGTTTCCTGTAAGAGAGCCTGGATAACTCAAATGCTCTTGAAGTCTTCTGAAAATCCAATTTCTAGAGCACAAGAAACTTTTTCCTCTAATAAATAACTACAAGCAGAATTTTCTTGTATCATTCGATCTGCAGAGCTCTCCAAACAGCTTCAAACAGAACCCAACCACCTGGAAATCCCTGCAGCCAGGACCACACTTGAGCCATGATTATTAAGTAAGAGCTGTCTGCCATTAAAGCACCTAACAAAGCAGAAGAGGGAGGAATTCAGAGTTATTCTTTCATCTCCCGGCTGTACACAGTAGGCCAGGTTGGTTATCAGCTAAGAGGTGAGGATGGGGCAGTCAGCCCACAGGGTATTACACCAGCAGCCCAACAGTCACAAGCAGCCCAAGCAGAGAACAAGGCAAACCAAGCTGTAGTAGTTCCAAAGAGCTTTACTGACCTCATCCACAATGACACAGCTGAAAGGATCAACTCCTTGCCTGGATAAAGTAGATTCCAGCAGCCCTCCTCCACTGGCACTCAGCGTGCAGCAGATGATGTCAGACTCCAGGATGATTTCTGCCTGCACTTTCTGAGAGTGTGCCCGAACCTTCAAGTACAACAGGACAAGATGGCTCCCCTCTTTCAGCTTCCCTGAACCACCCCAAGGCAAGTTTTAACTGCCTGAGTAACTCTACCTGCCAAACAGATCATGCAGAATGCATCACCCCCAACGTAACCGTCTCCAGGATTACAAATTGAAGTCACAAGCTGACTTCACTTTCGATGCCAGATCAACACCACTGAGGTGACAAAACTGGCACAAGACTTCCTTTAGCTCTCCAGACACACTAACTGTGAGCAAAGTTTAGTTTGCCACCACAATTTAACCCCCTATGGCCATTAAGGCTCATTAAAGACGAATCTTCATGCATCTCGTGGCTCATGCTGCTCAGCTTTGGTTACAGTTTGCTGTCTGTGTCTATTCCCACTTTCAGATCTATTTATCATCTCCACAGGTTCAAAAAAGCAAAGAACAAAACCAATTAATCCTTTAGGTCGTTGCTTTAGTTAGAAACATTTTAAACTATCTCTGCAAAGGCCACAAAAGTGGGGATGAAAATACAGCCCAGCACCCCAGGACGTGCAGGTTTCTATCATCCCCTTTGGCAAATATGCCACATTTGGTTTCAAATGCACCTTGAACTTCAAGGCTGAAGGTTGCCACCACTTTGGGGTTCCTTCCCTCCCCAGTATGCAGCCAGAGAACCCTTCAGTCTCACAGAATCACAGACTGGTTTGCATTGGAAGGGACCTTAAAGGTCCATCCTCTTCCAACTCCCCTGCCATGGTCAGGGACACCTCCCACTAGCCCAAGTTGCTCCAGGCCTCATCCAGCCTGGCCTTGAACATCTCCAGGTTTAATTTCACACCAAGCTGTCCATAACTCACTCAGTTCAGTACTTCTACCTCTTTACCTGCTCCCAGCCACACCAAACCCCCAACTCCTCCTCAATGAAAGGACACCAAGTACATCAATACTATCAACTGCCTACCTCCTTTAGCTGAGATGCAAGATGCTCTCTCTCCTTTGAAACTTTGTTAAATTCATCATCTATTATTTGACTCTAAATGGGGCAAAAAAGGAAAGAGAGAAACCATGCATCAGGAGTAATGAACATCACACATTTCCCAGGGACTTTTATCCTCCCCTCCTCTAACTTATTTTTCAAAGCATTTAGCCTCGATCAGATTCTCTTAATATCAAATATGTGTGAAGAAGCTGATCAGTTTCAGGCAGTCATCAATATATTTAGACACTGCCACCCCCTAATATTTACACATTTCTCATTCCTGTGCAACTGGGACAAGTATTTACCATCAGGAATCTGTGATGTGAGCACAAATGCCAAAGGTTTTTAGGCAGGAAACTGGAAAACTTGAGGTGCAACACAGATGCCAGCATCTCAGATGGCAAGAGGTCTTTTAACTGACAGTCAAACTTAAGGCTTTGAAGTATACAGTTCAAATTCATAGAGTGGTTTGAGTTGGAAGGGACCCCAAAGATCAGCCAGTCCCAATCCCCCTGCCACGGGTAGGGACATCTTCCACCAGTCCAGGTTGCTCAAGGCCTCATCTATGCTGGTGTTCAACACCAGCTTGGACAGGAAAAACTTCATCATCCAACCTGGCCTTGGGCACCTCCAGAGAGAGAACATCCACAGCCTTCCTGGGCAACCTGTTCCAGAGTCTCCCCACCCTCACTTGATATAATTTCTTCCTCATCTCCAGTCCAAATCTCCCCTGCTCAAGCCTCAAACTATTGCTCTTCATCCTATCCCTCCAAGCCTTCGTAACAAGTCCCTTCCCATCTTTCTTGTAGGCCACTTTCAGGTAGTGGAAATTATTTAATCATTAAGATTTATAGATATGCTCAGACTAAAAAGAAAAATCACTGGTGACAGAATCAAATGAAGATTACTACATCAGAGCAGGCAGTGGCACGATGAAGAAGTTGAAAACAGCACCAGAAATTCACAATGTAAAGCTGCTCTTTCCCTTTCATGGATGCTAAGTAGCATTCCTTTTAGTTCAGAGGGCAGGTGAAGAGAGGTTCTGTTCAGAGACAGCATTAAAATGTAGATCCTTACTCTCTGGATTCAGCTCTGAACACAAAGCCCACCAAGAGGATTAGAAACAGGATTATCTTTCTACCTCCCTCTTGCCACATTTGTTCATGGCACGCTGGCGGATCAGCTCATCCAGCCTTTGGTCTATGGATTCCTTCTTCTTCTGAATGTCCCTCTCCAAGTCTGCTGTCTTTCTTTCTGTGACAAAACAAAGCAAAACGTGCAGGAGGGATAGAAAAAGCTATACCACAGTAACACTTTGCTCCCAGCCACAGAATCAAGCAGGTTGGAAGAAAGCTCCAAGCTCATCCAGTCCAACCTAGCACCCAGCCCTGCCCAATCACCCAGACCATGGCACTAAGTGCCCCAGCCAGGCTTGGCTTCAGCACCTCCAGGCACAGCCCCTCCACCACCTCCCTGGGCAGCCCATTCCAATGCCAATCACTCCCTCTGACAACAACTTCCTCCTAACATCCAGCCTAGACCTCCCCTGGCACAACTTGAGGCTGTGTTCCCTTCTTCTGTTGCTGGCTGCCTGGCAGCAGAGCCCAACCCCACCTGGCTACAGCCTCCCTGCAGGGAGCTGCAGACAGCAATGAGCTCTGCCCTGAGCCTCCTCTTCTGCAGGCTGCACANGCTCTCAGCCACTCTGTCCCCAGCCTGTATGGCCACAACAACCCCAAGCAGCACAAGTGGCCACAATTGATTTTGGTTTGCAATGTGCACAGGCACATTCTCAAAGCCATCATTTTTAAGCAAACAGCTATCAGAAATTGTATTTCAAATCCAAGGACAGTGAGGTTGGAAGGGACCTCTGGAGATCATCCAGTCCAACCTCCCCTGCTCAAGCAGGGTACCCACAGCAGCTTGCCCAGGATCACAATGGCCAGATGAGGTAGGTATCTCTCCACAATCTCTCTGAGCAGCCTGCTCCAGGCCTCCAGAACCCTCACACCAAAGAATTTTCTCCTTCTGGTTAGATGGAACCTTTTGGGTTCTAGTTTGTGTCCACTGCCCCTTGGTTCTGTCAGTGGGCACCACTGAGCAGAGTCTGGCCCCAACCTCTTGCCCCTCACCCTTTAGCTTTTACTGAACATTGATTAAATCCCCTCTGGGGCTGCTCTTCTCCAGGCTCAGCAGTCCCAGGGCTCTCAGCCTTTGCTCCTCAGTGATGCTTCATTCATACTGGACACATTAGCTGCAATAATTATATACTAAACATAACATAAACACAAGAACAAAAATGCTGGTCTGGTTTTTTTTTAAGTCATCTTTCTTCTCTCTTTACTTTTATCCAGAGTTTAGGCCATACTGAAGCTGATATTTTCCCACTGCTTTATGAAACACTGTTGCAGAAAAATCTTGGACCAGATCCTTCCTTCTTCAAGGCCACACAGCCCCAGATGTAAAACCACCAGCAGGCTCTTAAAGAGAAGTCTGATTTACACCTTACTTACTCATTCTATGTTGAACTTGCTTATCCAGGCTAAATCCCAGGACTTCACTGTTGATTGCTTTCTCAGCACCAATCCGCACCAGTTTGATATCTCCACAATTTCCTGTTTGCAGAAGCAGAGGTAAAATTCTTTTGGATTGCTCCAATCACCTCTGCACTTGGGTATGAGAGAATAAAAAGGAGTCCTGAAAGCTGGAGTGGGGGGAGAAAGGGACCTGAAGGGGGGGGAAGGGGAGTGGGGCAGAAAATGGGGACCTGAAACTTGGGTTAAAAAAAAAGAGGCCCCGAAATGAGGAGGGAGGGAAAGAAAGGGGCCCTGAAATGCACTCTGAGGGAAGGGTTGATGTCTGTATAAGGACAAAGACTGATTTATTAATACCCTTCCCCAATAAAAGAGAGCTCAGCAGAGCACATGAAAAGCAGGAACAGTCCAAGGGTGCAGCAGCCTTGTGCTGCCCTTAGCCTTGGATGCAATCAGCTGTTTTGGTTTCCCATTCAGTCCACTGAAGCTACCCAAAAGCCCCAGAAGTTGCCCACACAGCATACCCAGAGGCTCCTGCCTGTTCTGGCACTTCCCCTTGAAAGCAATGATGATCTTTTTCATCAGCTCATCCACAGCAGCATTGGATGGTGCACAAACCAGGAACCGGTTTGGCTTGATCTTGGGATTTGTTTTCCTTGCTGTTCTCTCGCTCCTGGTGTTCTGCAGAGGGATGAACAAGAAACCAAAGCCAGGTTCTTTCAGGTTGGGTTTGTGATTTCAAAGCCAGACTCTAGTCTCAGTCATAGAATCAGTCAGGTTTGGAAGGGACCACAAGGAGCAGCCAGTTCCAAGCCCCCTGCCATGCCCAGGGACGCCCTACCCTAGAGCAGGCTGCCCACAGCCTCAGCCAGCCTGGCCTGAAACACCTCCAGCCATGGGGCCTCAACCACCTCCCTGGGCAACCCATTCCAGCCTCTCACCACTCTCCTGCTCAACAACTTCCTCCTCACCTCCAGTCTGAATCTCCCCACCTCCAGCTTTGCTCCATTCCCCTTAGTCCTGTCACTCCCTGAGAGCCTAAAAAGTCCCTCCCCAGCTTTTTGTAGGCCCCCTTCAGATCCTGGAAGGCCACAGTAAGGTATAAAAGTCAACATGCCTCTGCATGGATCACAGAATGTTAAGGGTTGGAGGGGACCTCTGGAGATTGAGTCCAACTTCCCTGCCAGAGGACCATGGAGACCACTCAGCTTGAGGGCTGGAGCACCTCTGCTATGAAGACAGGCTGAGAGATTTGGGCCTGTTCAGTCTGGAGAAGGCTCCAAAGTGACCTCACTGTGGCCTTCCAGTATCTGCAGGGGGCTACAAGAAAGCTGAGGAGGGACTTCTCAGGTGGTTGGGTAGTGACAGGACTCAGGGGAATGGAGCAAAACTAGAAGAGGGGAGATTCAGACTGGATGTTAGTAAGAAGTTCTGCACCATGAGGGTGGTGAGAGCCTGGAAGGGGTTGCCCAGAGTGGTGGTGGAAGCTTCATTTCTGGAGGTGTTTAAGGCCAGGCTAGATGGGGCTCTGAGCAACCTGATCTAGTGTGAGGTGTCCCTGCCCATGGCAGGGGAACTGGAAATGGATGATCCTTGAGGTCCCTTCCAACCCTGAAACTTTTCTGACTCTTGATTACCTCCTAAGCCTTGCCTTGCACTAAAAAAGTCAAACATATTGATCACATTGGCACAAAATTCCTTTCACCAAAGAGGAATTTGATGAATGGGCTGGATGCTGACATGAAAACCACTAAATGGGGCAGGCCATATAGCACTACTGAAGAAAACTCTTTAATATTTCGACATATTAAATAAGTGTTTGCAGAGGGAGAGGCCAAATAGCACCATTTAACACATCAAAATATTAAGGATTTTTATCTAGCAAGTCTTGGTACAGGACTGACCAAACAACATCATTTCACACCTAAAAATAAGGAGGGTTTGTTATTTACCAAGTGCTTGTAGAGACCAAATATTATTGATCAAAAAAGGATTTTCATTTCCTAAGAGTTTACCTCACCAGTTCTGCACATTTCCTTCAGCTGAAGTCCTAGAAACTGCTTTCCAAGATGCCCCAAAGGTGTTATTTCCACCCTACACAGTACACATTAATTGAGCAAGCTTAATGAATTACACCCCTCACTAATTACTTGTACTTAAAGCTATCAGTGAGTCCCCCTGGGGCACCAACCAGCAGCACACAGCAAGCACCTTCACTTACTTCTCTCAGGACACGAGACAGAAGGCCAACAATAGTTTTTGATTTCCCGGTCCCAGGTGGGCCATGGATCAGGCAGATCTTGGGAAGCCCTGGATGCTGCTTGACCATGGCATAAGCTGTCTCAATGGCTCTCTTCTGACCTTCATTGTAGTCATTCATATCAGATGTCTGAAGGAACAGACAGGGGCAAATCATTAATTATCAAGTATGGATTAATCATAGAATGGCTCAGGTTGGGAGGGATCTCAGAGATCATCTACTGCAACCTCTCCAACGAGGGCAGGGACACCACTCAAGGAGACTTGGCTGCCCAAGGCCTCACCCAGCTTGGTCTTGAACACCCCTAAGAAGGAGGCAGGCACAGTCTCCCTGGGCAGCTTCTTCCAGAGTCTCACCACCCTCACACTGAACAACTTCTTCCTCAGCTCCAGTCTAGCCCTGCTCTGCCTCAGCTTCAAACCATTCCCCCTTGTCCTGTCTCCAGACACCCTCATGAAAAGTCTTCTGCAGCCTTCCTGCAGGATCCCTTTAGCTAATAGAAGGCAGCTCTGAGGTCCCCCCAGATCTTCTCCAGGCTGAACAAGCCCAGCTCCCTCAGCCTGTCCTCACAGCAGTGCTGCTCCAGCAGAGAAGAGATCAAACATTCCTTGGTAGCTTTAAACATTTCAGAACGTTCCTCATCTCTCCAGCTAAGACTTGAAAACTTAGGAGACTTAGAAGCTTTTGATTCTAGGTCTGCTCACACCCAGTCCTGACTTGAAAGCTGCAAGGAAGGTTTTGTTTGCTCTCCACACATCTATTTTGCATTATCTTTTCTATACTGCATCTTAATCCACAGATTTACAGACCAATTTGGGTTAGAAAGGACCTTAAAGATTCCAACCCCCGCCCTGCCATGGGAAGGATCACCTTCCTCTAGACCAACTTGCTCAAGGCCTCATTCAACTTGGCCCTGAGCACTTCTCCAGTGAAGAGGAGAAACTGGAAGCTGCTTAAAGAACCCCACTGGTATCCATGTCAATACAACTGAGACACCTGAGCAAATCCAGGCTCCTCTCCACCCAATCAATCAACTGCTGTGCCTCAGTGTACGTGGAAGCCATCTGTTTACACCTCCTTGAGTGCCCAGTGAGAGGGCAAAGGGTAACAGGCACAAACTCAAACACAGGAGGTTCCATCTGAACACAAGAAGGAACTTCTCTACTTGGAGGGTGGTGGAATACAGGGGCAGGCTGCCCAGAGAAGCTGTGAAGTCTCCATCTCTGGAGTCATTTAAACCCCTCTTGGATGCCATCCTGGCCAAACTGGCCTGGATGACCCTGTTTTGGCAGGGAGGTCGAATCATATGATCTCCAAAGGTCCCTTCCAGCCCCCATCATTCTCTGACGGTCACCTCAAACACCACCATGCAAAAAGCAGTTTTGTAACACTCATGAGATCCAAGCATCCACTTTGTCATCTCTAGCTGCAGGACTTACAGCACCCTCTGAAGCCACAGGCAAATCTCTGGGGCAGAAGTCATTGTAAGATGGATTTATGATGGGTTTAGCCAGGGGACTCCTGCTCAGCAGCAGCAGACTTCTGAACTCCCGGCGTGTGGTCACCAGGGAGCCAACCACCACACACTTCACCTGCTTGTTTTTGGAGAAGGACAAACTGCCTCGAGTTTGCACAGAAACATGATAGACAGTGTGCTGCTCCTTCTGTCCTGTTAGAGGGGGAGGGAGGGAACACAAAACAGAACACAAACAAGTTGGTTAATTCAAAGAGCATCCAAATTGTTAACTGAAATAAACTCCCCCTCCTGGAGATGTCCAAGGCAAGGCTGGATGGGGCCTTGAGCAATCTGTTCTAGTGGGAGGAGTCCCTGCCCACAGCAGAGGGACTGGAACTCAATGATCTTTAAAGTCCCTTCCAACTCAAACCATTCTTGGATTCTATGATACTCAAAAGAATTCACCAGAACCAGCTGCCACCTTCTAGGAAAGTGTCAGCAACCCAATTCTTGCAAAAACCTCAAGCACCATTCCCACCCCTTCCAAAACATAAGCAAACTAAAAACCCCTACCAAATCAAACCAAAAACAAACCCCAAAAGCCAGCTCAGATCATTGGTTCCATCAGACAGCACTTGGGTCACCCTAGCACTTCACAACTTCACTTCCAGAAGGTAGTGAAAATTGAGCCAGGCCACTGAAGTTCACGGCAAGGTTTTAAAGCTGCATGCACAGAACTTCCACATCAGGGCCTGTTCCTACACAAACCCTGAGCACCTGTATGGGAGGAATTCTTACACAAACCCTGAGCACCTGCATGGGAGGAATTCTCTAGGCAAACACCTGGAGAGCAGGGTTGCAGCTTCAGTTCCTGGCTTCTTCCAAAGCTTCCAGCATAGAATAGTCAAAGCAAAGCAGAGTGGGAAAGCACTCCCATTTTCCCCGAGGTCAGTGTGGTATGACAAATGTTGACAGCCAGCTATGGAGAAGCATTTCAGAGCCCCAGGAAGAATCTCACCTTCATCCCAACCCCTTTTACTTACTGGCTGAAGAGCCAGAGGCACGATAAAAGCGAGTCACAAGCCCAACGTGATAGACTTTAGCGTTTTCCATCTCCCCTCCTTCCTGGAAGGTGTCTTTTTTATTCTGGACCACCAAAAAGACTACATCATCCTCCTTTGGATGCAGCTGCCTTGCCAAATCCACTTCTCGAAGGTGAGCTGTTTGAAAATGAAAGTCATTGCAATTACTTTGCTTTTCTGACTAGAGAAGTGCTACAAAACAAACCTCAGTAATGCCCATCTGTGAACTTTTCAAGCTATTAAAGGCTATGGTGAAAGATTCTGGAGAGTTCTAAATCCATCCTGCATTCTTAAACCTGAACACAGCACTGCATAAGGACAGAGCAAGTCAAAGATTATTTCATTTACCCAAAGAAGCTGAACCAAAATCTCAATTATTAAGATGAAAACGAAGCTGGACATGAGCCAGCAACGTGCACCTGCAGCCCCGAAGGCAAATCACATCCTGGGCTGCATCAAAAGCAGTGCAGCCAGCAAGTCAGTGGAAGTGGTTCTGCCACACTGCTCTGGTGAGACCTTACTGAGTGCTGTGTCCAGCTCTAAGGCCTCTCAGCACAAGAGAAACGTGGACCTGCTGGAGAGGATCCAGAGGAGGCCACAAAGATTAGAGGGCTGCAGCACCTCTGCTACAAGAACAGGCTGAGGGAGATGGTGTTCAGCCTGGAAAAGGGAAGGCTCCAGGGGGACCTTACAGTATCTGAAATGGACCTACAAGGCAGCTGGGGAGGGACTTCTTAGAGGCCTGTAGTGATAGGAGAGAGGCAGCGGTTTGGAATTGGAGCAGAGGAGGTTTAGGTTGGACATCAGGAGGAGGTTTTGCACAGTGGAAGTGCAGAAATACTGGCACAGGCTGCCCAGAGATGTGGTTGAGGCCCCATCTCTGGAGACACTGAAGACCAGACTTGATGTGGCCCTGGACCATCTGATCAAGTTGGAGATGTCCCTGCTGACTGCAGGGAGTTGGACAAGGTGACCTTCGAGGGTCCCTTCCAACCTGATGCAAATCTGTGACTTGTAACTCTGTCCTGAACACTTCAGGCACAAACTCCCTTCCAAAGGTGTTTCTGCTACACATACTCTGAAACAGCAAATTATTTGCTTTCAATACAGAAAGCATCTAGAAAGTTCTACCACCAAGTACTAGCTCATTGTAGGGAGTCACCTCCTTGAACATCAGAACAGGGTCTGACAATGCCTCTCTTACCTTCAAAATGTGCTGTATTCACATCAGCACGGAAGTCTGGCAACTCACTCTTGCAGAGTAGGTAGTAACTCTTCTCTCTTCCTCTCTGGTTTTCCATCCAGCCTTGTGCCAGCTACATGTTGGAAAGGAAAAGCTAAATAAACACACTTGGAAGGTTTTAGTGTGACCTGAAGAACAGCTTCTTGTGACTCAAAGGGCAAACAGAAATGAAAAGCAGCTAACAGACTGGGGTGAGCACAAGGAGCAGTCTCACCCACATCTCTGTTAACACCTAGACTTTGATCTACACCACAGAGAGCAAACAAGAGCACTTTTTCCCCACCCATTTGCCACACTTTCCTACAAACCACTTCCAAACAAACACAGGTGAGCTCCTGCAGCCCAGCAGGCAAATTTTCCCTAGGCTGCATCCAGAGGAGTCTGGGCAGCAGGGCATGAAAGGGGATTCTACCCTTTGACTCTGCTCTGCTGAGACCTCACTTCCAACCCTGCCTCCAGTCTTGGTGTCCCCAGGACACAGGAGACAACAAAGGTGATCCAAGGGCTGAAGCAGCTCTGCTGTGAGGAAAGGCTGAGGGAGCTGGGAGTGTTCAGCCTGGAGAAGACTCCAGGGGGAACTTAGAGCTGCCTTTTAATACTTGAAGGGATCCTCCAGGAAGGCTGCAGAGAGATTTTTCCTGAGGGAGTCTAGAGACAGGCCAAGGGAGAATGGTTTGCAGCTGAGGCAGAGCAGGGTTAGACTGGAGCTTTGGAAGAACTTCTTCAGTATGAGGGTGGTGACTCTATTCCAGAGTCTTCAGATTGTAAAGAAGACAGTTTGGAAAACCAAAAACCCAACCAGACAGTTTTGAATCTTTTGGCAAAATTTCCTAGGGCTGAGGAAAACAAAACCAAGACTCAGAAATCCACTTACTGTTTCAAAGGCATTTAGCATCATCAAGGGGAAGAAGGTATTAAAATAGTCATTGTATCCCTGGAAGTGGACAGGAACAGGGGCTACAATGGACTGCAGGAGGTTACTTGGAGGTCCAAACTGGCTGAAGTTTGCAATGGATTCATAAGTCCAGTTCAGAACTTCATTGACAAAAGTGTTGTTGTCCCGCTGCGGAGAGCCAAGGCCGGCGGAGTGGCTGCCTCGGGCAGCTCCTCTGGCAGCAGCTGGAGTGATCTCGTTCTGCCTGTTGTGGGACTGGAGAACCTTCCCATAACTGTAGGGCTGAGGAATGTTACTGAAACTTGGAGGCCTGGGAGCCTGAGTGGCAGCTGGTGTAGGCCTCACACTGGGTGGCCTGACCACTGCCTGTTTGGCTGCGTTCACTTTGCTCTTCGAAGCCGGTGGCAGCTTTTTACCATCCTCTAGGTCCTTGCTGAAGACTGCACTGCGTGAAGAGCTTGCTGAGCTGAAGATTTTGGTGGTGGAAGGCTTTCTTGGTTTGGAAGGAGGCAGGAGAGGCTTGGCAAACACATGATCTCCTTCCGAGCTGCTGGCTGAATGCCTCCTGCAGTACTCTCCTGGCTTTCCCACTTTCTCCACACAGGCTGCGTGCTTGCATTTCACCACAGCTGAAGGCTCACTTTGTTGAAGGCTCTCAGCAGTGTCCATCTCCTCAGGTGTTTTAGTAGCTATAGTAATACCTTCAACACTTTCCACTTGGGAACACAATTCCATATCTACAGGATCTAACTGAGTTAAAAATAAATCATCATCATCTCCACTGTCCTCAGCTGCTTCACACCCATTTTCTGTTGAAGTTGCCTTCTCACACTCAGGCTGGCCTTTGCCCGAAGGTTCATCTTTATCAGTTCCAACAAGCACAGTGGAAGAGAGACCTGAAACTGCAGGCACAGGAGAAACCATCACGTTGTGATCCTCTGATCTTCTGGTTGAGCCCAAAGAACTCAGCAGTTCAGAGACACGTGTCTCCTCAGAGGGAGAAAAAGTCTTCTCCCTTTTCTTGTCTCTTTGGTTTTCAACAGATCCTTCACCAGCTGCCAGCTCAAAACTCGGAGGCTTTGGTTTCCTTAACTTCACGTCCACTTTGCTAACTTTGCTTCTACACTCAGAACCTCCCAGAGGTTCTCTGAGACGTTTTGGGGGCCTCGTCTGCCGTAAATATTGACAGTCCTGGCAGGCTAGAAACTTCTTGTTATACTTTATGGACAAATTCTGAGCAGCAATTGGCTTTGTCTTCCGTTTCTGTGGGAGTCCAACCTTGCCTGCAGCTTTCCCATGGGTGCGTAGCTCCACTATGCTCTCCAAAGAGCGCTGGGACAACTCAAAGGCTTTGCGTGGGGCCTTCTTCAGACCGAGCTTTTCTACAGTTGATGTTGGCACAGGACACTGCCTGACCTTCCTCGGAGGAACTACCGCAGGCAGTGACCTGTCAGGTTGAGAAACTGAGGTCTTCTCAAGGAGTTTACTTTGTGCTGGTTTAAGAGGAGGAGGTTTTCTAGGACTTCTCTGGATGGTTCTTGCTACCTTGGCTTTGGTTATGCTCTTCCGGGGGCTTGTGCTCTTTTTCTTAAGGGCCAGTTTTGAAGCTAAGGAGATGTTGGATGTAGATGCTCTGGGTTCAGCAGAGTCCAAGGCGAAGTCATGAGCAACAGGACCTTTGTCTGCAAGACTCTCCAGTTGATCTTCCACATTTGCCTTACTAACAGATTCTTGCAACACTGAGGAAGTTGCTTCTTTCATATCATCATCTTCCTGGTGAGAAGCATCTTCTAGTTGCTTCTCCACAATGGCTGCCTCTCTCCTTCCATCATGCTCCTGATGAGAAGCATCTTCTAGACGCTTCTCCATGACGGTTGCCTCTTTCATATCATCATCATCTTCCTGATGAGAAGGATCTTCTAGATGCTTCTCCATGATGGTTTTCTCTTTCATATCACCATCATCATGTTTCTTTTGAGAAGCATCTTCTAGCTGCTTCTCCACAATGGTTGCTTCTTTCATATCATCATCATCTTCTTCCTGATAAAAAGCATCTTCTAGCTGCTTTCCCACTTTGGTTGCTTCTTTCATATCATCATCATCATCATCATCTTCCTGATAAAAAGCATCTTCTAGCTGCTTTCCCACAATGGTTGCTTCTTTCATATCATCATCATCATCATCATCTTCCTGATAAAAAGCATCTTCTAGCTGCTTCCCCACGATGGTTGCTTCATTCATATCATCATCATCACTGTCTTCCTGCAAAAAAGCATCTTCTAGCTGCTTCCCCACGATGGTTGCTTCATTCATATCATCATCATCACTGTCTTCCTGATAAAAAGCATCTTCTAGCTGCTTCCCCATGATGGTTGCCTCTCTCATATCATCACCTTCTTCATGATGAGAAGTATCTTCTAGCCGCTCCTCCATGATGGTTGCTTCTTCCATCATCTCATCAGTTATGTAATCCACTTCATAACCCCACTCAATGGTGTGGTCAATGTTGTCATCACTCTGTGCATCACCTGAATTACTGCTGCTAGCTGTTGTTGAAAGCTGATCTTGTTTATACTCCTGAGTTGGTGCCATGGCTTGAGTGTCTGACCAAACTGAGTAGACATCCTCGTCTGTTTCAAACTCAAAGCACTGAGACTCAAACTCTTCCAGGGACAAGGGAGAGCCTGGAGACTTCAACTCAGAAATGCAGCTGGAAGTCGAAGGCTGTTTGTCAAGGGACACTTTTTCATTGCCTTGTTTTGTCTCCTCACCAGCCACACTTTCATCAGAAGAGTCTAAAACTACAATGGTTTTATTGCCATCATCCCAGGGAGGCCTGGGACCGTGGCCATCACTGGAAGATCTTACAGCACCTTTCACTTTCCTTGTAACATCACTCATGTTATCATGGACTGAGCTTTCTTGGCTGGAATCAAAGGGAAAATTGACACCTTTGGCATAGGCAGCTAAAGATAATTTGCAGAGCTCTCTATCAACCTGGGAGTCTGTTAAAGCATTGTCTTCAGGATTCATCTCCATGATCCCTTCCTCTTTCTTCCTCACTGCACTGTTTTGTCTCTTGAAATACTCTGAAAATTCCAACAACCTGTCACTGGAGTCACACTTCAGGGCCAGTGGCTTGCTCTGAGAAGCAGGGCTGGACAGGTCCCTCTTGTTTTCAGAGCTAGATGGAACACGACCCAGCTTAGGCTGATCTGCCTCTGCTACTGAAGCACTCGCTGCTGAGTAGTTCTGCAAGTCAGGCGGCAGCTCAATTCTCCTTATTGTGACTTTCAGATCCTTGAGTTTATAAGTGTCTGCCTTAGCATTTGAAGAAGAACTGGGAGCTGTATTGCTCTCCTTTCCACCCAAGCTGTGCCCATGCTCATGAGAACCAACACAAGGTGGAGGAGCCTGGTGCACTGCAGTTACAGGCTCATGTTGGTTTCCCAGCTCCGAGCTTCTCCTGCAGTCTGAACGCTCTGCATTTGGATTAAGGCTCTGACTACGCAGGTGGCACTTCTCTGCCACAGGATCATCTCCCTTGTTTTCCTGAGCTTTCTTACTTAATTTTGCTGCCAAAGAGCTCTGTGGGAGGACACTCTTCTGAGCTGGAGATTCATCAACCTCCTTCTTAATAGTCCCCAAGAGGCCTTTTGTGGACATCCACCACCTTGTACTTGTAGATGGATCCCTACGTTCCTCTTCCCAAGCACTCTTTCGTCTAAGGAAAGGGTTCTCTTGGCAATCTCCATCTGCCTTTTCCTTTGATGTGACAGCAGCTGGTGAAGAAAGGTCACCTCTGCCATGTACACTCATTTTACATCCATCATCATCCTTCTCTTGCTTTATAGACACAAGAGGCTCATCTTGCTTTATGGACACAGCAGGCAAAGTCGGGGAGCTTGCATTGTTTCCTGCAGCAGCAGAGGGATCAAGTGGTCTGTTCTTTATGCTCCTTACCACCTGCCTCAGGCACACCTGTAATTCCTGAGTTTCCCGGACGCTCAGCTGCCAGCCCAAGGACAGATTTCCTCGCAGGAGAAGATTGAGTTTGTTTAGGTATCGCTTGCAAAGAGCTTGCTGCCCAATTTGGTAGCCCTCTTTCAGAAGGCTGCGGATCAGCTGCACGCAGGCTTGCTGCACAGAGCTGGAAGCTTGCAGGGATCCTGGGGAACCTCTCGGGTAGGGGCCAGGGCCTTTCTCGGTGCGGCGGGTGAAGGCTGTGGTGGGAAGCTTAGCACACCTCACCACGGCTTCCACCCACTCCTGGGAGCTAATCCACAGCAAGTGCAGGCACTTCTTATTTCTGTGCAGCTCAACAATGGACACCAAGATGAGGAGAAAGAATTCGGCGACCTTGTCGCACTGCTGCATTCTTATGTTGAGGGTATCTTTGATCTCTGAGCAGAGGTAGTGGATGACTTCTACTATATAAGCCACACCCAAGTCCTTCAGATCCATCAGGGACTGCACAAAAGGGATGAACCAGAGGAATGTGCTCTCGTGGACACGCATGTCTCTACCGATGTCAGACTGCAGCAGGTTAGCCAGCGTCTGCATATCTTCGTACAGGCTGGGGCAGTAATTGGAACAAATGGCAGCCTTCCATCCAGCGTCCTGAAAAACAAATGCTCCACACATCATCCTCATCCCGCACAGTTTCACTCACAGAATGGCTTCATAGGTTCAGAGAACACCCACAGAAGCTGCAGAGGCTTCAAGCCTGGAGTTGTTCAAAGCCAGGTTGGATGGAGCCTTGAGCAACCTTGTCTAGCAGGAGGTGTCAGTGCCCGTGGCAGGGAGGATGGATTTAGATAATCTTTAAGGTCCCTTCCAACCCAAACCATTTTATGAACTTGAAAATTAAGTACTTTAAATACCTTTTGAGGCTTTTCTGTGTTATAATTGTACACAATCTGACTGCAGGTTATGTCATCATCGTGGGCTGGCTCTGGCTCAGATTTTGTCCTAAAAAGAGATATAGATTATTAAGGACTCCACACAGCTAACTACAACTACCAGAAAACCAACTGCCCAAGACAGCCATTTTATTTCTCAGATCCTGACCACATGGCTATAAGAACTTGTCAGTGATAGAACATCCCTATGAAAGGACATTTGAAATGTACAGCTTGTTCTACCCTGCTTGTAGAGGCAGGGGCAAAAAAAAAATGCCCAGAAAAAAGCTTTCTACTAAGCCATGAATTTGACTACTGAAAGCAATCACCCAAAAGAACTCCATTTCCTCTGGATTTTCTATGTATAAATGCAGTCCAGTCACAGAGACATGGAGAGAAACAGAAAGTTCCTATGCAACTAACTCAACACAACACTCAAAACAGGAGATTTCCCTTAGAATGCCTTCCTCAGCTGGCTATAGCATTCCATAAACATCTAATCTCATAGAATCATACAATCAACCAGGTTGGAAGAGAGCTCCAAGATCATTCAGCCCAACCTAGCACCCAGCCCTGGCCAGTCAACCAGACCATGGCACTAAGTGCCCCAGCCAGACTTGGCTCCAACACCTCCAGGCACAGTGACTCCACCACCTCCCTGGGCAGCCCATTCCAATGCCAATCACTCTCTCAGTCAAGAGTTTCCTCCTAACATCCAGCCTAGACATCCCCTGGCACAACTTGAGACTGTGTCCCCTTGTTCTGTTGCTAGTTGCCTGGCAGAAGAGCCCAACCTCACCTGTCTACAGCCTCCCTTCCTGTAGTTGTAGACAGCAATCTGTAACATTATAGACTGTGTGGATGAAAATGCTGAACTTCTGAATCAGCTTTGAATGACAATGTCTTAAAATGCATCACAGCAAACTAGGAAAAGATTCTCCAGCTACTATTCTCCACCAGTTTTTTAAAGCAAGGCATGATTACTGCCTTCCAAAATAGCTAAGATCTTGGGATCTGGATGTTTATAAAACTCCTTCAGAAGGGACATTGTACCAAAAGATAAAGAGTTTTGAACTTACAGAACAAAATTTTCTTCCCATAGAAGCTATTTCTGGACTTCCCACCAGTGCACTAAGCAACCTGAATAAACCCTGCAGCTCATTAGCTTGCTGTTCAATAGCAATAATATTGTCACACCAAAGTGATTAATTAAAATACATTAAAAAAACCCCAACCAACCTATTTTATCTTAGAAGGCAAAGAGATGGAGACAAAACTTTCCCAAAGAGTATCTGATGCCTGCTCTGTGCTTTAAAGCATTTCACAGAATCACGGAACGGTTGGGTTGGAAGGGACCTTGAAAGATCATCCAGTCCAACCTCACCTGCACAGTAGGATCATCCAGGGCAGCTCACACAGGAGCACATCCAGGTGGGTTTGGAAAGTCTCCAGAGAAGGAGACTGCAAAACCTCTCTGGGCAGCCTGCTCCAGGGCTCCAGCACCCTCACCTCCCTCGACCTGCTGGCCACACTTTTGATGCAGCCCAGGATGTGGCTGGCCCTCTGGACTGCAGGTGCACACTGCTAGCTCATGTTGAGCTTCTCATCCAGCAGCACTCCCAAGTCCCTCTGTTCAAGGCTGCTCTCCAGCCACTCACTGCCCAGCCTGGATTTGTGCTTGGCATTGCCTCGACCCAGCTGCAGGACCTTGCCCTTGGTGTTGCTGAACCTCAAGAGGTTGGCTTGTGCCCACCTCTTCAGCCTGTCCAGGTCCCTTCTGGATGGATCCCTGCCCTCCAACCTGGCTACTACACCACACAGCTTGGTGTCAGCAGCAAACATGCAGAGGCTGCACTCAATGCCTCTGTCCATGGCACTGACAAAGATGTTAAACAAGACTGGTCCCAGGACTGATCCCTGAGGGACTCCACTTGTCACTGGCCTCCACTTTGAAATGGAGCCATTGACAGTCACTCTTTGGGTGCACTCAATAATCACTAAAGAGGTCCCAAGCCTTCCTCAATAAGCTCTAAAGAGGTCCCAAGCCTTCCTCAGTCAGGAACAAAAATCAATCCTGCAAAGTGTAACAGACTTTACAGTAACCAAGAAGAGCATTTTTTTGTGGGGGTAAAGCCCAATTTTAGGGGACCTACTTAATTTTTTTTGTTACCTGTAAGTTGGCAACATCTGATTTCTGGTTGGTTGTTTTTTTTTCCTCCTTGCCATCTCCCTCCCTCATCAGAAATTAAGGCAGCACTGGGAAGTAAACCAAGACCAAATACTGCTGTTAAAATCATAACATCTTAAAACTGACCTCTTAAAGCTGCTGCGGATGTTTTCTATTTCATTGTTGTAGCTCACACTGTTGATAATGGTTTGAAAGGCCTGGACAGGATCAATAAGCTGACCCCAGACTTTAGATCCAAGCTGATCCAAAATAACCATGAAACAATGCAGCGCTGGCCAGAAGGGGTCAGTAGAATCATCTGAAAGAGGAAGAGTGGGGACAGTTGAAATGCAAGAGTCCTGATTCAGTTTAGGGCAAGCTGAAATTTAAAGCAGCTGGTGGCTTGCAGTGATTTTTAATCAAATATTAAGTAGAAAAAGAGGTATCTAAGGGAGTTGTAACTATAGTTATAAGTATATATATAGTTACAAGGAAAGGGTGCAAAGAAGGAAGGGAAGAGAAGGGAAGGGTGCAAAGAAGAAAGGGAAGGGAAGGGTGCAAAGAAGAAAGGGAAGGGAAGGGTGCAAAGAAGAAAGGGAAGGGTGCAAAGAAGAAAGGGAAGGGTCCAAAGAAGAAAGGGAAGAGAAGGGATGGGTCCAAAGAAGGGAAGGGTCCAAAGGAGGAAGGGAAGAGAAGGGAAGGGTCCAAAGGAGGAAGGGAAGAGAAGGGAAGGGTCCAAAGAAGGAAGGAAAGAGAAGGGATGGGTCCAAAGAAGGAAGGGAAGAGAAGAGTTTAAAAAGTCAAAAAGAGGGAACAAAAGGAGAGAGGAAAAGTCCAAAGAAGAAAAGGGGGAAAAAAAGTCCAAATGAGGAAGGATAAAGTCCAAAAAAAGAAGGGTAACAAAAGTCAGCCTGACTCATTTGTACAGACACTGCTTAAATCAACAGGAACTTTAAGAGCTATTACCAACATTTGCCAGCTCTACAAAACTTGACACTTCCACACTCATTTATGCAGTGCTGCTCTAAGAAGTGGGCACAACTTACACAGTTGGGATGATTTATAGTTCAAATATAAGGAAGAAGGAACTGCTTTTCCTTTAAGTGTGTTCTTGTTGCCACATCCTCAATAAACGTACTAAGCTCAGAAAAATCTAATCACTGAAGAGGCAGCCCAGGTCTTGGGCCCATGTGCAACTCCCAGGCTATGCCCATGGCATGTAGGCTAAAAATAAAAAGGCCCAAGGGCTACTATTCTAAAGTCTGAAGTCTAAATTCCCAGCTGTGAAAGGGCTTCCCTCAAGCAGACAGCCAGAAGAGACATGTGAAGCAAAGTGGCAACTAAAGAAGCATTTCTTCATTCCAGGACTCAAAGTTCAGGCTTGAGGCCACAGTGAAATGTGCATCCCTATGCAGCCTTTAGATTAAATGGTAACAATGTGGTAGAAATGAAAGATTTGTCCTTTCCAAATCTCCAAGTCAGCCTGAAGTGCAGCACTGGCAGCCCTCCTGCAGTACAAACTTCACTGGGATGTGATTTTTGCAGCATTGCTCCAATATTGTGTAATATTTGTCACCTTCCAGAAGGTAAACAAGGCTCAGTTCAGGTCACCTCAGCATTACAGGGCTAGGGATTAGCTCAGTGACGCAAGGAAGTTTGCTGAAGATGACAATACACTATGAACTGTCCCATCTCAGCACCAAAATCAGTTACCATCTCCTTCTTTCTCCATGGTGTGAAGTATGGACTGCATGAAATCATTTTGTTTGTCTGGGCCCAGCAACAAGGAGTCCATAGCTTCTTCTTCCAGCACTGTTAGCAACATGCAAATCCCTGCAACGACCCAAAAAAAAAGCATCAACCTGTGTCCACAGATCTGCAAACCTCTCACCAAGTCAAGGATCATTTTCCAAATGCCAGCAGCAGTGTAAGACCTGACCAGAGAGGTCAGCAGGAACATGAAACTCATTAAGCATTCATTGTGCAGCCTTCAGTTTTCTCATCTGACATGCCTCAAACTAAACAGTACCTGTGAAACCATAGAGCTCTGCCTTGAAAGAGCTTCCACACCCTGAGTGCTGTGTTTAGTTTTGGGGCCCTCACTACAAAAAGGACATTTTTTGGTGCTTAAGTGGGTCCAGAGAAGGGCAGTGAAGCTGGTGAAAGGAAAGGCAGTGAAGCGCAGTTGAGGGAAATGAGGTTGTTCAGCCTGGAGAAAGAAGTCTGAGGGGAGACCTCATTGCTCTCTACAACTCCCTGAAAGGAGGCTGGAGTGAGGTGGGGGTTGGTCCCTTCTCCCTACAATTAGGTGATAGGAGAAGAGGAAATGGCCTGAAGTTGTGCCAAGGGAGGTTTAGGTTGGACATTAGAAGAAACTTCTTCACTGAAAGGGTTCTCAAACACTGGAACAGGGTCCCCAGGTAGGTGGTTGAGTCCCCACACCCCTGGAGGTGTTTAAAAGACACAGAGGTATGGTGCTGAGGGACATGGTTTAACAGCAGACCTGGTAGAGTTAACTCACGGTTGGACTTGCTGATCTTGAAGGTCCTTTCCAGCCAAAATGATCCTAAGATTCCAAGATGAGACTACACAGACAAATTGCTGATTGTAAACACTCACCTAGCCAATAGTTCTTGTAGTTGGTGGTGTCATACAAATGAGATGGCAGAAGGATGAGTTTACCCTTTTCAAGCATTGCAGAGCTATAAATATCTGGACTCTCAAAAAGCCCCAACTCAATGACTCTGAACATGCAAGTCAGCACTTCCTGTAGGTCATAATAATCATCTCTGTCAACCTTCCCTAAATTCCTTGCTGTTAGGATGGCCCAGCGACGAATCTAAGATTGAAACATCAAAAGGTAGGCACTAATGAAAGGAAATAATAAACTCACAACGCTCTAAGATTAGGAATCATTGCCACTGCAAATGTATTTTTGCTAACAAGTCTCACAATTTCAAGGCAGAGTTGGTCTTTAACCAAAGAAACATTAGAAACAGACTTGCCCTACCTACCAGCTGTTGGTAACAAAGTTAAAGTGCAGGGTAATAAACACAACAGCACAGGCACACCAAAACCTCCCCGGGATTCATGTGACAGCAGCTGGGTTTGGACTTGTTTTGCATCATTGAAACGTTACTGACCAACATTTTCTAATCAGGTAACTGTTACTAGAACCACAGAGGTCATACTGTGAGGCCAGATCATTGCTTCCAGCACAAGACGCTGGTTGCAGCACGGTAAGAAATAACTTCTCTGACTTCAGTCAAAGGAAGTGCAAAGCTATTCAATCAAAGTCTTAGTTGAGCAGAAAATGCAACTCACCACTTCATTTGGATGAACCAAAAAGAGATAAATCCCTGGATATTTCTCAAAGACCTGAAAGGAGCTGTGACTCTGTTCCATCCTACAGAGCACCTCCACGCACAGTTCACCTGAAGAGACAAGCACAGAGTAAGGATTCGTTTAGGCACTCACAAAACAAAACCAAATAGTATCACAACAAATCAGACACAAACACACTGGTGCTTGGCTTTAACAGGATCTCAGATGTCAGGGGTTGGAAAGGACCTCTGGAGATCATCAAGTCCAACCTCCCTGCCAGGGCAGGACCATACAATCTAGATCAGGTCATGCAGGAACACATTCAGACAGGCTCCACAGAAAGAGACTCCACAACCTCTCTGGGCAGCCTGTGCCAGTGCTCTGGGACCCTTCCAGGTAAGAAGTTCCCCCTTGTGTTGAGCTGGAACCTCCTGTGCTACAGTTTACATCCACTGCCCCTTGTCCTGTCACAAGGCACAAGTGAGCAGCTGAGATATTTACAGGCATTCATTAAATGCCCTTTCAGTCTTCTCCTCTCCCGACTAAAAAGCCCCAGCTCTCTCAGCCTGTCCCCATAAAGCACTCTGTTGTTTCACCTCCTTCAGTAGAAACCTTAGCTCCCACTTGCAGCTGCCCAGGGTAAGATACATACTGACTCTCTCATGCAGCAGCAGATAGGGATATTTCAGGATTTCTAGCAGAGGCACCCTCAAGTTGTTCTCAAAATCTGGGCCCACAAAGCCAGACAGTAGAGTGTCTCCTTTCTCTTCCACTAGATACAACTCATCATCTTCCTCATCTTCTTCTTGCATGGATTTCTCAATGTGAGCAAGGAGTCGGGAGGTTTCCAATTCCCACAAAACCTAAAACAATGAATCAAAGTGGACTGGTGAAGAAAAGAACTAAGGACATTGAGCATCACCTGTGAAAACCTCCCCTTGGCTTACAAAACTTAGAATACCATTTTGACAGGTTTCTTTCCAAGCAAGATGTGAGATAACAGTTTGGACATGGAATCCAGATTGTGCTTATCACAGAACTCTCCCTTCAGAGTTAAGATCATACAACGATTTTTGGAAGTGCTGCTGAAACCAGAAGCATTTTTACAACCCTGTTAAATATCCATCAACAATTATTTCAGGCCACAGTTTAGGTAAATTTGGTTCCAATGACCAACACGAAGCACAAGACACAAGAAATGATCCTATTTAAGAAGGTGGGAAAAGATTTTGCAGTGTTTTAGTGCAAGGCAGTGATTGTAACCACTGCAAACTGACTGAGCTACTGAGTACTCGTAGGGGAATCAGCTCACTTAACACCATTCACTTAAAGCAGCTTCTCCAAACCTCAACTAGTAACCAAGACTGATTTACTGCCAGTTAGCAGGCACAGAAACAAAGACTCAGCAGGTCAGTGGCCCCACTTATTTCCAATCTATACTCAGATGGGGTTGCCTTCTGTCACAGGTTAAACCACTACACCTTCCAAAGACATCTTGCTCACTTAAAAAGTGGTTATGATCAATCAGCCACAAGCAATCATTTTACATCCACATAAGCTCTTCAAACTACAAGATCAGATACTAATTGTTAGACTTCTATAAGGTTTGTAATAAAATAAAGGGTATTTAACTTTGGTTTTCCTTCTCACAGGCTCACAAGAGCTCTGGTAATTCAAGCAGAGTAGAAAATTATGAACAAGAAACAAAAGCAAACAGAAAGAGGAACAAAGCAAAAGCAGAAGAGAAGCTAGAGGAAGGAGTAAAGCACATTCAAGAAGAGCTGTTGGGTTGTTTGGCAGGTGTTATTTCAAACCAAAATTCAAACTGTAAGATGCAGCCAGCAACTTCCCACTGCTCGTTTAGTTCTTGATGATTTGAATATATGCAAAAAGAAAGAAGAGGGTCTTATGAGCAGCTCTTTACAGCTTCATATAAAAAAAAACCAGAAGCAGACAGAAAGCAACAGAACCTGCCCCCAAAAACCAGTGAAACACAAAACCTGCACAGACTCTCCCTCTACACTCAGAGGAGCCTGGTCCAAAGTTTGCCTTCAGTTCTGTCTCTGAATTACCTGATGCAGCCTTGGCAATTTCTCCCTTGCTTTGTGGTATTCAACCACACACTCCAGGCAGTAACAGAGATCATCGTTGGAGCCTTCCAGATCTTCTGGAGACAGCTGGTTGGAAGCATAGTCCTTCAGGAACTCTGTGGTGTCAGAACCACTAAGCGTACACCATCGGCATGTGCTCATCCTTTGGATGGAAAGGAGGAGGAATTAAAACCATCCCAAAGACTTGAAAGTGGCAAAATATTCCCCTTCAGCCATGACACCACCAAATTTTCATGGGTGATGAGTTTCAGGATCTATCTAACTCATCAGCAGGGTACATGCTGATGTTCTTGGATGTTCTTCTGTCATCCAGGTGCATGCAATTTAAAAAATAGAAATGGTAGCATTAAAAGAACACAACAGAAATATTCCTGCTGAAAAAAAAGCACTAAACAGAAATCAAATTACATAGTTTTCAAGCTACAAAGTGTGGGAAAGTTCACTTAACACTTCCCAGAGCTGGAGTGGAGGTAAAGCTCCTTCTATTGTGTGACTGGAACCTAGGTCTAACGAATACAAAGTCTAATTGGTTCATTTTTCTCTTCTTACTCTCCTGCTAAAATTTATAGGCCAACAAATCCCTGTTGTCAAAACTAAGAGGTACTTATACAGAGCTTTCCTGCCTTTGCTGTTATTATACTCAGAAAGCAGCAAGGCATTCTCACCAAGGATTGCTTCCTCTAAAAAAGAACAGAATTATACAATCCCTAAGGTTGGAAGAGACCTCTAAGATCGAGTCCAACCATCAACCCACCACCACCATGGCCACTAAACCATGTCTCAAGGTGTACACCTTTATTTTCCATCTCCAGGGATGGAGACTCCACCACTTCCCTCGGCAGCCTGCTCCAATGCCTGATTACTCTCAGTAAAGAGCCTTTTCCTAATACCGAATCTAAACTTCCCCCGGTGCAATCTGAAGCCGTTTCCTCTCATCACAGGAAGTTCTTTCCTGAGCAGTGACAGAGTTATCCCAGATCCTGCCAGGCTGAACGGCCCAACAGAATGCTGGAGAAGCAGCAACACTTCAACTGTAGAGGAGAGACGTTAACTGCTCAGAATCAAAGAACCATGAAGGTTGGAAACGACCTCGTAGATCCTCAGGTCCAACCTTCTGCCCAAGGCCACTTCTGTTATTCAGCACGACAAGGAACACAAGAGGGAATTCTAGACAAAGCAAGCCCATACGTTTCCTCTACATCTGATGGAGAAGGTAACACAGTGGACGCTTACCTTTGGAGAAGGAATCTCTTTGCTGTGTAAATATCCCAGGTCACATGGTGGGTGAGGGAAGAGCGCTGACCTGCAGCCAGGGAAGGGGGCTGACACCTTCAGCCATCGAGTCCAGCTCAGCAGAACAGCACCTTCAATAATCCATCCCCTGCTAACCGAGTCCCGCTGCCGTTTCTAGAGCAAAACAGCGATGGTCAGATGGGCTCAGTTCACACTTTACAGACTAAGAACTGCTGTAATAACTCGGTCAAGGCAGTTCACTTTACACACAGAGTTACTGAAGGGGTAAAGAGGACTTGTAACCGAATCCTCTGACACTCAACACGGCACCTGCCCAACTTTTCGCTAGCAAGACGTGTAAAAAATTATCTCAGTACAGCAAGGCAGGAAACAGCTTAAAGAGGCCTCCAAGGCTGCACAATCTTCCGCTGCAAGCACAGCCCTTCACCTGTCACGCTACCGACACGCCTTAGCGGTTGCCCAGCTATAAACATCGACACCCACTCACGAAAATACCTCAGCCCGAACGAAAAGCGAAAGCAGTTTGTGGTCCCCGTTCAAGCCGCCGCCGCTTCCGCACCCAGAGCTTTGTTTCCCACTCCCTCAGGGGAGACCAGACACTTACCAACAGCTCCTCCACGGGAGACCCGGCCACACCCCGAGCGGCTGCTCACAACGCCGCCTTCCCAACAGCCCTGCCCGGTCCCACCGGCCAAGCTGGGGAACGCGCTGCTCCTTTCCCGCCAACCGGGCCCGGCTCGGCCCTGTGGGAAAGCGCAGGGCAGAGGGCCTCAGACAAAGGGGAACGCGAACTTTGCCAGGCGGCAGACAAGCAGCAGCAGCGCAGTCACGGGAGGCAGCGAGGTAAGCCGAGGCGCCCCCGGCCCAGCCGGCTCCTGGCCCCTCGTCCGGCTGCTGAGCCCCCCGCGCTCCCCCTCCCGCCCTCTGGCCGCGCCGCGTCCCGCGCTTCCGGTCCGCTGGCCGGAAGTAGTTGCAGGCTCAGCCCCTCCTCCGGCGGCCGGGCCCCGCCCTTCCAGCCCAGACGCCTCCTCTTAAAGGGCCAGTACCCGGCGGGGCGGGGGCGAGGGCAGCGACAGGGCAACTTGGCCGTGAGGGAAAGGGGAGAAATACCTGACATAGGTATGATTTAGGAGCATTTAGGGATTCGGTAACGGTGAGAGGGAGGCCAAAAGGTTGAAGTTTAGCAGCAGTTCATCACGAACCACTTTGAAACATGACCTAGCTGAAGATCATAGAAATACCAAATGATTGGGGGTGGAGGAATAGAATAGAATAGAATAGAATCAAACAGGTTGGAAGAGACCTCCAAGATCATCCAGTCCAACTCAAAGATCATCTAGTTCCAACCCTGCTGCCAGGTTCTTGGTTGCTGCAGATGAGCTTTAATGGTCCCTCCCAACCCAAAGCATTCCACAATTCCCACATGGACAAGGTGATTCAGTAGAGTAGGGTATAGTCAGACACTGAAATAATAAAATCCCACCCTGAGTCCCTGATCAAGCCAGGCACAGGGCATTCCCCGGCAGCCTGGAGTAGTAATCCCCTCCTAGGGGGAGCTTTCCTCACTCCCTGCACGCTGCAGCTGCAAAGGAAACCACTGCAACACACAGCCTCTGCACCCCAAACAGGCAGCTGGAGGTTGTGCTGCTGCTCAGGCTTGGCCCTTGCCCACCGGCCTTGGAGATGAAGCCACTTTGCTCAAGGCTTGTGTCCTGCTTCACCATCTACCAACCCTCCAGGTCATGTCCCTCAGCCTGGGGGGCTCTGAGGAACCATATATTATTTGCCTGCCTTTGACTCCTTGTTTAAGACATCACAGGAGAAGAGGGTGAAAAAGGCAAGTCCCTGTTTGATCTTCTGCTGCTGCCACTTTAACGCTCCTCAACTTTGAAGTGCTTCTCTGCTGCAAAGGCAGCTCTTGTAACCTGGCTGGCTGCGCCTTTGATAACACCACACAGCTGAGCACTCTTCTCTACGACACCACCCAGGCCATTAACGTGCCAGGAACACGCTTGAAGCGACATCACCGAAGTTTTTAGGGGCCTCGCAGTCCCTTTTAGACTTGAAGGGTCTGTCATGCTCTTATTTATAATGCAGCTTGATACACAAAGCTTTGTCGATGTTCCTTCCCTCATCCCTCTGTGGAACCTGTTTGTTTTAAAGCCCCGCTCAGGGTTTGCTGTGTTTTCAATAGTATTCAAATGGTACCCACATGAAACAGCTGCCTCCCCTCCCTGTGCTCCCAGGAGCCTTTAGGAAGTGATGGCAAAGGGAAAAGCTCTTTTCTCATCCTCTCTCAAGTGCCATTATTCAGCAAATGGGAAAAGATCAACAAGTACTCTCCTCCCTCTCCAACATGCAAAGAGATTTCAAGCACCACACCAATAAACAGAGCGTGGGCAAGGGGCTGTGTCCCTGCTCCATGGCCTGGGCTGCAGAAGGGGTCCAGCCTCTCCTTAGGAGTCAGGTCTGTGTGTTTCCCTAAGCAAGCAGTGTAGTGATGGTCCAGGTTTACAGATCCTGCCCTGCCTTGCATGATTTCACAAGGAAGCTGCTCTGAACCAAGCCTCAGCAACTCTTCTTTAGCAGTTTGTGTCAGGGATACACTTCAGCCCAAGCAGTACTTTGACTCTGGAGCAACAGAGCTCATGCCTCGAGGTGGATCTGTGAGCTGGACATCTCCTTGCTCAGATAGAAGTGAAGATGGCTCAGAAAAAGGTGGCTCCAAAGCCCCAAATGTCAGATAGCCAAAGGACAGGACAGGACACCAGAGCTAAAATGAAGACATTCATCCTGTCTCCACTATTGATTAGCAGTCAGCTGCTTCACTCTATCATTGCTACCATCAGGCTGGGCCCAGTTTGAGCTCTCCCTGAACAGCAACAGCACTGCACACTAGGCCAACTGTCCCCTGGAGCAGGGACACCTCTCAAGGTTTAGGATTCCTCTCCTGGCACTAAGATCTGATTCCTTACCCATGGCCTTACAACAACTCCTCAGTGACTGCCAGCACTCTGAACTAATACCAATGAAACATTACTAATCCACGTAGCTACTCAGTATTAACTACTACTAACTCTGCAGAGATCATTCTATTAGACATAAACCATTGCCCAAGCCTAAGATTGGACCTAGCTGCACCTAAGCTCCACCAGGAGTCTAGAAAGCAAGGGGGTCCAATCTGAGCCTCATGACTCAACAAGGGAGTCGTCCCTTACTCTTTAGTCCAGTCTGTGTGAACCATTCTAACTCAGTTCACCTTTGGATGTTTCCCCATGCAGTAATGAAGTTGAACTTTGCCATAAACTTATTGAACCTTATCAAGCCACAGTTCAATTTCATGGAACTCTGCCAAATGATTATTTTACCTCAATAAACCAAACTGCTGCTTCTCTCTTTTAAGTGAGGTGCATTCCACTCATCCATGACAGCTTCCCTTTAAAAGCAACTGATAAAACAAATCTCATCAAGGAGGCAGAAGTTTATTTCTCTGAGATCTACTCTACAACCATAAAATCATTTGTGTTCTAACCTGCAAGAAATTCAGAGGAACTTCATCATCCAGGATAAAAAAAAATCCTAAAACATTGAAAAACCACAAAGGATTTAGACTCCAAAAATTCAAATTCTTCAGCTTTTAACCTTCAAATCCGAAAGGCACAGAAACAAGTCAAGGAGCTCAGTGCAAAGGAGCTGGTGCATGGTTCTCCCCCTGTTTCATCTCTTGGCTGGCAAACTTACCCTTTTCCCAGTGATCTTGGGAAGTGTCCTGTCTGGCTCACCAAAATTCCTCATTTTCTATCTTCAGAGAGGCTAAAGCCAGACAGAGTTACACAGAAAAGGTTCTCATGCTGCAAATCACAGTCCAGAGGAACATCTAAGAAGAACTTTTATTTCCAGCCACTGCAAGTTCTGCCTTTCCAACGACAATAATTCAAGAAGGAACTTCTCACTTACCAAAATGAGCACCAAAAACTAAACAGCAATGTCTCAGACCAAGCCTTTCCTGCATCACTTTTCCAACACAACACCTAAGAAACCTGAACGAGCCACAGAGTAACGTACAGGTAGAGCAAGAAATCTGTTTTGTTTGGTTTACATTTGACTTTGTCAATGTACAAATAACTACTTTAGGCATAGTTTGAAATATACAAAAGCCAGGAGGACAATTTCAATTGTACCTCTCTGTTTTCTTGTTAAAAAAAGAGGAGAAATTCTTCTTGGCCCAATAAAAAAATAAGATTCCTGCATGTACATATATGTATGGACACACTACCTTGTCTCTGTATACCAAATATTAACACTATTTTCAATGTATTCTTCTGACCAGCATAAAATGAGAGCACAATTTCACAGTCTCACAGTATCACCAAGGTTGGAAGAGACCTCACAGTTCATCAAGTCCAAGCCATGCCCACAGAGCTCAAGGCCAGACCATGGCACCAAGTGCCACGTCCAATCCTGCCTTGAACAGCTCCAGGGACGGCGACTCCACCACCTCCCTGGGCAGCCCATTCCAGTGTCCAATGACTCTCTCAGTGCAGAACTTTCTCCTCACCTCAAGCCTAAATTTCCCCTGGTGCAGCCTGAGGCTGTGTCCTCTTGTTCTGGTGCTGGCTGCCTGAGAGAAGAGAGCAACCTCCTCCTGGCCACAACCACCCCTCAGGTAGTTGTAGACAGCAATGAGGTCTCCCCTGAGCCTCCTCCTCTCCAGGCTAACCAATCCCAGCTCCCTCAGCCTCTCCTCGTAGGGATGTGCTCAAGGCCTCTCCCCAGCCTCGTTGCCCTTCTCTGGACACATTCAAGCATCTCAATGTCCCTCTTAAACTGGGGGGCCCAGAACTGGACACAGTACTCAAGGTGTGGTCTAACCAGTGCAGAGTACAGGGGCAGAATGACCTCCCTGCTCCTGCTGGCCACACCATTCCTGATGCAGGCCAAGATGCCACTGGCTCTCTTGGCCACCTGGGCACACTGCTGGCTCATGTTCAGGTGGGTATCCATCAGCACCCCCAGATGCCTCTCTGTTTGGCTGCTCTCCAGCCACTCCGACCCCAGGAGTCATGGACCAGTTTAGGACCAGTCATGGACCAAAAATGCCTTTTCTCTAGGAGGGCTGCTAAAAGTCCAAGTTGACATCAAAAATTCAAACCCAGTTGCTTCTGAAAACCACATTTCTGTTAAAATCAGGGGGAAAAAAACCCTCAACTCAACCCCAAACCAACTCAAAGTTGTGTATTTTTACCAACACAGATGTCTTAAGTTGTGATGTTTCCATCAACACAGCTTTATTGCAGAGATTCCAAAACACATTGAAATCCTTTTGCCAAGCCCTTATTTGGTTTCATGATTTCCCAACTCCATTACTGTTTTCAGTTATTTAAAAAACTCCTTCAAAGCTCTGCAAACCAATTTTATTTACAAAGGTAAACAGCAGCTTTTGAGTCCTCAGAAGGCTAAAAAAAAAAAAGAAAGGCAGTGGAATGAATACTGGTTTGGAGCTGTTCAGAAAGCTGCTTGGGTGTTTACAAATGAAAACATTGAAGCCAGACTTAAATTAAGGTTAAAAAAACCCAAAAAGGTGGCACAAAACCTGTGTTTACCTCAAGTCCTCAGCAGGAAACAAGAAAATCAATGTCCATGTCTTTACTTCCTCCATTGTGAGACATCCTCTGTAGCTGCAGTTGTTGAAGTGTGGCCACAATCAAGCAGATCCATTTTTTGCAGTTAAATAGGCAGGCTGGGAACTGCTTTTTAGCACAGTTAATTAATCACTGTCTTCACTGCTGTCAAAAATGTCACTGAGTAGGAAAGCCTTGTGGTTGCTGCCTGCTGAATTGTCAGGATCAAACATTTCTCCCTTCTTTTTCACTAATTCTTCTTCAAATTCTGGAAGTTTCTTCTCATAAAGATAATCAACAATTTCTTTGGAAAGAGAAAAGAAACAAAACAATTAATTTGAGTTGAATCTGATGGGGAACTGAGGGCTGCTGAATGAGCCAAATTAAAGTTTTTCTCCTGCCTTTCCTGCTGATTGTTTTTCACATTCTGGATGTTTCTCTCCAAAAAGAGCCACAGAATCCTAAAATGGCTCAGGTTGGAAGAGACCCTTGGACAGGGACACCTCTCAATTGCTCAAGGCCTCATTCAACCTGGCCTTGAACACCCCCAGGCAAGAGGCAGCCACAGCCTCTCTGGGCAGCCTGTGCCAGATACTCACCACTGAAGAACTTCTTTCTCAGCTCCAGTTTAACTCTGCTCTGCCTCAGCTTCAAACCATTCCCCCTTGGCCTGTCTCCAGGCACTCTCAGAAAAAGTCCTCTGCAGCCTTCCTGCAGGATCCCTTCAGCTACTGGAAGGTAGCTCTAAGGTCCCCCCTGAATCTTCTCTTCTCCAGGGCTGAACACCCACAGCTCCCTCAGCCTGTCCTCACAGCAGAGCTGCTCCAGACCTCAAATCTTTGTGACCCTCCTCTGGACTTGCTCCAACAGCTGTGTCCTTCTTATGCCGAGGAGACCAGACCTGGACACAGCATTCAAGGTGGGGGCTCAGCAGAGAATGCTTCAGGTTGGAAGGGACCTTAACGATCATCTAGTTCCAACTCCTCTGCCATTGGGCAAGGACACCTTCCACTGAATCAGGTTGCTGAAGGCCTCTTGATAATCAGTAATTGCTTTAGAAAAAGGAGAAAAAGTAGTCACTTTAATTGGATCTGTAGGGGAATTGGCTGCTGTGGGGGAACAACACCTCAGAGACAGAAATGATCTAATCGGAGTTAAACGCAGCAAATCTCTATGCTCTGTGGGCCACACCTTGAGTGCTGAGTCCAGGTCTGGGCTCCTCAATTCAAGAGAGATGTTGAGGTGCTGGAAGGTGTCCAGGAAAAGGCAACAAAGCTGGTGAGGGGCCTGGAGCACAGCCCTGTGAGGAGAGGCTGAGGGAGATGGGGGTGTGCAGCCTGCAGCAGAGGAGGCTCAGGGCAGAACTCATTGCTGTCTGCAGCTCCCTGAAGGGAGGCTGTAGCCAGGTGGGGTTGGGCTCTGCTGCCAGGGACCCAGCAACAGAACAAAGGGACACAGCCTCAAGCTGTGCCAGGGCAGGTCTAGGCTGGATGTTAGGAGGAAGTTGTTGGCAGAGAGAGTGATTGGCATTGGAATGGGCTGCCCAGGGAGGTGGTGGAGTCGCTGTGCCTGGAGGTGTTGAAGCAAAGCCTGGCTGGGGCACTTAGTGCCATGGTCTGGTTGCCTGGCTAGGACTGGGTCCTGGGTTGGGCTGGCTGAGCTTGGAGCTCTCTTCCAACCTGCTTCATTCTATGAATCACTGTGGCTGCAGGACAGATCAGACACATCCATGCAAAGAGAAACTCAAACAGCAGAGGGCTTGAAAAGAAGAGCTTCACAAGCACTGCATAAAGGTGACATTGACATGAAACTTATTTGAGCAAAAAATGCACTTAGTAAAATAAGTACAAAGCCTGAAATTTCAGCCAATTTACTTGAGGGAAGCTATCCAAGAAGAAACTGGACTGGAATCCTTTCAGATTGAATCAAAAACCTTTAAGGACTAGATACAAACAGCTGAGATACTGACCAGAGAAGGTCTTTCTTCGCCAAAGAGGAACACAGGAGACTTTGAGCTTATAAAATTTTGCTTGAACATAGGCACTGGGAAAATCTCTGAAAAGAGAAGAGTTCAAAGAATGAGCAGTGCAAGGAACTGAAGTGGTTAAAGAGAAGTTTTCAGAGCTTACAGGCATGGCTCAGTGCTCAGCTCTGTACCAGGATGGACAATTCCCTGTTAGCAAACTAAATGACATTTGCTGTAGCTGCAGAGGTCCAAGAATTTCAATTCCTTTGTGGAGTTTTCAGACCATCTGCTGCAGCTATGCTTTGTATCCATCAAAAAGATGGAAAGAATAAAGGTTTACCCAATAGCACTACAGACTTCTGTCCAGTTGATATCATTAGCATCCTCCACTTCCAGTTCATACAACCTGGGAACAGAAGACAGAAGCAGTTTGTAGGGAGAAACAATTGACTAAGGCTCACAGCTGCCCCAGACAGAAGTCACAGGAGATTCTGTCCAAACAAAGAGCAATTGAGAAACCTGAACTGCAGCCTTGTGGTTCTCACCCTGCAGGCTGTTAACGACACCACTCAGAACATGAAGAGACACAAAAGACATCTCAGTACCTTTTAATGAGATTGATCTTCATCTGCAGTCCTTCTTTTCCCCTGAACACCTTCTTCCCTTTGTTCATCTTTGTCCTTAAAATTGTGAGCCTTGGAAAACACAAACACACACAGAAATGGTTTCTATCATTTCAGGATATTCCAAGCATCAAGAAAAAAGTATCTTCAGGAGACTACTGCTGCAAGAGAAAAGCAGAAATCAGGCTCCAGCTTTACAGCAAGAAGAAGAATTCTCACAGCTAGCAGAGCTGTCTCTGACACATTCACAACACCTCTGACCCTGCCTACAACTTATTAGCTGACAACACCAAACTGTGTGGTGCAGCAGACAGGCTGGAGGGCAGGGATGCTATCCAGAGGGACCTTGACAGGCTGGAGAGGTGTACTCAAGCCAACCTCATGAGGTTCAACAAGATCAAGTGTAAGGTCCTGCATCCGAGTCGAGGCAATCCCAAGCACCAATATAGGCTGGGCAGTGACTGGCTTGAGAGCAGCCCTGAGGAGGGAGACTTGGGGGTACTAGTGAGAAAAAACTCAGTCTGAACCCTCAGTGTGCTCTTGCAGCCCAGAGAGCAACCAGATCCTGGGCTGCAGCAAGAGCAATGTGGGCAGCAGGGCGAGGGAAGTGATCCTGCCCCCCTGCTCCACACTGCTGAGACCCCACCTGGAGTACTGCATCCAGCTCTGGAGCCCCTGGGACATGAGGGCTATGGATGTGCTGGGAGATGCCCAGAGAAGGGCCATGAGGATGAGCAGAGGGCTGGAGATGCTCTGCTGTGAGGAGAGACTGAGGGAGTTGGGGTTGTGCAGTCTGGAGAGGAGAAGGCTCTCAGATGACATTCTTGTGGCCTTCCAAGATCTGAAGGGGACTACAAGAAAGCTGGGGAGGGAGTTTTTAGGCTATCAGGGACTGATAGGACTGGGGGGAATGGAACAAAGCTGGAGGTGAGGAGATTCAGCCTGGATGTTAGGAAGAAGCTCTTCAGCATGAGGGTTGTGAGAGCCTGGAAGGGGTTGCCCAGGGAGGTGGTTGAGCCTCCACCCCTGGAGGTGTTCAAGGTCAGGCTGGATGAGGCTCTGGACATTCTGATCTAGTGAAGTGTCCCTGCCCATGGCAGGGGGTTTGGAACTGGATGATCTTTGTGGTCCCTTCCAACTCTGACTGATTCTATGATTCTATTATTTGATTGCCAAACAACCATCATGCCACAAAGAGTTTGGCAGAACAGAGTGAGGTACTGCACAGAACAACACTTCCCTGTCTCAATCTGAGATCAAAACTTACCATTTCTGTTTACACTGTCTCCACTGTCGGGTTCCAACCTGAGTTTCAATCTCAGCCCATGGTAAATTCTGGTACAGTTTCTCTCGCTCAATCAAGAGATGTTTACTTGAAGTTTCTGATGAGGGAATAAACTTTGTCTCTGTCTCTTCTATTCTTTTCTTCATCACCTTCTCCACTGCATGAAGTAACTTCTGGACTTCTTCCTTTGACCAAGGACCAGAATTAATAGCTAAAAGAAAAACATTAAGTTGATGAAGCAGGTCCAGAGAAGGGCAATGAAGCTGGTGAAGGGTCTAGAGAGGAGCAGGTGAGGCAGTTTTTGGCTGTTCAGCCTGGAGAAGAGGCTGAGGGGAGACCTCATTGCTCTTTGCAACTCCCTGCAAGGAGGCTGGAGCCAGGTGGGGGGTTCTCTTTTCTCCCAGGTAACAAGTGATGGGACAAGAAGAAACAACCTTAAGCTGCATCAGCAGAGGTTTAGATTGGACACGAGGAACAATTTCTTTCCAGAAAGGACTGTCAAGGCCTGGCCCAAGCTGCCTGGGGCAGTGCTGGAGTCCCCATCCCTGGAAGTGTTCCAAAAACGTGTATGTGTTGCCCTTAGGGGCATGGTTTAGTGGAGATCTGGCAGTGCTGGGTTAATGGTTGGACTCCCTGACCTTGGAGGTCTTTTCCAACCTTAATGACTCTATGAAAACTGGCAGACAAGGCTAAGGCATAACACACCAGGAACGATTAGGAAAAAGGCAAAGGAGCCACTGCTCCACTTTGCATTATTCTGATTCACAGCACCAGCCTCTTAACACACTCCCTAGAAACTCTTCTGCACAGCAGATTGGAGAGAGGAGTTCAGCCTGATCACCAAACAGCAGCACTGATCTTAGTTTCCATCTGTTAAAACCTGGTTGCCAAACTCCTCCTGCCCTCCCTCTGAAAGCTTTTATTTAGATGTAGTGACACATGGGTTTGAGGGGTAGACCACGAGATGGATAAAGAACTGGACTGATGGCTGCACCCAAGAGTGGCTGTCAATAGCTCCATGGCCAAGTGCAGGCCAGTGACAAGTGGAGTCTGTCACAGATCAGTCCCGGGACCAGTCTTGCTCAACATCTTTGTGGGTGCCATGGACAGAGGCATTGAGTGCAGCCTCAGCAAGTTTACTGCCCACACCAAGCTGTGTGGTGCAGCAGCCAGGCTGGAGGGCAGGGATCCATCCAAAGGGACCTGGACAGACTGCAGAGGTGGGCACAAGCCAATCTCATGAGATTCAACAAGACCAAGTGCAAGGTCCTGCAGCTGGGTCGGAGCAATCCCAAGCACAAATCCAGGCTGAGCAGTGAGTGGCTGGAGAGCAGCCCTGAGGAGAGGGACTTGGGGGTGCTGCTGGGTGAGAAGCTCAACAGGAGCCAGCAGTGTGCACTTGCAGCCCAGAAAGCCAAGCAGAGCCTGGGCTGCAGTAGGAGAAGTGTGGCCAGCAGGGCCAGGGAGGTGATTTCCCCCCTCTGCTCTGCTGAGACCCCACCTGGAGCACTGCATCCAGCTCTGGAGCCACTAATACATGAAGGATGTGGAGATGCTGGAGCAGGTCCAGAGAAGGGCCACTGGGATGATCAGAAGGCTGGAGCAGCTCTGCTGTGAGGACAGACTGAAAGTTGGGGCTGTTCAGTCTGGAGAAGAGGAGGCTCCCAGGTGGCCTTCCTGTGGCCTTCCAGGATCTGAAGGGGGCTACAAAAAAGCTGAGTGGGACATTTTAGGCTCTCAGGGAGTGCCAGGACTGGGGGGAATGGAGCAAAGCTGGAGGTGGGAAGAGTCAGCGTGGACATGAGGAGGAAGCTGTTGAGCATGAGAGTGGTGAGAGGCTGGAATGGGTTGCCCAGGGAGGTGGTTGAGGCCCCATCCTTGGAAGTGTTTCAGGCCAGGCTGTCTGAGGCTGTGGGCAGCCTGCTCTAGGGTAGGGTGTCCCTGCCCATGGCAGGAGGGTTGGAATTGGCTGCTCCTTGTGGTCCCTTCCAACCCTGACTGATTCTATTATTAAGTGGAACTAGAATCAAGAGCTTCATTTGTGGCACTTCCCTTTTCTATCAGGGGCTGAGTTTGTTCCTCCCTGTGTGAAAACGCCCTCAGTAGTCTGGGAAAAAGAATCAGCCTCAATTGAGTAAAACCAGAATCCGCTCTAGGATTTTCTTTTCCTGGAGTTTAGGGCACAGACAACAGTGAGCTAAAACAAGTTCAGCTGCAGTGCACAGAATTAACTGTCTTTAAATGACCTACCTGACTTGATTTGAGAGTACTTCCTGGCAAGAGACTGGTTAGAACGAGCCATCATTTCTGAAATCTTCTTCCAGTCATTGCCATGCGTGGCCTGGTACCTCAACAGCTTCTGCTTTTCCTCTTCACTGTACCTGTGTGGAGGAAATGGGCACAGCTTCAGCTATGAATTCAAACCATTCTGACATCTGAAGAGAGCTGCCATCCTCAGGAGCAGTTCTGTGTCACCTACCACTACCATTTCACACTTGACAACAGAGGAACTGATAAGCAGTACTGAGAATACCAAAGTGTCTGTTAAGTCACAGCAAGGCAGGCCACAAATGGGAGAGGTGATCTTGATTGCTCTCCATTTTGCCTGTGCAAATTAACATCAGAGACTGACAGCAGCATTCAGAAGGTCTTCAAATTATTCACTTACTTCCCTTTGTAATTATTTGGGTCATAGATCTTCCTTGCTCTGTAATAGATCAGCCTCCAGGGTCGTGGTATGCCCTCAGCTGGAAGGCAAACGATGCATGGTTAAGATGCATTTCTCACACTGGTGAGGCTGCTTGAGGGAGGGGGGAGGGCAGGGAGGAGGAGAGAGGGCAGGGAGGGACGAGAGGGAGGAGGAGAGAGGGCAGGGAGGGACGAGAGGGAGGAGGAGGAGGCTCTCCCACAGAAAGAGTCTCACTTTTGGAGCACTACTCTGGCTAACCTCATTTCTTTTGGTTTCTGCTATCACTCACTCACGTCCTGAACCTGCCAACCCCTTCAGGTGCTCTAAGAAGAGCTGACCATTTCAGACAGGACTCCCATCAGTAAGTCACTGTGTTTAATCAGACCTCAGCAAATCATGCACCTTAAGCCACAAAGCCCAAATGGAAGTCTGAAAGCCTCTAAATCACACTATTTCAATGTCTAAACTTGCTCACCCAAAAAAGAGATCTAAGAACAGCATCCTGTGCAGATTATCAGCTACATCATCCCAGCAGCAGGCTCCTGCTTGGCCAAATTCAGGGCCATGGGTGCTAAAGAGTGTTTAAAGCCAGGGTTTAAAAGGCATTGTGCTACCAACAGGCTGTGAAATGCAGCACTGAGCTATTAGAGAAGGAACTGAAAGACTCACAAAGCTTTTCACAGAACTGATGCTTGGTTTTGAGGCGCTGGATGGTTCTCTTTTCTTCTGGATACCTGTGGCTAAAGAGCAGCTTTTCAGCACTCTCTATTCCAGTGACTGATAAGAACTCCTCAATGTTTTTCTGGATTTGCTTATTTTCCTTCTGGGTGAACCTACCAAACTTGACAGCAATACCTAAAAGATATAGAAAGGGTTATGCTTAGGCCTGGGCTCCTTCACACACTCAAGGACTCACCCAGGCTAAACTCAGCTGGCTGGAAGTTAAAGAATGAAGCTTTATATGCACAGCTTAGCACAATATACAAGCAGATATATGCAACAGATCACAAATATAGAATCATAGATTGGTTTAGGTTGGAAAGGACCTCAAGCATCAGCTAGTTCCAATCCCCTTTTACAGGCAGGGACACTTCNACTCTTGTAGACTGTTCTCATAGCAGAGCTGTTGCAGCCCTCTCAGCATCTTTGTGGCCCTCCTGGCTTCAAAAGTTCCATATCCTTCTTGTGTTGGGGGATCCAGAACAGCACACAAGACTCCAGGTGGGGAGCATATACAACTATACACAGTCATATAGTAGTTAAAAGTAACACAGAAATACAAGACCTCTCTCAGCAGTCAGAATGCCCAGGAAGAGGCTCCCAACCACCTCTCCACCTTTATTTTCCCCACCCTCTCCTTTATCTCAGAATCCCTCTTACATGCAGGGTGAGCTGGAAAGAACAGCAAGGGGTTGACAGAAGCAGAATGGTTAACTGGGCAATGTGCAGGATCAAGCTACAGCAATAGCCAGGCAGAGACTGCCCTATCTTTGTGTCTGGGTCTTCATATGTCCCAGCAGAACAAATAGGTAATATAGACATCACCTTATTTTCTTTTCACAGCCAATTATCTCACTTCTCTCATTAAAACATTCCAATTAGCCTCAAACCAGCACAAGGCACCATCTCTTGTACGCTGCACCTCAGGTTTTAGCAAACAGATCAACAAACCCAAAAGGTGAAAGCAAAATAAAACAGACAGGAATGGCTGCAGCAGGACTGTTTCCAAAGGGCTGTAGCCATGGGATGTGGAGCAATGGTTTCAAATTAGAGAAGATTCAGGTTGGGTGTTAGGAACAAGTTCTGCACCATGAGGGTGCTGGAACACTGCAGCAGGTTGCCCAGGGAGGTAGCTGAGGCTCCATCCCTGGGAATATTCAAGCTCAGGCTTGACCAGGCTCTGAGCAACCTGATCTAGTGAAGGATGTCCCTGCTGAGTGCAGGGGGTTGGACTGGGTGGCTTTTGGAGGTCTCTTCTAACCCAAACCATTCTCTGATTCCAAAACAAGTGGGAGCAGGGGATTTATGCTTTGCACTGAAGTCTGACCATGAGGAAGTCAATGCTATGAAGCAGAGAAAATGTCCTTTGGAATGAAATGAAGCAGACCCCATGGAGGTGACAGACAGGGGACAAAAGCAACTTTCCCCTCTGTCAAAATACAAGCAGAGCTGCACAGGCCTTCCTCACTGCAACAATATTTTGGAGAGCTCACCTTGCTTTTTAAACTTCCTAAACCTAGCTAGGTCTCTTCCAGCCATCTTCCTGATGGAGATATCTGATATATTCTTCACGTGAGGAATAAACTCTTCCAGCTCTAGTCTTATAACATCCAGATCTGCAGTTGAAGCCATGGTATTGTCCAAGCCCTCTTCATCATCCAGACTAAGCTCAGAAGCGTCTGCCATTTCAGTGAAGGAGTTCCCATGGTCCATCCTATTTGATGCTGAGGGTTTTGGTGTCCTGATAGCAAATAAATGTTCAAAAAGCATAAAATAAAATACAGCACTGAAGCTCCAAAAGAGAGCTTTGGTTACTCTCTCTACCATTAAATGACACTGGCACAGGTTGCCCAGGGAGGTTGTGGCTGCTCTCTCCCTGGAGATGTTCAAAGCCAGGTTGGAGGAGGCCTTTAGTGACTTGTTCTAGTGGGAGGTGTCCCTGCTTATGTCAGGGGGTTGGAACTGGCTGAGCTTTGAGGTCCTTTCCAACCTAAACTATTCTATGATTCTGTGATCCTATGAATGACTTTGTTCATTAATTAAAGAACAAGGAACCCTGGAAGTGCTCCAAGCCAGGCTGGATAAGACCTTGAGTAACCTGTTCTAGTGGGAGGTGTCCCTGCTTACGGCAGGGGGTTGGAACTGGATCACCCTTGAGGTCCCTTCCAACCTAAACCATTCTATGAATGACTTTATTCATTAATTAAAGAACAAGGAGCCCTGGAAGTACTCCAAGCCAGGCTGGATAAGACCTTGAACAACCTGTTCCAGTGGGAGGTGTCCCTGCCTATGGCAGGGGGCTGGAACTGAATCCTTAAGGTCCCTTCCACCCAACCCATCCTAGGGATCCACAATTCTGAAGTTGTTTTTAAACGTACAAAAACTGAAGGAAAATCTGGGACCCAAACACCAGGAGGGGAATCTGTGTGGGGGTGAGGTGAAGGGAAAAAAAAAAACAAATCCCAAACCACAACCAAAGCCTAAACTTACATTATTCCATCATACTCTGAGGACTTCTCCTTTGTGACAAGAGCACAACTTTTCGGCTTTGTAGGCTGCACTGAAGCTTTCTGAGGTCGATCAGCAGCGTTAGCTGGGTTGGAAAACTTCATAGGTACATCTGCAGAATCCTCACTCATCACAGAAGAAGCATTACAGTCATGCTCTTTATGGCAGAGCTGGGGCACTGCCACACCACCCTTCTCTGTGCTCCTCCTTTGCCTCTTTCGCTCTGGAGAGGACACCAGTGACTGGTTACCAGTTTCACTTGTGTCTTCCTTGGCATCTTGGCTGCTTCTGCATCTCTCCTTCTCCTTCTCCTTCTCCTTCTTCTTCTTCTTCTTCTTTTTCAGTGCTTTACTGTCCTTTTTACCACGTGGTTCCAAGGCAGGCACCTCCCAAACCTCATCCTTCTCAGGCAGTTTCAGTTTTTTTTTCTTCTTAACAGGTCCTTGCACATAAACATAATCAGCATCACTCTGACTGTCGCCAACGCTGTGCTGATTTACTCTGACACAAGTGATGTAGCTTGGCTTGTCACTGCTGCCGTTATGCTTCTGCTTCTTTTTGTTCTTCTGGGAAGCATCCTGCCCACTTCCACCACTGATTTCCTTTTCCTGCCCCCTGTAAGAACTATCTAAAAAAGACTGCTGCTGCTGCTGCTTCTTGGGTTTTGTGCTTTTCTTCTTCCTTTTGTGGCCTTCATCACTCTCTACTGCTTGCTTCTCATCACTCTCTGCTGCTTGCTTCTCAAAGGGCGCTGGAGAAGCGCAGCCAGGCCCTGCCTTTGCTGTAGTGTCTCCTTCACCAGCTGCACGAATTTTCATTAACTCTCTGTGCTTCATCATCATCTTCTTCTTCAGAAAATTCTGAAGATAAGTATCACCTGCATGTGCTTTCTCCATCATGCTTTTTGCTTACCTTAAACAAAAGACACCAGTTTCACTCAAGTGCTGTAATTTATGCCCCCCTTACAAACTACTACACATTGAAAAAACAGAAACCACAAACCCAAACTTTAAAATGCTTTGGGGCTACTCAAGAGCACCTCAGAAACATGCAATAAAATCACTTACTTTTCCTCCAGACTGGTTTGCAGAGTGACTATGAAAGAGGGATTGCTTCTTCAGCAAACAGATGTGCACCAGAGCTGCAGTCACCTTTAAAACCGCCTTCCTGTAACAGGAAAAGACACTCTTTGACAACTCTCAGCTTTAAGCTGGTTTTAAATACCTAAGCAACAACAGATTGTTCTATTATCTTCTGCTCTCAGCACTCCAACAGCAACAAACTAAGAGCAATAAAATTAATTAAATCATAGAATGAAGCAGGTTGGAAGAGAGCTCCAAGCTCAGCCAGCCCAACCTAGCACCCAGCCCTGCCCAATCAACCAGACCACGGCACTCAGTGCCCCAGCCAGGCTTGGCTTCAACACCTCCAGCCACAGCCACTCCACCACCTCCCTGGGCAGCCCATTCCAATGCCAATCACTCTCTCTGACAACAANACAGGGGCAGAAGAACCTCCCTTGTCCTGCTGCCCACACTGCTCCTGAGCCAGCCCAGGATGCCATTGGCTCTGCTGCCCACCTGGGCACTGCTGCCTCCTCTTCAGCTCCTCTACCAGCACCTCCAGCTCCCTCTCTGCCTGGCTGCTCCCAGCCAAGCTGTCCCCAGCCTGTAGCACTGCCTGTAATTAGAAGCTTCTGTCTGGCTTTGCCCACGTTCAAGCAGGTCCAAAAGTCTGGCCAAGACCTGCCAGCTCCAACAGACTCTAATCTGAAAGAATCTGATCCTGAAAACTACAGTTACACGGAGTAGATGGGGAGCATATTTTAGCACGGTTTTGGCAGCCAGCACATAAAAACCACTTACAAAGCAATACACAACCCTCAATTCCACATCTGCAACGCAGCTTCCTAGGCTGACCAGTACCAGACATTATCTCCTCACCGGGAACAAGCTGCCCCAGAACGTCTGGGAACAGATTCCAAAACAAACCACACTGCGCAGCCCTGGGGACAGATCCCAGACCAAACCTGCACAGCCCTGGGGACAGACCCGGGACCACGCCGCGCAGCCCCGGGGACGGGCCCGGGACCACGCCACGCAGCCCCGGGGACGGGGACGGGCCCGGGACCACACCGCGCAGCTCGCCTCAGCACCGCGTTCACAAAGCCAGGCCGCACCGCAACACCCCCTACCCGTACCACCCACCTCCCAGGCCGCCCTTACCCTTCGCTTCCCTCCGGCACTTCCCAGAGCGAGGGAAGCACCGAGCAAGCCCAGGCCTCCCGGTGGCACCCGGAAGGACCGAGGCAGGCACACCACTGTTCCCTCAGGGACCCTGACACCTCCTCCACTTGCCGCTCCTCGTCCCCGGCCGCGAAACCACTTCCCGCCGCCCCCGCGGGACTAACGGGCCCGCCCGGAGGCTCCCGCTTCACCTGAGCGCCGAGCACGCCCGCCGGTGTCCGCCTGAAAATCTGTCCCCTGCACCCCTGCTGCCGGGAGTCTTCGTTCCCCCCTTCCCGCTCGGCGGAAGCGGTTCCGGCCGGACCCATGAAAGCGACAGCCCCGTCACGCAGAGCGGCGGTTGCTAGGAGACGGGGAGCCGCCGTTACCCCCCCGCTCCGTGCCGGCTGGGAGCCGCAGCGCCGCGAGCAGAGCCTGCCGGCCCCGGAGCTGTTCGCCCACGGGCAGGGCAATACCGCTCGCCTCAACCCCGGCTTCCCGCACCGCGGTGGCATGGCGAGAGGCAAAGCGGCGTCCAGGCGGCTGCCGCTGACCCTAACCGAGGTGGAACCGGGCAGCGAGAACGAACGGCTGGGGGTGGTCCGGAACAGCATGCTGTGCAACCCGCTCATCCTCAAGGTGAGCTTCGGCCGCACCCGATCCCTCCCTTCTGTCTTTGCCACCCCCTCCCATCTCCTAGTGCCGGTAACAGGCGAACGGGACCCAGGAGAGGGGGGAGTCACGGTCCCCGCCGGCAGACCCGGACCCTCGCTGCCACACAGCGGAAAAGTTTCCCTTTGAAGCACCTGGAGTGTGAGAACAGTTGAAAATTGGTACTCCCAAAAGAAATAGTTCTGTGATGAGGAAGGGGAAATGCGTTTTCTGGCGGCTCCTCCGCAGCTTAGCACCGTTAAACGCCCGGCAGCCCCGGGATGGTGACCGGCGGCGGCAGGGGTGGCTTTTCCCTCCGTATCTCGGCTCTTCTTTAACCGATAGCCCCACGGTTTGAGGAGTGCTCGGGGCCAGGGACCGAGATCATCTCTGGGGCTGCTCTCTGCCGCCACCCCCACCCGCGGTGCGGGGGCAGGGGACACCCGAACTCCAACGGCGCGAGTGAGGATTCCGGTGGTGGGTTCTGGTCACGCCACAAACTCCGACACTCCTCACCTTACCGGCTCCCCTTGCGTCCCCGTCCTGTGGGTGGGCTGTGCTCCGGGTGGGCTTCGCAACGTTCCAGGCATCTCCCTTCGCTTTCCTCCTCTTAACGAAGTGCCACAGAAAGTCACAGTGGCGTCCCTGGAGAGCCTCCCCCGCCAGCGGCAGCAGCTGAAGTACAGCTCCTGTCCCCTGGGTGGCACTCGCAGAAAAGCTTCGTGCCCGTACCAGCTCCTTGCCATCCCACCCCCATCAAGGGCGAGCCAGCGGGCCGGTACCGAGTCTCCCCTTCACTTCTCCGGGGCCGGCAGCGTTGCCCTGAGGGTGCAGAGGGACAGCGAGGGTGGCAGCAGCGCCGGTAGACCCCCGGCGGAGAGCATCGAGCCGTTGGACCGGCTGCACCGTTCCTCTTCTCCTAGGGAGGGCAGCCGGCTCCGCTGCCCAGCCTTGGTTTGGCACAGCAGACAGCGGCGACATCCAAACCTTGGCTCGTTCAGCCCCCGCTGAAGCTCTGGAGTTCTCTCATTCATCCTACCCCAGCTTGGGAGTCGGCCATAAGCTTGGGGAATCTGGAATGTGACAGGAAATGGGAGACTTGCAACGCCGAGTACCTAAACACCCTTCTGAAAAACCAGGAAGGCAGAGAGGGGGAAAAGGCAAAAAGAAGGAAAACCAAAAGCCATAAGGAGGTTTTGTGTCGTATGTCAAAAGCAGCTGCACTTTTAACCCCAAAGCTTCTACTTGGGAGATCTCATAGAGGCTATTTAGTTCTTAAAGGGGGGTGAAGGAAAGCTGGGGAGAGAGTTTATCAGGGAGTGTGGTGGCAGGATGAGTGGTGATGGGTTTGGAGTGAAAAAGGAGATTTAGATGAGATGCTAGGAAGAAATTCTTTGTGTGAGGGTGGTGAGACACTAGAACAGGCTGCACAGGGAGGTGGTGGATGCCTCATCTCTGAAAGTGTTCAAATCCAGGCTGGATGAGGTTTTGAGCAGCCTGGTCTGGTGGAAAGCATCCTTGCCCATGGCACAGAGTTGGACTAGATGACCCCTAAGGACCTTTCCAACCCGTTCTATAGTTCTACTTTCTTTTCTCTGGATCATGTAAGTTTGATAAGAAGTGTTGATATCTTTGCCTAGGAGTCAGGGTGAGCTTTCCTCACTTTGGCACAGCATCCTGGCAGTGGGAATTCTGAGTGGTTGTAAACCATGGGATGTTTTAATAAGGCCCAATCTGGATTTCTGCTGTCTGGACAAGGGAAGGTGAAAATTGAACAGTTTCATTTCAGCATTCTGGACTTGTCTGCTGTTAGGGCATGATTGCAGGAGGGTTCACTTCACAGTAAGCCAGCTGCTAGGGATGGAAAGAGATCTGCAGCTCTGTAGCACAGTCACTGGACTGTTAGCTGGGATGCTCTCAGCCCGGGCCCTTAGCTGGGATGCTCTCACTCCTGGACCCAGCCATAATTTTACCTCATTTGAAAGGCTGTGCAGCAAACTGCTACCCCTTGCCAACTGCCTTCCCACACTGTGTTGTGCTCCCACTGAATGTGGAATTTCCCAGGCTGCTGTCAGAGGTGACAGTGACAGGGTGGCAGTTTGCTGGCTGTGTGCTGGTGCCTATCCAGTCCTGCTTGCTGGTACACACCCCAGGAGTGACATACTCACAGTGTCAGCTCTGTGCCACATCTCTTCTTCATGCTTTCAACTGTGGTCTGGGGTCTCTTGCCCCTCCAGGAAGACCCTGGGGACTGGACATTTTGGCGTGAGCTGCCGGAGGAGGTGGCCGGTAAGCCCCAGCCCTCGCACTGTGCTGTGTTACCTGGAAAGCAAGGACAAAAAGACGGTTTAGAAGTGAGGGACAGAAGGTTTTGAGACAACTGCTGCTTGGACAAGTGCTCCTGGCAGCCGTGGGAGGGCACTGAGGAACACACAGTTCCACCAGCTGCCATTAAGGTTCACCACACAGCAAAAACACAAGAACCTGAGGTCCAATAGCGATGGAGGGGACACTTAGTCCCTCATCTTCCTCTGACTAGCTCTCAATCTCCAAATCCCTTGTGCAGGTGTGACAGAACTGTCTGCAGCAGCTAACAACAGGATCTACTTCAGTTCTCTCACACATCTTCTAGAGGGGAGGCATCACATAACCAACCAGAGACCACTGCCCAGACATCTGCCTGCTGCCTGGCTGCCTCTCCTGCCCCAGCTTTGCCCAGCTCCATCCTTCCCCCAGGATGTGTGCCCACACGCTGGCTGTGGCAGATTAAAACCATCTTCTTGTCACATACAGATTTCTAGGGGTGAAGGCTCTGCTTTTCTCTGCTAGGATGTATGATGTGTTTTAATTAATCAAGGAATTCATTTGGTTTATCAATATGTATTTGCTGGCAGCAGAAAACTGAGGAGAAGTATTTCATCTACTGCTGCTAGGGAAAATCTGAGCAAAGCATTTTTTGTTTAGGTTTGGTTTTTTTACCAATAAAAGCCTTAGCCAAGCACTTTTCTCAGCAGAAACTTCCTCAAAACTCCTGTGTTACAAAAATAAACCAGCTCTGGGCAGGAAACAGGACTGCTCCACACTTCACCCCCATCATGCCTGACACACACTCCCAAAACCAAGCAGCCCACACTGGTTTGGTCACAATTACATTAAAGTCTTCTTGGGTTCACATGCCACAAGTAAGTTCAACTCTACCCAGCCTGGAGCTGGACGTTTCCCTGCTGTGGGAAGGGAAACCCCAGCTGCCACCCCCGCCCCCCAGAGCACTCTCTTACCTGTTAAAGAGAGGTCAGGAGACCTGCAGGAAGGGGAAAACTGCTGTCCACGAAGCCCTCCCCTCAGAGCTGAAAGGCATCCGGCTCACCTTCAGAACTCCCACTCTGGCTCTCAACACTAAAATGTGGCTTCAGAACTGAGGAGGAGGCTGATGGTGCTTTGCTGGCTGGGAAAGGCTGCTGCCAGGTCTCCATCCAGCCTGCAGAAGCAGCAGATTTACCAAACCAGAGCTTCCAGCGCTGCTGGGATGTGCGGTATTTGTTTTTAAAGCCTGTTATTTACATGACAACTGATGCCAGGCTCTTTTTATTGGTCTGAATGCCAGGCCATTTAGGCTTCATTTTCCTAAGCTTTTCTCTCCAGCTCTCAGGGCTGGAATTTCTTCTTTTTATATTCCAGCTAAGATCACACAAAAGCTACAGGATTCAGGCAATAAAATTTCAGCAGCTACAGCCTCTGGAAGAACATAAGATCAAAAACCTCACAAACCCACAGGAACTGGCACACCAATAGCCTGGGCTTGGGCAGCCCAAAGTCCTTTTTTTTTCTTGTTAGAAGGATTATCCAGGGAGGCTGAACTACCATTTTCACTGGAGAACACACTGAGAGCTCACCCCATGGTCCCCTGGATGCCTGCTCCAGGGCTGCAAGAGCAGCTTGGTGCGGTTGACAGGAAGACACCGAGCAGGTGGCTGTGGGTGTCCACTCACAATGTAGGTACCAAGATAAGGCAGACATCACCCACTACGTTTTTCTTCTTCCTTTCACACCTATCAAACCTTTTCATGAAGAATTTCTCAGCCATCTGACTTGTCACAGAGCAAAACACTGCTGAGAGTTGTTGCAAACTCATTTTGGCTTCTGGAATAATCCATAGCAGAGAAAAGCAAGAAGGGGCATTTCATCACACTAAAAGAAGGGGGGAAATAAAGCTCTAAGTGTGCAACAATCAGGCATGGACAAAGGTATGGTGTGAAAAAGAGTATTACAGCTCAGAATTGTAAACTGCATGCATCAGAAGCATGGCTTGCAACAGCCATTGCAGGAAGGGCAGGTTTGCCGTCAGGCTGGAGCTGACCTGCACCGTGGCTCTAAGAGGGCTTTTACATGTGAATGTTGCCCTCAATCTTTGGCCCTTTAACCCTCAATCTTTAGGCCTTTAATCCTCAACATTCCTTCTTGTCCATTTTTTAAAGCCTTCTTTCAAAGCTTACTCATCTTCTGTAGCTCCTCTGGTGCCAGCATTGCAAGCAGCCAAGGTGAACCTGGAACACCTCACAGAGCCCACATCTCACCGCTGGAATCCATCTCCATGCAAGGGCTGTTAATCTGGGCAGGAAAGGAAGGAAATAAATAAAAGGCTTCCTAAAAAAAAATATGACCATAGCTGGGGGTTCAGAGAGCAGCTGTGTGGAGCAGTGAGGAATTGTGCAGGTGTAGTGTCTGTGTGATGGCTGGGACTGACAGAGAGCAAAGCCATCCCTTCTCCACAGAGCTAAACTCTCTCCACAGAGCAAAGCCATCCCTCCCTGCAGAACAAAGCCATCCCTTCTCCACAGAGCATCTACACTCTGAGCGTGAGGAGACAGTAGAGGTCCCTGCGGTCTCCATCATCTCTCTGCATGTCTCTGCTCTCCTGGATTAGTCCCAGCTGAGATCTCACAGCTGTTTCCACATTGACCAAGAGCCCCAAGCGGGGCAAACACTCCTGACAGCATCAGAGCCCTGTGAGGCAGCTCCCAGAGCATTTGGACAGCTTTCCCCAGGTGCCAGCTCTGTGATTTCAGTAACTGCTCTCCCAATTCCTGCTCTCAGCTGTTTTCAGTCAATAAATCTATTGAAAACTTGGCGAGAGGCAGATTTTAGTCTCCCTTTCTCAGGTGCTTAAGCCCAGTGGTGGGGAGCAGAGCAGCCACAAGCACTGTGAGCCCTGTTTGGAATAAAGTTGTCTTTTATTTGCTGTTAATTAAACTATTTCCCTCGAACCACTGCCTGTGCTGAGCATCCTGCCTCCTGTGCTGCCTGCTTGGGGACGCTGAGGATTAATTAGTGTTTATGCAGCATTTTGTGTGCTGATTGCTGTCATTATTATTATTACCCCACTACTACTATTAAGTTGTAGGGTGGGGTTTTTTTTTTGGCAGTCTAAGGCCAGTGCTGTGCTTTTAAAACTGCATTTAAAACGCGGGCACGGCACGGCTCAATCATTCATTAGAGAAACGAGCTAATGAAAGGCTGCTTAGTCAAATAATCGTTAGGTTGGGCTCTCAGCTTTGTCATTCCAACGCTCCCACTTGCGAGGCTTTGCTTCTCAGCGTGAACTCATTTAAGAATGATTTGGTACACTAAAAATTAAACTCCTTAGGAGCTTTAGTGCCCTCCCGTATTTTGCACAGACAACGCGAGAGATAAACAAGGCATTTCCAAGAGGCAAGGAAACATTCTGCCTGAATGGAAGCGCTGGCTTTCCACCCCCCCTCCCCACTTTCCCCCCTCTGAGTTATTTGAAGCCAAAGACTTAGGTTACAAACCTCCAGCTGGGATTCGGCAGGCACCAGCAGCACGGGGCATTCCTAGCTGCTCAGCCCCAAGATCAGCAGGCAGTGTGTAAAAGCAAGCAAAAGGGCATTTTGATCCTTTATGTGAACAAAACAATGCAAATTGGTGAGACTAATAAGCCCAGAAACATTACAAGGTGAATGCCTTTTATGTCGCTGGAAATCTTCTATGTTTATTCGTTTAATACAATGGAAATAAAGCTTCAAAGGGCCTTTGATTTAAAAGTGCATTATTGAAGTCAGCCAGCACAATAATAACCATTAGACCCAATTGTTGCATTATGACCCCCGAATAGCAGCGTTGTCATAGCAGGCAACATCTGTACAGCCTCTTGCCTGAGTTGGTGGTGGAGGGGGGAGAAGCAGAAATTAAGCCAAAGGATGAGAGAATGGAGGCAGAGAGGGCAAAAACCAACACACACAAAAAAAAAGGTCACCAATGGGTCCATGCACTCAGAGCACAGCCAGAGCTGCAGGGGGGGTTATACATTTTCATGATGAACCTAAAACTCAGGCTTTATTCTCTGAGAGATTTAAGAAAGGCTGGGGCAGAGCCAGCAGCGGCTCATGGTGCTGGTCCCAAACCACGCTAAGCCAAGAGAAGGTTTTCAGACTCATCCAAACTGAAGCAGGGAGCCAGGGAGATCCCAGAGCCTAATCACTCACAAACCCTTCTCCAGGGACACCGAATCCAGCAGGCTGAGAGCAGCACCAGCTCAAAGCTGCGAGAGCACAGCAACGCCTCTGCCCTTTTCCCTCTTCAGCCTTAGCTTCCCACTCCAGCAACAATACATCACTCTCCTTCTGTGGAAGAGGCACAAGAAAACGTCCTCAGCACAGAGGAGAAGCTGATGGAGGCTCAGTAAAGACCATTCTGGACAGGAGAGCATTGGGCAGGCAACTGGTGGGCAGCTGCACAAAGCAAAGGTGAAAAACTCTTCATTTTTAGACCTCTGCCACAGCAGTTTCCCCTCTTTTTGAGTGCTGCCTAGCAGAAGCAGCACTTCCAGAGCAATCACAGGCATCAACCTTTTCAGCTCTGCCTTTTGGCAAGTTTTTAGCCCCACTTTCCCCATGGGGAGGTTGCTTTCCATGCAAATTCTTAGAGATGCTCTTAGGCTTAATTATTGACTTTGAGACGCCTTTGTCATCTTGCAGGGATGGTTTTGTTCTTGCTTGGCTGCTCACTCTGTACAGATTAGACAGAACCTGCCTTTCTGAGGCTGTTTTCTTCATTAACTGTTTGGACTGTAGAGAATAAATGGCACTGACTTCCCTGCTCCTATTTATCAGAAGCAGCACAGAGGAAGGGAAGTGGGACCCTGCTATGAGCTTTCCAACAGCAGCCTTTAAGCAAACTCCAACATCAGGGGAAATTCTCTCTCATTTGATTTGATCCCCACCACCACCACCTTTTTCTTCCTTTTGAAGCAAACCAATGCACCTAAGAATCTTACAAGTGAAAGCTGATTAAAAATAAGTGTAATTCCCAGCCTGAGGATGGGATGAAATCAGAAAAAACAAGCACAGCAAACCCTCTGTTACTTAGTGAAGAGCAAACTAGGCTGAAGAATAAGGCTGGGTTTAATGGGAGCTTGGAGTTGCTTACCCTGGTCCCTTTGTTTGCAACAAGCATTTAAACTTCCCAACAGCCCTTTTGCATTTGCTTTCTCCACCACCTTCCTGCTCTCTGCACAGCCTCTTCAGTGGCTCCCAGGAGACCCCAACCAGCTGGTCACAAAATAACAGGAATTATGGAATCATAGCAATATTTCAGTTGGAAAAGATCTCTAAGATCATGGAGTCCAACCAGCAACCTAAGACTTGTCCCCAAGTGCCATGGCCACAGGTTTCTTGAACACCTCCATGGATGGAGACTCCACCACCTCGCTGGGCAGCCTCTGCCAATCCCTGACCACTCTTGCAGCAAAGAAATTTTTCCTCATCTCCAACCGAACCCTCCCCTGGCACAATTTCAGGCCATTTAGTCTCATTCTATCACCTGGTGGCTAAGAAGAATAGACCAACTCCCACCTCACTCCAACCTCTTTTCAGCTGTAGAGAGCAATCAGAGAATCATAGAATGATCTGGTCTGGAAGGGGCCTTTAAGATCCAGGGAGGTTCTCTTCCCCCTCTACTCTGCCCTGCTGAGACCTCATCTTGAGTACTGCCTTTAGGTTTGGGCTCCCCAGTTGAAGAGGGACAGGGATCTGCTGGAGAGAGGCCAAGGGAGGGCTACAAGGGTGATGAGGGGACTGGAGCACTGCCTGCTGAGGAGAGGCTGAGGGACCTGGGGATACTTAGTCTGGAGAAGAGAAGACTGAGAGGGGATTGAATCAATGTCTGTAACTATCTGAGGGCTGGGGGTCAGGAGGAGGGGGGCAGGCTCTGCTCACTGCTCCCTGGGATAGGACAAGCAGCAATGGATGGAAGCTGCAGCACAGAAGGTTCCAGCTCAGCACAAGGGGGAACTTCTTGCCTGGAAGGGTCCCAGAGCCCTGGCACAGGCTGCCCAGAGAGGTTGTGGAGTCTCCTTCTGTGGAGCCTTTCCAGGCCTGTCTGGGAGTGTTCCTGTGTGCCCTAAGCTGGATTGTATGGTCCTGCTGTGGCAGGGGGGTTGGACTTGATGCTCTCCTTGGGTCCCTTCCAGCCCCTGACATCTTGTGAGCCTGTGATCCAGTTCCAAACCCCACCTCGTGGGCAGGGAGACCTTCCACTAGACCAGGATGCTCAAGGTCTCAGTAGGGTCTCCTCTCAGCCTCCTCTTCTCCAGACTAAACCACCCCAGCTCCTTCAGCCTCTCCTTGTAAGATCTGTTCTTGTGATGGTTCAGGTGTGTCCAAGCTCTGAAACATACCACATCAACACAAGTTTCCTCTCTTCAGTGCTGCTGCATCCATGGCCTCTCAGTGCCACAGCGAGGGGCTGCTGGGCAACCTCTTGCCTCCATCACCAGGGAAGGAGCTAAAATTGTTACCAGATTAGCCCCAGCAATGAAAAGCACAGTCCCAGATCACACTCACAGTTAGTTAGCATTTAGATAGGCTGGGACAGGGAAGGGGTGGGGGGTGGGTTGTACAATAGGCATCAAAGCTGAACTCTTGGTGCAGCCAGAGGGATTAATTTCTTTAACCAACATGCCTGATCTGGCCTATCTCATTACCCTGCCTTGTCAGTGTCGATGTTGGATTTGATTGAAGATTATACCATTTAGGCCTTTCCCCTGCTTTCCACAGAAACCAGCCCTATTGAATTGCACATTCTTCCATGGGCCCCTGTCAATACTCAGTGGCCTGAGCCTCTAATTCTGCTTCATTTAAACTTCATCAACTTTTCCAATCAAGTGGAAGGAGCTGAAATAGGCTCTGTAAGCAGAAAGGAGCCTTTTTTCCTTTTGTCAGATAATTTATTCTGCTTTCTCTTTTTTTTTTTTCCCTCTTCCCCCCCCCCACACCCCCTCCTCAACCTCCCCTTTGCTTCCCCACCTCTTTCTCTTTTTCTTCTTCTTCTTCTTTTTGCTCCCTTTCCCTGATGCTGAAAATGAGATTACAGTATTTAAATGACTATGATAATCAATCGGGGGACCTTGAGCCGAGATTGAGGTTAATTTTTCTTAGCAGAACAAAGGAGCATGATGCCAGCAGGGATTTCAAGGTGCAATCTGTGTTTCATGCTTGTATTCCTCTCTTTCCCCCCCTCCTTCCCCAACAAGTCCAACCCAAAACTGCAGTTTTTGGAGTCTTTTCTTGTTCCTAACTCTGATTTCCAAGAGGCAGCCCCAAAGAGAGCAGAAAGGTGATTTGGGAGGGGGCTGACAAACAGCTGAAAGCTTTCAAGCAACGATTTTAATAGGGAGAGGGGAAGAGATTGGCTGGCAGGGTGTGACTGCAGATCTGATGGGAGTGCTAGCATTACCTTAGTTATTTGTCAGTATCCTCAGAACGATCTCCAGCAGCAGCTGTGTAGTCCTTCCAGCCTGAGCTGTGAACTTTCAGCTGAGCACCTCTTTCATCCAGCTGCTTTTCTTTCCCCCTATCCCCATCCCCTGCTTCTCAGCTTTCTGGGTCGCCTGGAGGAGAGAAGCAGGGGGCGGGGGGGGGGGGG